>CM056169.1:25287462-25810447 GCA_029691765.1 Entomobrya proxima
ATTCTATATTATATTAAACCCTACATTCTATTAGCTCGCTGCTTCAGCAGAGGAGCTATTGCATATGTCGGTGTCCGTGTGTCCGTCTGTCCGTAGACTTTATTTTTAAACCGGGCATTTTGCTTCCCGAAAATTGGAAAACTCATCTCAAAACTGTATGTGCAATTAATTTCTTCGTGTAAATTACAATCTTAACCATTAAATTAACTAAACTGCTGCTTCTATTTGCAGCACCTCATGATTACACGCTTTTAGCCAAGTTTCATAGAGAAATCAATCAGGTTTTTTTTTGCATTTGACTTTTAGAATTTCATTATCGGATCGCATCGGATTTGAAGTAGAGTTGTGTAGGAACAACTGCTACTCATTCATCAAGAAGCAGGTAGAGTTACTTTTAAAATTTCACTTAATTTCGGCATAATGTCTTCTATAGTATTTATAATTTAATAAAAAATATGATGTGCTTCAAATTATTGATGGCGATTATTGTGATCAAATGGCGCAATATAAAAAGGATTTGTTCATGTTAATTTACTACATAGATTGATAAGGATCGGAGCGAATTGTGAAAATGGACAATCCTTTCTACCACTACAAAGCAGAACCTCTGGAGAGGTCTCTCTTGACCTCACAAATGGACCCCAAAGTTCGTTCTGGAATTGAATTTCCTTCCCCCAGGAAAGTCACCCAAGGTTTGCTGGACACCAAAAAGTACTCAGAAAACAAGCAGGTACTCCTGAACATTCTCCAGGGAATCACGCCTAAGGATTGCGCAACCGCATGCAACTTCTTCGAAACCCGAAAGGACGAAATAAACTGTTTTATTAGCACTTGGGAGTTAACCCCGGAGAAAGTTCAGCTTCGTTGGCAACTGTGCGTGGACATTGTCACCGTGATAAGACACCTACTAAAACACTGCGACGCTACCGTGTTTGGAAGTTTGCTTACTGAACTAGCAAATTTAAATTCGGACATTAACATTTCCCTGGATCCCTACGGAGACAATGGCAAATCTTTACAGGGCCATTCCAAGCAATATGAAAAGGAACGAATATCAAATTGTCTGAACGCGATTGGCCACGCCTTGATAAAAGCCAAAAGTCCTCACTTCCGGAATGAGTGTTTTGTGTCCAAAGTGGAGCCGAAGGAAACGGATAAGGTGACATCACTGCAGATTCGGTTAAGAAAGTTTAATGTTCAGGTCCAGCTTTCAATTGGCAATCACTTGTGACTTGAAGGTAGCAAGTTGCTCCAGTTCGACCTCAAATACGATCCCAGAGTCAAGCACTTGATTGTCTTTCTTCGTTACTGGGCCAAGTTTCATGGGTTATTGGCCACTGATAAGATAAGCCAATACGCTATCAATTCCCTGGTAATTGTTTACCTGGCCATGAAAAAGATTGTACCTTCAGTTCTGCTGCTTCAGACCTTAGCAGATCTTCAAAGGGTTCTGAACACCCAAAATTGACTCAAGGTTGGGATGCCAGTTTCTGTTCCGATTTAAAGCGTATCAGAACCCACTTCCAGTTCCAGCCCACCAGAGAATGTCCAGCAAAGGAAACGTATTCCGAAAACTTGAAGCAAAAATTTGTCAATCTACTGGCAGGATTCTTTATCATGATTTCTAAAACGGATTTTTCCTCTGTAACGGTCAAGGTCAAGTCCTCCTCCTCCTCCTCTTCAAAGCCCAACACTCGGGTATCATTACCTCCTTCTTGCAAATCTTCCTTGTTCTCAGTCACCTCATCCCCTGAAGTCTCCTCCACAACCACCGTACTTGCACCAGACCCTGTTGACTTCGGAGATTCCTCTTCAGCCGGCTTCAATTCCTGCTCCAGCTCCTCCTTTTTAATTTCACTCATCCTATCCACCAGAATTTTAAGTGGTTGGAAGTTCTGAAAGGCCGGCAACTTGACATCTTTATCGTCATCTTGATCCTCCTCGTCACTACTACTCCCCTTTGCCATTTCCTCTTTCAACTTTGCCAACCACTCAAACTCCTTCTTTCCCTCCAAATGCTTTTGCTGCCTGGCCAGTAGCTCAGCATACTTTTCCCCATCCAAATTAAAATAGCCCATTTTGTTCCCCTTCTTATCCGCCCCTTCCTCTCTTAACTTCCTTCGATAATCACTCGCCGAAGTGACAAAATTGGCACGAGAAAACAGCCCGGAATCCAGAATTGGAAACTGGGGAGCGTGCTGGAAGCTAGGAAGCTCAGGCATTTGAAGCAAGTCCGTGTTAATCAAAACGCCTCCGCTAAAGCCCACAGCGCGTTCCAAGTCAGCTTGAGTAAAACCAGGACCCAGAATCGGGACAGAGCTTGAGCCTGCCTTATCACCGTCTCCGGTAGTTCGTCGCTTCCCTTTCTGGATCTGGCGGGGATTTTCGGCCATTTTTACAGTTTTGAGGAGCTCTGGCCCTGGAAGAACCGAAAAAACCCAGGATTAGTCTTAAAGTAGTTCAGTGCTTAAAAAACTTACCAATTAGCAGAATCAGTCGATTAATTAAAAGTCTTGAGAACAGAATATAGAGTTTGTAGCTGAGTCGTTGGAGAGTGGAAGTGAAATGAGACGGCAGCAGAGCGTGAAGGAGATTAGTCGCACTACTTTTTAGACAGACTTTAAGCTTGCCGTTTTCAGCAGAATCAGCTGAACTTCCACTGCTTTATGGAAACGTGATTGAGTTTGAGTCAAAGACAAACAGTTCGGGTCTCGCGTCTAGTTTTAGTTGTCGAAAAGTTAATTATTAATTAGCGGATCAATTAATTTACCAGGATTTCGTTTGGAATATCAGTTTCTACAGTTAAATTATTCAGTTTTTCCAAAATTTGAAGTGTGATTTGGGTGCTGTGGAAATTGTAGTTGGTGGAAGGGAAACAGGATGGAGGAACCTATTTTGGAACCTGAAAGCGCTTCTAAGGAGGAGAAGAATAATTCGGTGGCTTTGGCCCTGACAAACGATTTGGTAAGTAGTTGAAGATACCTCCAAGCCAAAATCATTCCAATATTTTGTAGTTCATTTGTAGTTTTTTTTACATTTCAGATTCTGGAGCACATTTGTAGCTTTCTTCCTGTCGAGGACCTGAAGAACTGCCGGTTGGTCAACCGCCAGTGGAATCAAGAAAGCACCAAGATTGTCAGCAGGAAGTGCACGAAAATTACTGTGACTGATCATGGTGGGAGGTATCAGATGAGCGAAATGCCTAGATTGACTCAGTTGATAAGCACCAGCTGGAAATTTCCATGCACAAAGTTTTTGCTTCAAGATGGGATAACTTCAACGAACCGCCCGTTGCTAGAGCCACTACTTGCTGCTTTTCTTCAAGCGATTGGACCAATAGCAACAGAATTGACAGTTTATGATGATGATTCCCAATATTTTCGAGGAGAATTACCCAGGGAAATTGCATTTCCTCGACTAAAAACGCTGAACCTGGACTGTTTTCGTGGTGGAGATACTGACAATCTCACTGAATTTACGTCTCGGATAATCAACGGTACATCTTCTTTACAAGAACTCATGTTGTGGGCTTTGCCAAAATCCAATAATATGGCGCTTAACGCCATAGAAACTCCTCACGGGCGACGAATCCAACGACTTAGTTTAGCAGCAGAGCTGAAAACCCAACATCTGCAACGGCTGCAGGGAATGAACTTGAAGCTCAAGTTTTTGGATCTGCACTTGGTGCAGAATTGCAGAATCGATCCTTTGGTTTTAACGTCTTTTTTTGAAAGTCAGCGTGGTACTCTGGAAAAATTGGCGATTTATTTATGTGTTGGAATTACAGTTCGGTTTCCTCGAATGGAGCGTTTGCACCACTTGGATCTTAAAGGGGCATGGGACGAGGAACGTGAGCACAGACTACGTTTTCCCGAGTTTTCATTGTCCCAGCATTTTCCAACGTTACAGCACTTGTCTCTAGCTGAATATATAGGATCGAAACAATGCGGCGAGTTTTTTAGGTCCAACACCAAACCAGTGAGCTCATTGGAGTCGTTGAAGCTACCGGATTCCTTGACTGATCCAACAGTAATTCCACAGGTGGCACGAGTATTTCCGAATCTGAGGAAGCTACAGATTCCTGCAAGAGGAATTATAATGGAAGCAGTGTTCGAATCGATGAGCGGCCAAGTGGAAGAGCTGACACTAGTTGTTGTGTCCACAAATGGAGCAGCCTTGGAGGAAGCACTAACAGGGTACTCCCAAATTGAACTTGAGCAGATTAAAGGGTTGTCAGGGAAACCTAAGCAGTTGGTGGAGACTTATACCAAACCTCCAGCATTTCTATTTGGTAAGTTGGTATGAGTTATAATTCAGATTAATAAAATACCCCAGGTCCCACACTTTAAAATATTCGACATTTTGTTGCTTACTTTTTGTAGGCTTGAGAATTCTGAAGGTCGATGAATGTAGGACAAACATGCTGGATCCAACTAGCGGAATCACGGATCTGACCTGTCGTCTGGCTCTTCTAAAACTAACGTCTTTCAAGTGTCTAGACTTGCTGGAGAGTTCTCACACTTCTCGGGTATCTAAGCAATTAGCCATTCTCCCAAATTCATTCAAGATAGTTGTATTTATGCTTGTTATAATAATTTCCCCTTTTGAATTTAGATAACTGAGGACACGCTTAAGGAGATGCGGAGCAGATTTGTTGTACTTTGTCAAGATGAAAGCATTCAACGTTAGGCTTTTGGTTGTGGATGAACATTATGATAGTAAATGATAAATTCAGAGTATACTTAGATGGAAAGAAAATAGGATCGGGTAGGTGGAAACTTATGTGTAAAGTAGTAAATATTTTAAGCGTAATTTTGTGAAGTTATTGAACTATTGTAGTATATGGGAATAGAAGGTACAGTACAGTAGATTTCGGAGTGTAATAGTAAAAGCTTTGTAAATTACTTGATAGTTATAATACTGCACTGTTGGAGAATAGAGACGATATTTTTGTTCTAATGTATTATCTGTATAATATTTTGTCGCGTTCAGTCTGGTTGGTACTTTTTCTGTACGTTTCTGTCTTACTAGTTCTTGTACGCGTATGTAGAGGGGAGAGACATGCAGTCTAGTTTAGCGAGAAGTATTCATTCGTTCAGTGGAACGCGAGCAAGAAGGAGGCTAGTTGAAGTAGTCTCAGTGAATTGGTCTTGATTTAATTTTGGGTTTTGAAAGTTGATTAATTGGTGAATAAATATTAGAGTTTTCCTCTCGTGATTAACCTCCCTGAAATTAACTGTGTTATTCCAAAGTGCTGATTATTTTGATCATCGAGACTGTATTATTTTTGACATTGGCATTTTATCTGGGATCGGAGTGTACTTTACACTGGGCGCTGGGTATAGCGGGTAGCTTACTCGGTTGCCGTTACAGCTATAATACAGTACGCTAAATTTTATTTTATTTTCCGAAGTACTGTTATTTGGAAAATATTTTAGGTATACCAGATTCAGTACAAAAGATTACATCCTGTGTCATTTATTCATTTAGTCTATCATTTATTTGGCTTAAAAAGATCTAATTCTAATCTAATTTAATTTCAAAACAAATCAAAATTTAATTGAAGTCATACTTGGTTTTTTAAAATTAACTCTGTAATTTCAGTAAGTGTAAGTTCAAATTATTCTGTATTTTTATTATTTAAGCAACTTATTTTAAAGCAAGGGAACTAGCTCTGTATCTTTCCTTGACTAAAATTTTTATAAAGTTTGATTTACCTAGTGTTTATTAGCTCGCTGCGTCAGCAGGTGAGCTTATTAAAGAGTAGTGTGTCCGTCTGTCCATCTACTTTATTTTTGGGCTCTAAACCAGCATGAATGGGCTCTAAACCAGCATAAATGGGCTCTAAACCAGCATAAATGGGCTCTAAACCAGCATAAATGGGCTCTAAACCAGCATAAATGGGCTCTAAACCAGTATAAATGGGCTCTAAACCAGCATTAATGGGCTCTAAACCTGCATAAATGGGCTCTAAACGAGCATAAATGGGTTCTAAACGAGCATAAATGGGCTCTAAACCAGCATAAATGGGCTCTAAACCAGTATAAATGGGCTCTAAACCAGCATTAATGGGCTCTAAACCTGCATAAATGGGCTCTAAACGAGCATAAATGGGTTCTAAACGAGCATAAATGGGCTCTAAACCAGCATTAATGGGCTCTAAACCTGCATAAATGGGCTCTAAACCAGCATAAATGGGCTCTAAAGCAGGTTAAATCGGCTTAAGACCATAATAGTGTTAATATTATATGTTTGGATTCATATTATCGTCTTCAGCAGCGAGCATTTTAAATGGTTTACCATTGACTGGTTACCATATTTTATTCAATAGATGGTTCACCAAATTAAAACAAACAAACTTGCAATGCCGATGAAGATAGAAATTATACTTCAGGTGCACATATGCAATGATTGTATGCAATGTGTCCAGTATCAATATTTCTCGTAGGGTGGAGCTTATCTTTCAGATAAGCTTAACTAGAACACGGTTTAAATAATCTACGGTCACGCTTCTGATTTGTGATGAAAGCAACAATAACATTTAATAAAAGCGTGTAAAACTCATAGTTGAAGAAATAATGACATAAGCCCTTGATATTTTTTCACACATTGTTATTTAATCACATGTTTTAACCCGCATCATGTAACTAAACAATAGAATTTCATAAGCTAACCAGATATCGCATTCTGATATTGTCAAGATAACTTGGATTACAAAGAGTCGCCTTACATAACCTATCTAAAATCCTTACAAGTCATGTAGTCATCTTCGGTTCAGTTTTTAATTTCAGTTTACACGAAGCTAAATCGTGTAACTTTTTCTATTTCACTCTCTCATTTTTTACAGTCTTAAAATTGCCAATTGTAAAATTCACTAGAATTGATTTCTACTCTTGAGAACATGTTTTCCTATTCAACATTGCTGTGCATAATTTGCACTACTTTTTTACTGACCACAATGCATTTTGCTTGTTCTCAGGAGTTCTCATCCTTCGGTCACAAAGTTTAGAGAATACCTAAGAATTCCCACCGATCATCCTGATCCATACCCAGGCTATGGTAAAATAAATATTGCTTTTTGGATTTTCTGGAATAGAAAATTCCTCAAGTTTTTAATTATAGCAGATTATATAGCCTTTACTAAATGATGTAGAAAGAGCTATTGAGTGGCTAAAGACTGAAGCCGAAGATCTGGAACTAGACTTTAACTTTCTCGACCTTGGAGAAAATGCAGATTTCGCCCTTTGGCTTACATGGAATGGAAGCAACCCAGCACTTAAATCCGTGCTCTTTGATTCTCACATGGATGTTGTAGCTGCAGATCCCGAAAAATGGACACATCCACCCTTTGAGGCTTTTAAAGACGCACAAGGTAACATTTTTGCCAGGGGAGCGTCTGACATGAAATGTGCAACTATAGGAACGCTAGAAGCCATTCGAAGGCTGAAACAGGATGGATTTCAACCTTTGAGAACGATTCACGTAGCCATTATGCCAGATGAAGAGAAAGGAGGTCGTCGTGGAATTAGACCTTTTATATTAACTCCAGAATTTCAAAGTTTAAACGTAGGCATTGATATTGACGAGGGAGGCGTGAATCCCGCAAATACGGTGGGAGTCAGATTTGCAGAGAAGTCAGCCTGGGAATTCAATATTTCGGCCAAAGGGGAAGCTGGTCATGGTTCTACATTACCCGAGTTTACCGCTGGTCAGCGTCTTCATGTAGTTATTGACAGACTATTGAAATATCGAGAAGAACAATTTAAAAAACTGCAAAATCCTGGCGTTACCCTTGACCAGCTAACTGTTCTCAATTTGGTTCAGCTTGGAGGAGGTCTTGCAGAGAACATAATTCCCAATGAGGTCTGGGCAGCTTTTGATATGCGCATTAGGATAAATTCCGAGTGGAACTTTACTGACGTGGAGAATATGATTTTGGACGTAATGGAACAAGCTCGACTTGGGTCTCGAGATGATCCCAGTAATGAAGTTACTATTAGCTACATTGGTAAAAATATGGAATTTGGGGAAACTGTCACTAACAGTTCCAATATTTGGTGGACCGTTGTGCAAAATACATGCACAGAATTGTAAGTTATAAAATTATTTCAAAGACTGGTATCAGTTTTATTTTAAATTGCATATTGAAATGATGTCATGTCTTTGTTCAGAAACGTCACTTGTGAGCCTGTCGTTTCCAGCGGGGCTACGGATGGTCGCTTTCTACGAAATATTGGAATACCTGTGTTTGGCCTTGGTCCATTTATCAATACAGAGTCAACAGCTCACCAAGACAATGAGAACATTAATGAAGTGCAATTTCTGGATGGAATTGTTAGGTACGAAGCGCTTATCAGGAATTTGGCCAGCACACCAGAATCCAATATTGACTCTAGTGTATGAAACAAAGATAACATTGTTTAGGCCTTTCGTAAATTATATTGTTCTACAATCTGCAAATTAATAAATCAAAATGCAAAATTATGTACCAGACAATTGATAGGGAACCTGATGGACTTATTAAACAAATCTTTCATAACTTTTTGAAAATTTTTTAATGATGAATATCATTGCTCGCTTTAATTAGAACCAACCAACCTTGTCAATTGGCACAACTGAGGACTTTGACTAATTCAAATTTATTTTTGTCCACGATAGTTTAGTTACATGATTACACGATAGATTTAGCAAAAGTATTACGTGTATTTACGCTATAGCGTATGCATATTCATGTTGACTAAAGTTCATATGTAAATAATCCACAAACACAATAGACAGTTGTTCTGTTAACTTCTTTATTGTTGCTTACATTGTTTTTATATTCAAAGAACAAAATAAGTTTACACGTAATCGATTTCCGAAAAAGATCACGGTTACAAGGATGGTATCATTGATACACTCTTCATATGCTTCCGTCTCGAATGAGCCCTGTGAGATCTGTGTGGCTTCAGATAGCGGCTAGTTTTATGCATCGGTCTGTTGGGCTTTACACCGGCTAGCTGATTTAGCTTGCGTCTTGAAACCTAATGCATTAACAACATAAGACATTTTAACTAGTTGTCTGGAAAAACTAAAACAAAACGTAAGAGAGATATATATATTATAAAAAATACCTTGCAGTGCGCGCCAATGATCATGATGAGAATTATGATGTACACAATCAGAAATAATTTCATTTTCACTCAAACTAACTTTTATTGTCACAAAATATTGACCAGAGAAACCACACATTGGTTGTAGTATTCACTAGTAGTGGAGACAACGAGAAGTTTTGTACAATTATGCAGGCACATTAGTTAGCTATTTAGCAGTCTGATTAATGTTGCTACTTTTGACGTGATGTCGTATAGAGTAAGAACGCGTGATGGGGGGCAGCCAAAATTAAAAGTTCTTGTAATTTAAAGGTTTTTGCATAATCTTAACACATATACGTCATAAATATTCCGCACCAAGTTTCAATGTCTCAAGTTGCCCCAGGACGAAATTACAGCGGTTCGAATTTTGAGCATCAAAAATCGACTTATTCAACCGTTTTTCCGTGAGGATAGAGAGTTTGTGACTGAAACTTTTTTGGTAAATTAGTCATACTATGGGGTCCTATTTGTGGCAATATTACGTCATGACCACGCATCTGTAGTTTTTTAGAAAATGCTTTGTCAAAAATTCTGAAAATTTTACGAAATTTTTGAATTCAAACTTCTGTAACTTGCCATGTAGTAATTTTTGGAAATCCTAGAAATGGTGACCACCTACAATATTTAATGCTTTAATAATCGCAAAAAACCGTTGTCAAAAATATTCAGTAACATGGACGCTATGCATAAAACTGTAAGTCAAGGCATTTTCTTATGTCGACTTACATATATTCAGAATGAAGTGGAGCTTCGTCCAGACACTTGTATGCGCTCATTAAACATGCGTTACAAAGCTCTTGAAATGCTCTATCTGAAATGAACTTCATGAGCGTGTTACTACTTGACCACAGCAAATACCAACTAAAGTATTCTATAAATCAAGTTTGGCAAAAAGTGTCCCGATTTTACAAAATCTTGCATAACTTTTCTTGGAAATTGAAATTTCAAAAAATGAAAAAACACCATTTTGCACAATTCATTGCGATCATTTTGACACCTTGATGAATAAAATTGGACGCGTAAAGAGCAAGTGGTCAATGAAAAACTAAAGGCAAATTCTCCAATTTCGCCAAATTTTTAAAAATTTGGATTTTTAAAAATGTTTTATTTTTTGCCATTTTGGCATTCAAAGCCAAAATAATATATATTAGGGTGTACCTGGGGCATGTTAGCTTCAGTTTAGGCAAATTTAGGCTTCCTAAACAAAAATTGAAAAAATCCAAATTTTTAAAAATTTGGCGAAATTGGAGAATTTGCCTTTAGTTTTTCATTGACCACTTGCTCTTTACGCGTCCAATTTTATTCATCAAGGTGTCAAAATGATCGCAATGAATTGTGCAAAATGGTGTTTTTTCATTTTTTGAAATTTCAATTTCCAAGAAAAGTTATGCAAGATTTTGTAAAATCGGGACACTTTTTGCCAAACTTGATTTATAGAATACTTTAGTTGGTATTTGCTGTGGTCAAGTAGTAACACGCTCATGAAGTTCATTTCAGATAGAGCATTTCAAGAGCTTTGTAACGCATGTTTAATGAGCGCATACAAGTGTCTGGACGAAGCTCCACTTCATTCTGAATATATGTAAGTCGACATAAGAAAATGCCTTGACTTACAGTTTTATGCATAGCGTCCATGTTACTGAATATTTTTGACAACGGTTTTTTGCGATTATTAAAGCATTAAATATTGTAGGTGGTCACCATTTCTAGGATTTCCAAAAATTACTACATGGCAAGTTACAGAAGTTTGAATTCAAAAATTTCGTAAAATTTTCAGAATTTTTGACAAAGCATTTTCTAAAAAACTACAGATGCGTGGTCATGACGTAATATTGCCACAAATAGGACCCCATAGTATGACTAATTTACCAAAAAAGTTTCAGTCACAAACTCTCTATCCTCACGGAAAAACGGTTGAATAAGTCGATTTTTGATGCTCAAAATTCGAACCGCTGTAATTTCGTCCTGGGGCAACTTGAGACATTGAAACTTGGTGCGGAATATTTATGACGTATATGTGTTAAGATTATGCAAAAACCTTTAAATTACAACAACTTTTAATTTTGGCTGCCCCCCATCACGCGTTCTTACTCATATGATTTATACAATGTTCAAACAAGTGACAAATTTTATGACAAGCAATATTAAGTATGTAGTGCTTAAGTGTATTACTGTCTATAACTGAGATAATAAAAACACATTAAAACAAACAACAATGCATTTTATTTAACGCATTTTTCATAAAGAAGTAACTCCTTCTAATAGTCTTGTACAAGCGGCTTTGTAGAAATAATTCGCTTACTTGAAGAGTAAATTCATGAAGTCTACTCATAACCTTTCTAATTAATATTCTAATTTTATATTTTATCTCGGCTAGGAAAACTGAAATGGTTACCACAAGCAGAACTAGATGAACATAGAAGACCACCACAATATTGTCACCCACCATTAATGCTCTGACTTCATTTGGTTGTCTCATTAGTAAAACCATGTCTGCATAACTTTCTACCCTTTTCTGCCACTTGTACCATTGTCCGCCTATACCAGATTCTATGACAACGCGTAGTTTTCTATAAATGTCGCCACCTGGGATCTTCACGTCCTCAAGTACCCATGAGATTCTCTTTTCACCTAAATTGTCTTCACCAACTGAAACCAAGTGTCTATTGTAATTTAATGATGACTTTAACATCATACCTAATTTAAGCACTGATCTTTCTATTATGTCTGACCAAGCTACAAATGCAGTTTTGTCACACTTTTGGATAAATTTGAGATATCCAGTAGGAACCGTGTCCTTCATCACTGTTTCAAGTTCCCCATGAGAATAGTTGTGCAGCAGAGGTTTCCACGTTTTCATTTTTCCTTTTACCAACACCTTTTCTAAAACCGTACCTGAGTTGTAACCACTGCTATCATACGCATCACCATAAGGATTTGCAATATTTACAATAGAATTGCGGAAATTATTAAGATCATTTGCATATTTGTCCTTTGGTAAACTATAGTTTATTTCCCAGGACTGTTTTGCCTGCTCCCAAGTATGCCATGATACGTTCCACTCAGCCACACTTGTAAATCGTAACATATCCGAATATATCGTGAAATGGCCCTTAATCAGTTCTTGTGACTCTTTTACAGGAATCTGAGATACTGGTGAACTTAAATCTGTAATATTTTGCCCACGATAAGCATTGCTAATCACCACGCCCATTAGCAACCAAAAACTGTTTATGCATAAACAGTAAGATTTGGAACAATCTGCAACTCCCTGCTCTAATAGCACGCGAAATGAATATTGAAATCCACTATTGTATTTATGACAATATTTTAGTAAGTACGTAGACAATACTGCAAGAAATGCCATCGCAAGCCAGCAATAACTGTCAAATGCACTTGTGTAACCTACTAATGAAAAGTATCCAATCTTTCCTCCTCCGCAAGTTATAAATTTAAGAAAGACAGTAAAATATCGTTTGAATAAGTACGTGACCTTATATCCCAAAATGTATTCCAATATCAACTATTTATGCATGCATCTTTAAACAAAATCTCAAGTTTTTTAAAACAAGTTTAAAAAACTTGGAATCATTGTAATGAACATTTTGTAAGCTTCAGACAACGCACTCATATAATTACTTAGCATTGCAGTGACACTTGTTTTTGATATTTTTACGCGTATTGTAAGAAACGATGCTTTACACAGTCTAAGTATTCCAACAAAGTCAGTTTCGTAGAAAGCAATTTCTACACAGAAAACCAAGCACATAGTTATTATTGAAAACACCAAAAGTGTAAACAATGCTAGAATTTTTCCATTCATACTAAGTGGCTTTACCATTTTATCTTCAAAGTTGCGCTTAATTTTTGTTGGAGATATAACCTTTTTTCTATCTTGTACTCTTGTAGATATTCTTACACTTCCCAACTCGTTGTACCAAAATAGGTAAAATCCTGTTTCAAATAAAGCTTGTGCTATTTTTCCAAGTTCATGGCCTTTCAGGGATCCAAACAACTGATAAATTTCTCCTGACGGTATTAGATTTTGACCAATATAACAACGACGAGTTTTGGTATTTCTCATGACAATATCTGCATCATTAATGAACGATATAACGTTATACCATAAATCCACAACAGCCACCTTGTGTCCAAATGCTAGTAGGTTTGCAAACCCAAGGCCACCAATATTTGTAATTGTTGACCTGGTTTTAAGTAGTACTCCTAAACTTTCCAAACTATTTGTTTTGTAAATTGAGTGATTTTCAAAACTTAAAGAGTTTTGTACTGTGGAGTTAACAACATCGAAATTTGCTTTGTAAGGAAATATCAACGAGTAATTTTTGTGTAGCAATTGTGAAATGTCTGATATAACAGTTTCTTGCAGTGGTAATACAATTTTGCTGGTTGTTTTGGCTACATAGTAATTACTTAGCACAAAACTCAAAAATATCCACAACAACCAAAGTGTTGATTTCTTTTTTCTAAATGACATGAATAGAAGATCTCTTTGAACTAGATTGGTTAACAAGCTACCCAAAATTAAACAAAAGCTGCCCAAACTTAAAGATAATTTAGGTTTAATTTTAGCTAACACCAAAAATGAAACCATTGAAGCTGAGGTTAACAATAGCAACCATACTTCTCTTGAAAACGCTGCAGTTAGCAATGGGCGACTCATAAC
Source organism: Entomobrya proxima (assembly GCA_029691765.1). Lineage (NCBI taxonomy): Eukaryota > Metazoa > Arthropoda > Collembola > Entomobryomorpha > Entomobryidae > Entomobrya > Entomobrya proxima. The sequence continues at coordinate 25,301,281 of CM056169.1, forward strand.
AGGCTGATGTTTTAATGTTGCTGGAATATCGCAATAAGCAAAGTTAAAGTCCGAAAATGGCAAGCGCATTATTCCAAAATCTGACATTGATAAGTGGTATTTATTCAAATTTAGTAAATCTGATAAAGTGTATGGCGAATTGGGGAATATGTTGACAGCAGGAAATATGTGTAAGTGGTTACTTAATTCTAGATTTAATTTGCTTGCGCAATGATCCGTCACTAAGGACGAATTTGCAGCAGAAGCAATTAACTGGAGTAAGTTCATCAAGGGACCATAGAACACAAGTGGGCGATAATCTGGTAACATTCAATAAAGTTATTGCAGTCTGTATCATTAATTAAGCTTTTGAATGGAACAATTGAAAGAACTTACATGTTAAATAATATGGGTCAGGCCAGGTGAAGTAATTTCTCATCTGTGGAAAATAAGTTAGTAGAAATTCTAGCTTGTCTTGCTCAAGGTTATAAAAATGCAAAACCGTTAGTGTAGATTTGTTTTTATTGTCAATACACTTAGAACACACAAAATTTACCAATGAAATAACTATGCAGAATCTGGGAAGAAAATCTGGTAGCAGCGTCATTGCTTGATACATGTTTTTGCATTTACAAAACTATAAGTTAACAGCCAACGCATTATATCTTTTTTGTAGTAATGTTAATTCCCAAAGGTTCATTTTATAATAGGTCCAATAAGGAACTGATATTTTGTACATTATATTTTTAATCAATTGTGTGAAACATGTGTTCAAAATTTAGCATATAACAAGTGCTTATATTAGTGGAAATTATAAGTAATTTCTAACACGTGTAATGGAAATAGTTTGATGTAATGGTATTTGATGACCTGTCTGCTTTAATTTTATGCTACATCTATTTCCGTGGGCTGGCTTTCTTCCGTAATAAACGGAATAGGCGGACTATTAAAAACCCCATAAAAACAAAGCCTATTATAGGCTTTGTCAAACATACTTGTGTGGAAAGCTGTTACTCTGTACAATATAAAATTGATGGTTCTGTTTAAATTTATTTATTGTAGTAAGAATACTTTGGATACAGATAAAAATTTCTAAAACCCAATTGTCACAGCGTTTAAGGAAGTATATTAAATAGGTTACTCTTGCACCTTTGTCTAGCTGATAGACTCGTGTTAACACATTTGTGTCCACACCTGCCAAACTCAACATAACAAAAGCAGGACTTAAATGCATAACTGTGGCGTGTTTCATCAAACATGGTAATTAGGGTAACATGTTTTGGAAAAATTGACACAAATTTCACCATCGCCAATACCAGTATTTTTACCTGACACACATTTTCACAGACTAAGAAAAACCCTGCAACTCCCATACCCATTACCCACAAAACAAACACTGCCTGTATTCGACCACTAAGTTTTAATGAACCAGGCATTAAATCTTCAAAATCGTATTTAATTTTTGTCGGTCTAATTACCCGATTTCTATTCTGTACCTTGCTTGAAAATCGCATACGCACTTGCTCCCCATACCAGTACAAATAAAATCCAGTTTCATGCAATGCAGTGGCATATTTTCCTAAATTTTCAAAATTATCTGGTGATGTAAACATTTGAAACATGTCACCAGATGGGATTAATCTTTTTCCAACAAAGCAATGATAAGGTCTTTCTTTTACGTTATCACCCATTAATAAAGATGCATCCTCTACAAAATTTATTACATTATGCCATAAATCAACTACGGCTACATTTCTAGTGTATACTAGTTTTTTAGTAAACTCCAACCCAATCTTATTAACAACTTGAACTCCTTTTTCTAAAAGATTCTTCAAGTGCTCTGTATCTTCAGTAACTTCCATATATCCCAGTGTGGCAGCTTGCACACTTGAATTCACAACATCTAAATCCTGTTGATGTGGAAAAATCAGAGAATAGTTTTGCTGAAAAAGTTCAGGAACGCTATCTATATACTTTATCTCTACTGGTCGAATAAAAATACTTGTAATTTTTGCATTGTAATAGTTGATGATAATAAAACACATGTAGATCCACAAAAGTAAGAAAAAAGCTTTTCCTTTCAACAATTTTCTTATTCCAATGTCTTTTTCAACAATTAGTGTAATTAGGGAAAATGTCAATATTCCAAAAGTGCTAAAACATGGGCTTGAATTTTTAAGACGGAAAATTAAAACAAAGGCCCCAAATACAGCAGAAATTAGTAATATAATCCAGACTGTTGCTGAAAATGACAGTAGCCCAGCTTTCCATGGCGTTTGAAATTCCCAACTTTTTGGAACGTCACAATAGGCAAAATTGAAGTCAGAAAGAGGTTGGCGCATTAAACCAAATTCGGGCAATGTTTTATTCCAATGACTTTGTATCAACGGAGAAAGTGTGTAGGTTGATCCTGGGTAAATATTTACTATTGGATATATATTGAAATGCTCAATAATATTTAGATTCAATTCTTTCGCACAACTGTCAGTAAGCAGTGTAGTATTTACAGCATCAGCCAAAATTCTTGAAAGGGCTATTATGGGACCATAAAACACAAGCGGACGAATATCTGAAAATACATTTGGCTGAAATTAGTTTGTTAAACATTACAATTCGATATTCAGTCTACTTACAGGTCATGTAAATTGGATCGTCTTTTCTGGTATAATATTCCCTCATCTTTAGAAAATTCTGTTGCAAATGGTCAATCCAGTCTTGCTGCAAATCAAAAAACTGCAAAATTGTCAATTTATTTTGACTGTTTAGTGTTCTATAAGTTTCACATTCATATGAAACACAATTTTTAAAACAAATATTTATTATGACGTGCACGAAGAATACAACAGCAAGCTTCATTGCTAAAGTAAATCTACTGAGACTATCGTTAATCTTGTTTTGCATTTAAACATTGAATCTATCAAGATTTAAGATAAATATCTAAAATAAGTATGAAGTGTAAACATGTTTTGCCAAAACTCTAACCCCAATAACACGGAAGTAAGAACTATAAGAATACTCTTCAAAGCAACATAGAAACAGTTATTTCAGTACAATAGCTCAATGCATGGCAAGTGTCTTGATTCAAATTACTGAGTATGATTGTATTACCTAACAACCCATTATGCAATTGCCCATGTGTGAACAAGAACAAACCTCAGACAGTTTTTTAGCTCAGTGGTTTTTATTGAATTTTATTTTTTAGTCTCCGGTGAAAATAAAAATAACATCAATTTAACTAATAGTAATTGTAATAGGTGTATTCATAGTAGTTGCACGCTTTTTCATTAGCACTGAATAGGGTTTGGGTGCACGAAAAAATCCGTCATCCGAGTCTAATATATCTGGTATATTAGAGCCGGGTGCTGACACTGCAGTAAACCTTTGAAATATACTGGTAATAAATAAAAAGAGAGTATCGTAAGCCAACGCCTTCCCTGGACATTCTCTTTTCCCCACTGAGAATGGCATGTAGTTTTCCTGGTTACGCAACACAGACTCCCCATTTTTGTGTAAGAACCTTTCCGGTCTGAATTCTTCTGGGTCACCCCAAACATGAGCGTCCATATGAACCGCGTATTGATTGCACCATATCCAGGTTCCTTTTTGAATAAAGTAGTCGTGGAAGTGGGTATCGACCAAGGCCGTGTGAAATACCCCAAGAGGTATCACAGAAGCTAGGCGAGCGGTTTCATAGATTACGGCTTCAGTGTAAGGCATCCTACAATTTAAAAGAGAAACTGATAAACTTGAATAAAAGTTTTAAAATTGAATTGAACTGAAAAGAAACATGTGCTTTTTTTACTTTAGTCGGTCATAAAGTTTAGGTACTCTTGAATGACCAACGACAGCGTCGATTTCATTTTGAAGCTTCTTTTGTTCGTCCGGATGTGTCATTAGAAACAAGATAGCCCAAGCAAGAGTGATTCCTGTAGTTTCTGAACCTCTACAATTCGTTTAGAAAGTTAGCAATAGATTTAAATGAAATTGTAATCCCTATTTAAGCTGGTTTTAGATTTTAAGAAATTACATACCCTTGAAATAAATCTCCTACAACTGCCCTAAGGTTGTTTTCTAGAAATACAAATACATAGTTTTTTTTCAAGTTCATATTTTAAATGTTCTTTAGCATTTTAAGTATTACCTCCTTCATCGAGAAAAAAGCTCGAAGTTGGATCTCTTGTCCTCTTAATTTCATTAATGTAAGCTTCAATAAAATCCTTCGGTTCTTCATCAATGTTGCTTTCATAATCCATCTCTTCCTTGTGCGTCTCCACCGTATCCCAAATAAATTTATGCATTTTGTTTACCACTGCTTGAAATGTGTTATAGCCTGATAGTCCGGGTATAATGTGGCGTATCCATGGAGCTACCACTAAAAATGGGTGTCTAGTGATTGCAGAGCCTCCTCTGTAATCAAGTACATTTGAATGATTTAAAATTGCATGCTTATAAATTCATAAATATTTTTATATTTTACTAACTCTTGTAATGCATTTAGTAAATCAAGCAATTTCGGATCATCTTGCGAACATTTCTGCCCGCTGACTATTGTCCATAATGAATTTAGCACGGCCAGACTCAATCTTCTTTGCAAGTCATTAAGAGGCTGACCGTTTTGCTGTTTCATCCATTCCAGCATTTCCTGTACACTGTCCATTATCAGTGATTGCATGATTTGCTTGCCAAACCCAAAGTCTCTTAAATGTCTATGTAATTCAACCAAACAAGATTTTAAACCCTTTTTTTATCGACACGTAATGAAAATTATGTAGGCACGTAATGTGTGCATAAGGCGTGTTATTACCTTAGCGTAAATCGCCTCTGTTGTTCCCAAGCTTTACCTTCCGAGACCAAAATTCCGTAGCTGCCTCCACTAAGCACCTGTGTAAAGTAACACTGGGGTCGTCCACTAAACGTGAAATCCCCAAACAGCTCCCGTGCACAGTTTGGATCATTGATAATCAATCCATTTTGAAAGCCTAATTTTACGGACATTAGTCTGGTGTCGTAAAACTCGGACCATTCTTTGAATGATTTGTAGGGATGGCGTTGGTTCATTCCAAGGACGTTGCCAAGTACAGGCCATGGTACTGGACCTTAAAGATAGCAAATATGAAAAATTAGATATTATTTGTTCACAGTCTTGAAGATTCAACTTTACACTCTACCTGGTGGAAAATTCTTGTATTTTCTGTAGTAATGCTGAAAAAGACACCAAAGCAAAACAACTGTGAACACAATAGCTGTCCACGTAGTAAGTGAAAGAGATCGCACTAAAAGAAATAACATTTTGTCTAAATGGTAGAGTTATTAAATTTTATTGATTTTTTTGCTCTGCTTTAAAATCATTCTGAACTGTCAATGCTTTACCTGATCTTATTTGAGTCTATTATATTGAAGTGAATAAATGAGTGCTAATGTACTCATTTGCACCCATTATCACATTTTTATCTGCAAACTGTCCGAACTGATTGCCAAAGTGAGACGTGTATATCTCAGCTTACATTATCATAATATTTTATCAAATGAAGTGTTAAAAACTGAAAAGTTTGGCTTTGTATTAGTGATATGATTTTATGTGGTTATGAAAATGGGAGCACTGACTTTCCTTGTACTTATGCAGAATCACGTTTCGTTTATGGCATCCTGTTGTACACTAAAAGCAATATTTCTTTTCATATTGTATTTTACAAAAACTCAGTTCACCAAAACAATAGAATATTATGGGATTTGTCTTTAGGTGATCCAGTAAGATTTTTTTACATTTTAATATGATGCGCAGTTTAGTTGTTAGGAATAAGGAAGCCTGTTTACAAATAAAGACGCATTGCGTAACATACGCAATGCAGAAATATTGCATTAATCAAATCTTTGAATTTTGGATGTTAGCTTTGACGTGATTTTTTTGCAAAAATAACATTCAGTAGAAATAAACTGTTTTTCTGGATATCATAGGGACGTCAAACTAAAAAATGTTTATTATGAAATTGTCAAGTTCACAGTGACAGGTGTCTTAAATTCCTAAATGTCAATTTTGTCAATGTCAAAGTTAGTTTTACTATTGAGATGAAATTCAAAACGATGTAAAAATGCATTTTGGTTACACATCTTCGTCACACAGTTTTGGTCAAATGTGGCAAGCTTTTGCATTATTCACTAACTTCTAAGAAAATTTGAGTGACGTTAATATGGTAATCAAATCGAGTGGATTTGATGCGCCAAAAAATGAATATATTATTGTAAAATGAAAATATTAAATTTATGCTGGGGTATACTGGTTTTATGTTTTATCATTATGGCAACAAGGAACCATTACAAGCGAGTCAATAAATTAATTAAATTGTGCAATAATTTACTATTTCGTTTAAGTATGTATTTTTATTTAGACTAAAATTCTTCTTTAAAATTATAGCTTTTCATGCAGAAGGGCAAGTCAGACAATCGAATAAGTTTGAAGTAAAAATGTGGATTAGACGTGTGCTTCCCCGCATTTTTCTATTGACTTTGACCCATTTCCTTCACATAGCAATAATATGCGGTTCCAAAATAATATCCCCATCAACCACAGTACAACCAAGTCAATTAAGCAACGTCACGATCACATCTCAATTGGAATACGCTCAGTCTCAATCACAGTCAGCAGAATCAGCTCAGAACTTGGACTCGCGGTCGTCTGAATCTGCTGAAAGGAGCAGCACCAGTGGCAGTAGCAGTAGAAGTAGTAGCTCCTCTTCTTCATCACTGTCCTCATCGTCGTCATCTTCAGAATCTGTAGAAGGTCCAAATACTCCTGAACTTGAGATTGAATTAGTTTACTCCACTGAGCAAGAACATCCTTTAGTGAATAACCTAACCAGTGAATTAGTTTCTATGCTTTCAAATCAAAGTGTATACCTTCTAAATTTAGGAACCAACTCAAACCAATAATTACGAACTTTGGCATCGTATCGTATCGTTAGTTTATTATACAGTATGTACTATTCACACATTTGACACGCTACAACAGCTTAAACGATATATCATAAGAAAACAAAAGATACTAAAATGACGTAATTTGCATAAAACAAAAGGATAAAACCTGAACTACGTACAAATCCTTGACAGTTGTCATCAGACTAATTTTCATGGCCATTGCAACACCACACAGGTATAGGTACATACCAAATCATTCAATTATTTTAAACCTAATTTATTATTATTTTAATTATTTTTAAATCTTTTATTCGAATTTCATAAATTTTTATTGTATCCTAGCGTTCTTCTAGACTTTCACCAACAACATGTTGATGCAGTAATGCACTTTAAAGCATACGTCCTTCTATTTGTCATTTGTTGCATATTTCTAAATATCTTTGTGTCCGCTGAGGGAATTCCCACCACAACCGATGCAGCAAAAGACGATGATGATGAGGACTACTACGAAGACTTTACCACCTCAGACTCGTCTGAAGAGACGTAACCACTTTTAAAACACCGCTTAACAAAGTTGAAAATAAATGAATAAAATGAACAAATACTTAATTATTTAAAAAGTTTAAGAAGCTTTACAAATTCTATATTCATACAATGCATTTTCATCCGATTTTTACTTCAGTAATGTTCCCTTTTTTGAGTCATACATGTAATATGCCAAACATCATCAACAAATAAAGCTCTGGCAGTTCCGGCACCAATAAGTTCCAATGATGTGCTCAGTCTAATATTCCGCTGGTTGTATGGTCTTATCTGAAATACATCATCCCAATAAGCATAACCCAATGATTGCAAATTCTCCTGAAAAAATGCCTTTTGTAATATCCAGCGGTTATTGCTGTTCCCGTTTTGCTCGCAAAGTGACAAGGATTGCTTGCTAGGAATTGCGTGTTCATTCAACTGCGTAGTTAAACTTATTGTTGAAGAAACATTTTTAACACACAAGCTTGCACAGCCAGGGCAATTCCCTCTATTGAATATTTCAAACCCTGTTGTTTTAATTAATCCATCATGTTGAGAACTTGTAAAAGAAAAATACCACTCTGCCTTAACATCATGACCATCAGTACCTAATTGCATGTTTGGTGCGCAATTAGCGCATGTTGTGTTAGAAAAAGCCAAAACTTCACTTTCTTTAGCGCTTACAAGCAAGCATTGGTTTCCATTGATTAATGACGTGAACAGTTGTGGAAATCTTCGTAATAGATTGGTGTAGCTTTCTAGTTCCTTTGAACTCATTGAGTGTTCCCGAGAACGCATGTCCTTTTGAATCCACCAGTACAGCTCAAAACGTATGTCAACAGGCCGGTGTTTTTGTGTCAGTTCTACTTCTGTGAGAGTTGTCCACCCAGCCAATGCGTAGCTTGAGAATTCCAATCCTGATAAAAAATTTGTCGCTTGTTTAAAATATATTAAGGGAAAGCTCCAGTCCTGCATAGCAAATGCCAAAAGCTTTGCTTTGGCTTCACTGTATTCTCCCTTAAGTACATTATATAAATTTGTAAAGTTTCCTTTTTGTATTTGCTTTGTCCATGCTTTTGTAACCTTTTCGATTTCGTATTTGATATGATTCAATAAAACTTTTGACTCTGGGTTTGATGTACAATTTGGATGCAACGTATCCAGCCAAATGATTTCATGTGTGAAGTTAATTCCCAAGTTTACAAATTGTTCCAGTAGGGTTCTTAAGCCCGTAATTTGTGATTGACAGCCTAACTCAGTAACAGAGTAATGTAGCCATTGCGTAATGGATTTTGCATTGCTGACATTACCAGCAAATGCTAGTTTCGTTATTGTAGGAATATGTATGGTGAAAATGTCCACTCCTTTTAAAACATTTGTAATATTATTGTATGTTTGATTACGTATATGCTCTACCAAGCTTGCCTGGTCCTGCAGTTTATGCAATTTTCTCTCGAATGAATATATCATTGAGTAGGAACTGAAAGCGTCCGAGAGTTTAGAACCAACAAGTTTAGCAAACATTTTGAAGACTTCGGTAAGTTTCACCAAACTGGTTACATTGCGTTCGGTGTAAAATAGTACTTGGCTAATACGCACTAACGTTACAGGCCTTGTCCAGTTTCCAATGTCGTTTAATTGCCATAAAAGGGGTCTAAATTCTTCCAATCGCTGTTTTGAAGTGCACAGCCCAAACGAATTGTCATAAAACGTTGTTTGTGTGTAAACAGAACCAAACGAAAGAAGACTTATTTGACAATCCTTTATAAAGTTTTGTGAAATAGTATCAGATTCTTCTTTAATTTGTTGGAGTAAATTGATCAAGGTTTCCTTCCTAGTTCTCTCCCAAATATGCTTTTGTAACTTTAGCATTTCAACCAGTGCATTTTGATAGTAAAGGCGTAGTTTTAATTCCAGTTGCCTTCTACTTTCGTTAGCAACATTTGTAAAAATATCAATCATTCTTAAATGGGTCAAAGTGTCGCGTCTAATTTCTTCTGCGGGATACTTGTCATACTGCGCAAAACGTTCTACATTGTATGTAGAAAATATTTCATAAAAAATCGCATCCTTTGAGTCAAATTCAACATCGTATGCAATTATTTCCCATGGAAACAGGTCATAGTCCGGGAACGGAGTTACCCAAGGCCGATCAAGATTGCTAAGCAACAAGCTTGGGTCTTTTGTGTAATTTCGAAGCAATAATAAATCTTTTACCAGTTTTATCACTGCATGATACGATGTTTGTATATTTGGACCATCAAAAGCTAAAAGAAGCCTTTTGTGATAATTCGAAAATAGAGCACCACTCATATTGTTTTTGAAGTTTCCGCAGAGATAATCTAAAACACTTGGCAGTATGTCCCGTTTTAGTTTTTCTTTCACACTTTGTCTCAAATTTGAACTGAAGTCGGGTAAGGAACCATTAATCCATTTCGTGTCATTGTTTATTAGCCCAGTTCGCACATCTCTGATTTCTTTCTGTAACAAAGCTGAGTCATTACAATTTTGCGAAGTACAAATTAGCAAAATATTTTGAAGGCTCTGTTGGTGCATAGTACTTAGTAAATTGGATACCAAAGTAATTTGTTGTTCTAGAATATCCTTTCCCTTGCCGATAGAACCGGAGTTGAAGTAACTTTTGTTCAAATATGGCAGAAAAGATGCAAAATTTTTAATCATTTTCGTCTCAAGTTCAGTATTGTTGCAAGATTCTCCACGCATAGAAACATGGGTAACCAAAACTTGAATTGACCCATTGTATTTGCTAATCGGCTGAAAAACTTTAATAACTTGCCTTAAATATTGATCAAGTTCAATCCAGTTTGAGTGTGGTTCGGTCAAGACAAATGGCACAGTTAACACTACTTTGTACAAACTGGTGTTGTTGGCCATCATTTCCATGAAAAATGAAGTCGCTAGGCTATTTTTTGTCCCAAATGTTTCAATAAAACCGGGAAAGCCGTAAATCGAAAAGTCTTCTTCAGGAAAGAAGACAGGTATTGGAAGCGAAGGCGTAACTAGTTTATCCAGCATGTTTGTATCCACAAGAAGGTGATCGTTCGTCTCTGTAGTAAAAACTTCCAATGAACTCATATTCGAAAATAAAGTTGAAAGAACCATAGCAGAGTTCTGCTTGTTGTATCCCAGGATTAAAATGGAGTGATTGGAACTCTTCTGATGAAAAAGATATATTCCTTTGGAGATACATTTTGACAGGAGTAAAGTGTCAGTGTCATTGTTGTTTATAGGCTCAAACGTATCTATTGCCGATTGTAGCTTTGGACAATGGGTGTTTTGCCGTGGTGAACGGAATGGTTGAAGTTTGGTGCCTTGTTGGTTATCACCACTGTCAAAATTACTTCCATTTGTTGCGAGTATACCAAATGTAAAGTCGTTTAGAAGAAAACCGAACAAATAAGGAAACAAACTGAAATATAACATTTTTACTTGTTTTAAGAAAATTTTGCGAATATTTCCATTTTCTTAACCCAATCTGAAATACAACTTTTGCAGGCAAATCTATGATTTACACCCTGTAAACTTAATAAGGAGACGACCTACTATTTCAACATAACTCTACAAGGACTCAACCGATTTTCTAGATATTTTTCATGCATATTAGGCAACTTATGTCTGTTACCTGAACAAAGTTTCAGATTGCCCCAGTGCTGTATATCAATGTTATGAACAATTTACCAAAACCATTTATTTTCAGCTGTATCATAAATAAGGAGACGATTTCAGATTTTGTCATTTTGGTCCCCAAAAACGTTCAGAGTTCTAACAAAAACTGGTTTTAGTAATAAAAACAGGTCGCACGTTTATAATAAACCTGGAATTAATTCACGTTTTATGAGTTTTTAGAACTTTCTTTGATACTTTGAAAATTACCTTACAATCTTAATACAAATACGGGACTTTTTAGATTTAAAAGTTCATGACTTGAATTTTATTATTTAATTTTATTTGAATCAGCTTTAATTACGATAAATTATGATTTTACACCAAAAATTTTTTTAGAAAAATAAGTTTTGTTATATTCTATGACACATAAAGTATTCATTACAGCTTAACCTGGATAACATAATTAGGCTGCTTTTGTACTTATTAACTTGGAACTTCATGAATATGCATTAATTTATAAAGAAAGTTTTCAAAGATATGCTAATTAATGATTTTGAATAATATTGTTGACGTAGATGTATTCGTATATGAAATAAAGTTAACGTTAACAAATAAATACGTAGGAAGTTAAATTAGGTACTTCAATATTTTATATAATATTTAGATATGACCATAGACTGGCTTATATATAGACTATTACCTTTATTTCTTATATAAGTTTCCTTTATACATACACATATTTTGATCTGAACGCATTTAATAGGTAATATTGTGCATCTAAGTTGAAAGTCCATACCAACAACAAAACTTTCTTTTGTCATTCGGTGTTTTGTATACCAAAAACCTTAAAACTTCTGAAACAACTAACGAAGAATTATGATTCTGCAATTTCTGAAACCTTTTTGTCAGTTAGGTTTACATTTTACTTAAATAGTAGACGAAATATATGAACCATGGGAAAATGGCGATACAAATATGCACCCATTGTTAGGTTCAGCAATCCCCCGCGTCAAGTTTGTTTCAATTGAACGTGATTGACTACACAAAATCGTTGTACAAAATCATAATTTATCGTAATTAAAGCTGATTCAAATAAAATTAAATGATAAAATTCAAATCATGAACTTTTAAATCTAAAAAGTCCCGTATTTGTATTAAGATTGTAAGGTAATTTTCAAAGTATCAAAGAAAGTTCTAAAAACTCATAAAACGTGAATTAATTCCAGGTTTATTATAAACGTGCGACCTGTTTGTATTACTAAAACCAGTTTTTGTTAGAACTCTGAACGTTTTTGGGGACCAAAATGACAAAATCTGAAATCGTCTCCTTATTTATGATACAGCTGAAAATAAATGGTTTTGGTAAATTGTTTATAACATCGATATACAGCATTGGGGCAATCTGAAACTTTGTACAGGTAACAGACATAAGTTGCCTAATATGCATGAAAAATATCTAGAAAATCGGTTGAGTCCTTGTAGAGTTATGTTGAAATAGTAGGTCGTCTCCTTATTAAGTTTACATGGTGTATATACATGCGGTTCCAAAACCGCTAAATAGAACGGTGACGGTTTCTAAAAACAAGATTGCATGAAGTGATTATGTTGTTTCGACAGTATAAGTTTGTTGCTCCTTGTTGTTTAAAAATACCTACACGATAAACCACATATGGCAGTTCTTATATTTTACATATTACAATGTAGGGTTTTTCTTCTATATAAATCCACAAACCGTATTTCCCGAGTGCGATTCGTTGCTGATGTTATGTCATACTTCCCTGTTTGAGCTAGTTGCCCTACATTTTCAAGCTTTGTTAATAGTAAGGAATCTTTCTGCAAAACGCAGTTCAGTTGGATCAGTTATTGAGTGGAAATCAGGAAATCATATCTATTTATAAATGCCAGTCACATGATATGACCTGAGCATATTGTTTCGTAGCCATGATGCGCTAGCATACTTTTAATAAACCAGTTTAAAAATGCTTAATCTGTTTTGTATTTTGCCACAATACCGCTAACATGGTGAAAATGAGCACTTACATATAACCACACAAAATAGTGTTGGCTTTTCAACAGTAAATCCCAGAAACCGAAATAACCACAATTATTCATAGCTGTTCCATGTAACTACAAAGGGCTTATTGGTTAAAATCACTGGGTGGTGTGGCAAAAGAAAATGACAATTATAGTTTAACTCATTCCATAGTTCTTATTTTATCATAGAATTAGATATATATAATACAGCATATATATTATTCGACATAATAAACACCGTGATGAGTAAATTTTTGTGGCTGGTTGTTTAATTTGACGGTTAAATAATATTTTTATTATTAAACTTTTGTGAATTTATATCATTACATCACCTGTAGCTAATACCACAAAGCGTATGAAAAGACTACACACGTATAAAAAACTTAAACCCCCGATTTTATTACATATATATGTAATTTGCATATTATTAGCCCGGCAACTTTCTTATTTACAATATGTATTTGTGAATGTAAAATGAGATTTGATGGGCTTTCATGGGGACTCCCGAAGTCAGCCCAGCTAAATAAAACCAATACAATACAATATTTACAATATGTAGTTATCTCCCGAATTTAAAAGACAAACTGACACACAGGTCTTTAAAAATTGTCATCAACATTGAAAATCAAAGGTGGACCTTATAGGTAGCCATGCATTTGAAAAATAGCTGTATACCATGAGGTCTAATCAAGTCCATACAGTAAAGACATACCTACGTTAAATGGGAAAGATATAGAACGTTTTAAGCTGAGTGACCATACGCAATAAAATTGGTGGTAAGATGATTAAAAGGCCCTTGAAGATTAACTTAAAACCAGTTTACTTAAAATACACAATTTGAAGGCATCGCAGTCAAATACAAATTACATTAAGATACGGAATGTCTGCCAACATTAAAGGAAAGTAACGCTCTTACAAGTCCTCTACTCAATCCTTTAAAAAAGTTCAACAAAGTAACTTTCCTGATGACAAACATTTTTCCGTGACAAATCATGATTGGCTTGCAAGATGCCAAATGCCTGTTCATTAGCTGTCTTTCTTTTCCAGAAGACCCGAGGAAGTACTTCCAAGATTTTAAAACTTTAGTACCATTGAAATGTACACAGCCTCCAATGAACAGTATTGTTCCCCAGAGAACAACAACGAGAACAGGGAAAGTTAAAATCAGTCCAAATTGTAACCTCGTTAATTCTTTACCAAGTCTAATTATCAAGAAACTACTACTCACAAAAATAATTGTGGCCAAAGCTTGAAACGGAAATAGAAACTTTCCGACCAGATTTGTTACATTATTGTGGAATATTTGTGCAGCTCTGTAAACCATGACTAAATTGTTAGGTTCTCTTAACTTTTCATCAGACCTATATGTTACTTTATCTAAAGTGATTTCTCTGGTTATTAATGGTATAAAAACGGTTCCATACGTTGATATGACCATAAACGTTGCATATATCTGCATAAAATATACAAAAAGTTGCTCAAGCTGACAGATTTGTGCTATGCATTTCCATAAAGTAGAGGCAATCAGGATAGAAGACAAATTATTTGGAAAATGAGGAAAAAAACAGGAAGAAAGCACTAGCCAGAACATAAATGGAAACCATACTTAGCAACAGGAAGAGTCCAAATCCATCGAATAACTTCATTGACTTATTCTTATTTGGTATATGGGATGGTACATACGTCGCTGAAAAAGTTTGAAACAAATGTTTTAACGCTGTTGAGAATCAGTATTTATTATCCAATCTTACCATTTATCCAACGAAGAAATAAAAGCAAAGAGTTGACAATTGAAAACCATTCATCCGCCCAGAAAACAGTCATTAATGAGGAAGGTATGACAGTAAATAAGGTTATTCCCATTGTCGATAAAAACACAACCTCGTTGTAGTCTTGCACGTATAAATACTTCCGAATTTGAATTATATAAAATATAAGCCAACTTAAAAGAAATGCTGTATTAAACAAAATTGTATTAATATTATTGGTTTGTATTGATGGTTTGAAAAACAAGCGATCAATAGGACTCCATGTGTACCTAATCACACCCAAAGCAAAAAACTTGGGAACAAGTATTGTTAAAGTATTGTAAAAACGGTCGCTAAGCATGATGTATACAAATTTTCAAGAGATAACTTTTCTAAGCAAGGTTAAGTTAAGAAATGCTTTGAAGTTCAAAATGTTTAACCATGTCTTGTTGTTGAGATAGTATATCTCAATATGAATTACTAAACCCAGGTCTAACTATATTCTGATGATATTGGCTACCGCCAACCCAAAACAGGAATTTTTTCGAAGTCATAATTTTTCGAAATTTCCGAAAACAAGAATTTGTATGCGTGTAAAGATAACTAGTGTCAGGTTCATAGTATTTGTAAAAAAAATTATTAAATGAAGTATCGTAAGGAAGTTATGGGCATTTACAATTTAAATGATTTTGAACATTTAGTGCGGTAAAAGTGCAATTTCGAGGAAACAAAAATTTTGGCCATCTTCAAATGAGATAATAGAGGTAGCCGAACAATTTCTGACCACAAATTTTTCAAAAAGTTAATTATAATTTTAATTGCCCTGTTAACTTAACCCGCAATTATCTTCTTTCCGCCTCCAGTACTAAACACAATTACAACTGCGTTTGGTACATTTAAAGGTGCTGATTCTAATGACGTGCCTATTAGGTCTAGTACTGGAAGCGGAAAGAAGATAATTGCGGTTAAATTTAACAGGGCAATTAAAATTATAATTAATTTTTTGATAATTTTTTGGTCAGAAATTGTTCGGCTACCTTTATTATGTCATTTGAAGATAGCCGAAATTTTTATTTCACCTTAATTGCACTTTTACAGCAATAAATGTTCAAAAAGCAGTTAAACTTCAAACGCCCATTAATTCCTTACGTTAGATTTATTTCGCACCAAATTTTTTGCGTTAGTATCAGCCTGGCATTAGCTATCAACACACGTATGCAAATTAATGTTTTTGGGAATTTCGAAATATGTCGATCTTGAGTTGGCGTGGCGGTAGCCATTCTGGATTGTAAGTATGATTTTAGTTAATTTTACACTGCTATCTCAAATCAAACAGAATAATTCAATTGTTATCAGCGTACAAAACAATTTAATGATAAAAATCATGTAATCTGTTTTGAAAATAAAAATCAATTCATTTTTCAAAACGTTGGTAAGACTGCTTTGTTTTCCTGTTAAAAGTTGTTTACCTTAATTTGCTTTTCTATTCGTTTTTTCACTCATTATTGATATATCTTTAGGGAGTTAAAAATACATTCTTGTACATCCAATCTACCGCATCCATCATGCTGTCCAAATAACTTACTACATGAAAGATGTTTAATTTATGTGATAAATATCATAGTCAAAAAATTCAGTTAGTAATTTATTTAAGAAAAATCTTCTATGCTAATTATTTTCATATAAAATATTAATAAATGTTAATAAGGTTTGCTTTTATTAACACAGTTTTTCAGGATTTTCATCGACCAACGTTGAGAGAAAGTAAAGCTTTTATTGTCCATTTGCTCAAACTTTTAAAGAAGTTAAGTAATGTAACCTTTTTAATCACAAACATTCTCCCGTGGCAAATCATAACTGGTTTGCAGGACATGAAAAACCTATTTATTGACCGTCTTTCCTTCATCGATGAATAATTAAAGTACTTCCATGATATTAATACTCTACTACCACTAAAATGAACCTTTCCACCAAAATATAAGGCTGACGTCCAAGCTCCAACCGACAATACAGGAAATGCTTATATCAAAATTAGTTGAATGAGTTCCATATCTTTTCTAAGTCTAATAATCATGCAGCTACTTGACACAGCTATAACTGTTATAATTAACTGAACTGGAATAAGAAATCTTCCCAACAGCTTATTTATTTTATTGTGAAATATTTGAGAGGATCTGTAAACAACAACCATGTTACTGGGATTCCTTAACTTAGCATCAGATTTGTAGTTCTTTTTTCCCAATGTAAGTTCGTTTGTAACTAGTGGAATAAAAGCAAATCCAAACATTGCCATAGCCATTAGCACAATGTAAAATTGTAAGATATAAATAAAAGTTTCCATTAGCTGGCACAAATGTGCTACCACCATCCAGGCAATGGAGGATATATATACAGATGCTAGATTATTTGGATAATCAGGGTAAAGCAGTACAAATGCCGAACCAAGAGCATGGAACGAAACCATAGCCAATAAAAGGCACAGTCCAAAACAATCAAACAATTTGGATGTCCTGGCGTGGTTTGGATTAAATGACGACGCATATGTTGCTAAAAGTATTAGAAATTCCTTATAATTAGCTTTCATTCAATAATATTTGCTCTACTTTAACAACTAACTTACAATTCATCCACCGAAGAAACACAAGCAGTGAGTTTAAAAGCGAATACCAATCGTCTGCCATGTAAACTGTTATTAAGTAAACTGGTACTACAGATGATAATCCAGTCGCCAGTACTGATAAAAGTAAAACTTCATTATATTTTTGTAAAAATACATGCTCCCAAATTCGAATAAGATGAAACAGTAGCCAGCCGTAAAGAAAGGTTGTGTTGACCACTGTTATGCTCATGTTGTTTGCTTTTGAACTAGGTTTAACAAACAAACGATTTTTAGAGCACCATGTATATCTAATTACACCGAGATAGTGTAGGTTTGGAAACAGAAAGCTAACTGCTTTGTAGAAACGATCACTTAACATTTCGAATTAACAAAATATCACTGCTTTGCTCAGCGGTCAAGCATAAACAAGAAAGTCGAGTAAAGGAACCAAAAAATCATATAACTTAAGGAAGTATGCAAGTCTAAATTTAAATAATATTTAAATAATTTCATAGTCCCTAATTCCAACTGTAATCCTATTTGTTCTTGAAGAACGTTTGAATCACTCAATGTTTAAACTGATGGAAAATCAAGTGACCGCCAGAGATTTACCTTGAAACACACATGAAGTAGCTGACATGAATATGAGTAAAACGTTGTACCATTATTTACATAACGTAAACTTGGTTTTATGTGTGTTAACCTAGTCTATATTTAGAGTTATGCAGTTAATATTAACTTTTAAAAATACAAAACTATGCAATAAAACTTGTTTTGGTAATATCATTATACAGATGCTCATGCCATTAAAACACAACATACAATTTGATTTAGTGATTTTTATCTGTAAATATATTCACACAATGAGTAAACTGATTTTGCTTCCCAAAATGAACTTGAATTAAGAATAAGTAGATATGTAATATTAATTCGTATGTACAAGCCCAAAACATAAATTATTTATCAATTTGATCCTCAAACGAATGTAGTTATTTAGACTTAAAAGTCATTAGTTTGAGCAGGTAAAAGACCTTGTATGGTACCATTGCCAAAAACGATAACATGCCTGAAAACATATACATAAATAGGTTTAATGGTTTAAATTGCATAGATAAACATCAGAGCAAAAAATAAATAGTTGCATAAAGCTATCAGATATTGGATATATTTTAGGAATCCTTGAAAACGTGAAGTTAAAATTTTATTGTTGTAATTAGTTTGCACTGCTTAAAACATTCCAAAGCACTTAAATCTCATAATTAGATTTTCGTGTAAGCTGGTCTTTTTATTTACTAAATTTGGCTTAACTACAAAGATATCAAAAAAGGTATTTTGAATACATAAACAATTATGAGCAATTGACTGTAGTAAATTAATCAGTACAGAATTAAACTACCATCTAGATGAATCATAAGTTACTTATGCAATCTTAAAAGGCTATTCAAAATCTACTTGAAAATTGATAATAGAGTTATTTATGTGACCCAAATGTTAGCAGTGCCCTTGCCAGTCCCCTGCATAAACTTTTAATATACAACAATACACTTTTCCTTTTAATAACAAACGTTTTCCCATAGCATATTGTAATTGGCTTGCATGACAACCTGTATCGTCTCATAATACGACTTTCTCTAATTGATTTCCAGTGATAGTGTTTCCAGGATTTTAGTATTTTCGCACCATACAAATGCAAGTACCCAGAAACAAGTAGAAAAATCCCCCATCCTACAAGCGCTATCAGTGCCCATAAAACTAGGAACAAATATTGCATCGACGTTAGTTTATTTCCTGATTCCACTACCATGTAACCACTGTAGATAAACAGTTTGCTAGACAATGTTTGAAATGGTATAAGAAGTCGACCTATGAGAATATTTAGTTTTGTGTGATATACGTGTGTCACCCTGTGTAAGTGTATAAGGTTAGTTGGCTTTCGTAAGATATGCAGTGCCCTGTAGGATTTTCTACCCAACAGAAGTTCTTTTGTTACTAGTGGCAGAACAACAGTCCCATATACTAAGACACAAGCCACTACCAAATATAAATGAATGTTAAAAGTAATTATTTGGTATGCATGGAGTATCAGAAACACAGTTGAAAATATTAAATAGTATGAGTTTATGTGATGAAACAATGAGCCAATTAAGTTTGGTAGTTGAGGATTCATTACAAAAAAACCAACAGTTACAACCCCAGTCAAAACAAACTGCGCGCCTATTGAAATTACGAAAAGTTCCAGAAACATCATTTTCTTGCAATCGTTTGGTTTGTGAAAGGGAAAGTATTTTCCTATAAATTTCAAAAAAATATTTTTGTTTGTTTTGGATATTAAATATCAAACTAATGAAAACCGTTATTGCTGAAACTCTTACCATTCATCCAGCGTAGAAGCATTAGTGATGAATTTACAAAGTTGCACCAATCCTCAACGCACCAAATAGTTAACCAAAAGATACAAATCATTACAAAAAGTCCCAGATTTAAGGTAGTCATAAAAAATAGCTTATTATAATTGCCTAGCACAAAGTATTCGGCCATTCCGTATAAGTGAAATAAGGTCCAAATTATAAGAAGGAACGAGTTAAAGCCTATTAATCTTTTGTTTCTTTGGTTTTTAGACAGTGGCTCAAACAAGCGGGAATTTTTATCCCAAGTATATCGAATGATTCCACAATAAGCCAACGTAGGAAAAATAATATTGAATATTTTGTAAGCTCTGTCGCTTAGCATTGTGATACAAATTCAGTGATGGCGTTGACAAAATCAGTAACAATATGACGCTCGAAATAAATGTTTGTATACAAACAATTTTGACAAAAATTGTCAAATTGGAGTTATAATTTTTACTAATTCAACTATTATCGGTAAAAACTTGTAGACAATTTAAATTTTTGACATGTGTCCTACAAGATTATTCAATGCCAATTTAAGTATATAGTGCTGACGCAGTTACTGTCATTGCATCATTTGAAACAATTTTCGACTATGGTATCCCCGGGTATTAGCTGTGAGTAAAATTTGACTTGCATAAAAACTTGTTCTATCTTTCAAAAGCGTTGCTAATTCTAAATAGCACAACTTTCATATGCATTGTGGTTTATAGAATGACGACAAAGCTTCTTCAATATCAACCAACCTTGAAATTAAATTGTGCAAAATTGCTTTACAACAACATTATTAAAAAAACCTTAAACTGGAGCATTTATCTTGTTAGAAAAAATAGTTCCACATTCCTCTCATAAAGGCAATTAAACTCCGTATATTTTTAAAACTTTGGTTGCTAGTTAATTTAAATCTTGTTCCTACATTTAATTCAACGCATTTTTAAAAAAGCAAATACAAAATACCTTCATGCAACATTTAAGCAAACTATATTTGTAGCAAAGCTTATGGACAAAATCATCAAGCTAGAAAATTTCAAAAACAGTTTATTTTGATTCAATTAAATGCTATACCAGTGAAAAATAAACACACATGTGTCAAGGGCAATACTGTTCCAATTTAGTTTTCATTTTCTTAAAGTCAATATAGAGAACAAAGGAATGAACAAACGAGCATGCTACTAAAACTTGTTCTAGATATTGTATTGCATTGTAGTTAAATGTAAATTAACAGACATACTGGTAGAATGTCGTAATACATGTCTAGACGTAAGCATCTTTGTCATCTATTATTTAGGTGGGTACACAATATAACAAACAAAGCACGGATATCTAATCGGATCTATTGTCCGATTTTTTCTATCACATGAAATGATAAACCAAGTACATAAAAAATATATAAATTTTATGTTCGTGCCAATGTTTTAGTTCATCTTGTACAGAAGCTTCAGTTTTTCTTCTAAAATTTTCTAGTCTCTCTTTTAACATTTTGGTTTAAAAAGTATAACTCTGTTAGCAAACTAATGCAACCAAAAAATATAATGAAAAACAAATGTGTCTCAAGTGTGAGGATAAGAATTGTAATAATCACTGTCTTTGCCGTAATTAGTACATATGGCAATGAAGAAAAGGTTTCATTTCAAGGTCCAAAATGCCGTAAGTTATTAAACCTTTTCAGAAATAATTATCAAGAATTTCGTATATCAGGTCAAATTACATGACGTGTTTTTTCTCTAGCAATGGAAGATCCTATGAAAAAACCAGGACCACTTCCTATTTCTCCAACTGGGGACCCCATGCTTGACTTTGGACCCGGAAGTGAAATAAAGTTTGTTAATAATTCGTCCATTTATGTAATCAATCAATGCATAATTTATCAATCTAATAAACTTTTAAAATTTAGGGATCTTGTAATCGAGGGTTTAACTAATTTCAAGTACTCCTTAAACATAGACGTTTCTGCGATGATGCTTGACTTTGCCGTATCAGCACCAAAATTGAGAGGTAGTGGAGCTTACGTCGTAAATGGAGTTTTGGACCTTAGTCCCTTAGGACTTGATTCTGTTGATGATGGGATACCTAATGGAAACTTTTCTGGAGATGGCAAGGGAAAGTTTGAACTAGAGAACTTTGTCTTGAACGGAAGCGCAACCTTTAATTTAGATATGGATGGAAAGGTTACACTTTCCGTGCTTAACCTTCATAAAGTAGAGTTTGATATTTTAACATTTGATCTTGGAAGCACGTTTAGGATTAATGATAAGCCACTGGATTGGAGTTCTCTTAGTATGAACTCTAAACCCATGTTTGTGAAAAACTTTCTTGGACATCAGGGAGCAATTACTGGCAAGATGATGAAAGGGATCAACAGTCAACTTATGGTAAGTACGAATGAATACCACGTTTCATTTTTATTTGCAATAGCATGTAAAACGATGTAAATATTTTTGTTTTCAGAAATATACTTTAGATGAGCTCATGGGAATGTTTGTAAAGGCTACCGCTTGCAAGAAAAAGAAAGCAGCAGCTAAAGGAAAAAAGGAATAGTAAAAATAAAACAACGATATATTATGCACCAACAAGAAATTGTTTTGCATCACACATTTTTTGTTCCTGGCCCAAATCTTATATATTAGAAATCTGTGTAGCTACTCCAATTTATTCTATTTTACATAAAAGTTGTTTCCTGGCAAAACAGATTTGGTTTTTGTTAAACCCTAAATAGTGAAAATCTTTGTTACTCAACAAAGTCACCAGTATGTGATTAACGTCATAGTGAGCATTGCTATCTTCTTTTTTATTATATATACATTCATTCAAAATAAAAGTTATTATTGCAATCTGTATTTTTCCTTTTGGTTGGAATCTTAGCACATAATCTTACAGTTGTTCCATAACCCGAATTAGATTCTATAACAACATAGTGATGAACATGATATCCTTGGAACATTACCCGGAGGAATATTATTTATTTAGTGGTTACATTAGACCTCAGAATAAAACCAATGATGGTACTCTAATCTTCATCACAAACCTAGCAAATAAGGACTAAGTCGCAGAGTCATACTCCAACATAGAAAATTATACACGTATTATTGTTTGAAAAAAGTTTTAAAACTGTATATTTTACTTCATATTGTTACATGAATTCTCAATAAAATAAAATCCCCGCCAGTAAATTATTCGTTTTGCACTTATGGTCTTTGTTTCATCCCCGTCTGGGCTTTAATAACATATATATCTCATAATCTTGCTTTTAAAAATTATACTCTATCGTAAACTGTAGTTTTGATGGTAATTGTATTTCTATTTTTAATCCAGTTTTTTTCGGTAAGTGCTGAATTGTACTAAATGCTGAAGAGACACCCTCTACATTCTGTGTATTATAGTATTATGGAGAATGTGTCATGCGTAAAAAAATAAAAGTTTGCTCAATAGTTGATACAAATAAACTTTCTATATAATTTTTAGACAGACATGATTTTGTCCATGATAATGTCTGTCTGTCTGTATGTAACATTTTTCAAAGTTGATTCATGATAAAACTTATCAAACAATTTAGTAAAATGAACGCCTACCTATTTTTGCTCTGTGGATTTGCCTCTTGCTTGTAGTACATGGCAGAGTGGTAGCTTGGCTTGGTGTATTCAGTTTTTCGGATTTATGCGGCAATTATAATACGATTTTTAGTAATAAAACAAGCCATATTGCTCTATAATTTTACTTAAAACTGTGACAAAGAACAATGAGCCACCAACTCATGTTCTAGTAAAAAATAGAATTATAGTATAACTCAGATTCAACAATCAAATGCTTTCAAAAGCCTTCTTCGATTGTATACAATTATGACAATCGCAAATCAAATCTGCACAAAAATAGTAGTAAATGTCATGTTAGTATTCTAAATGTTCAAACCTTGCTCATTAAGCTTGAGTTTAATCGCCGAGCTGGAAGTTTTTAGACTTTTTCCTGTTTTCAGCTTTATGAATTAGAAATTCAAGGGAAAAACGCACAAGTTAGGAAGTTAGGAACTTTCAGGTTAGAAAGTGCAGTCCGCAGTCAAATCTGGCTAGAAATTTCCTACACAATTGTAAATTTTCATTGCGTCAATAAAAGAAATATTTCACGTAATTATTTCAAGATTTTATATCAAACCGTAGAGCTTAAAATTTTATCTCAAATAAATAGCCAGAATATTTGTAAACATGTCTTCACAGCTCTTGTTTAAAGCGCATCAATACAATCAAATGTTGAACGACATTCAACTTCCAATATTTCCTATTCGGTGGCATGCTGTAACTAAAACTTGGTCGTTTGAGCCAGAAGAAAAATTCAAACGATACATTTGGCTTGAATTCATCTGGAACTACTGCATTTGTGCACCACTTATTATTATATCAATGCTCATTGTCTTACAAAATCCTGATGTATTTCCAATCTACCAACTTTTCATTAGTATGCCAATACTTCAGACTGTTCTAACCAATCCGGTCTGTGATCTCTTACTTTTTGCATACAGTGCAGATGTGGCTGCTTGTACAAACTGGAGCTTCAAAACGGAGGACAAAATTAGAGCAGGACCAATTCCAAAAATCGGTAAACATGTTTTTAATTAAACTCTTCAACTCTACAACTACTCTGTACTTAATTTGCAATATATTTCTTTTTTCAGATCCGATGGGAATATTTGCATTTAGTCTTGCTGTAATCGGCACAATATTTTTAGGTGGATCAATTATTGTTGCTGCTATTTTACGACTAGATCCTCTCTATCCTTACGTTGTTTTCTTGGAAAAACGAAATTCGTTTTGGTTGATATTGATAACTGTAAAAGTAATACGTTTCGTCTTAATTTTTGCAATTTCCCAAACAATAGTCGTTCCTCTACGAAACCCACTAGTGTTCTTTTTGACAAGTGCCAAATCCTACCTGGGATTAATGGGAGTTTTAGAACGCACTCCATATTGTCACTGGGCTGTCTCTCTATTTCGTCAGATGCAAGTGGTTAGATGCCTGTTTCGTAGAGCAGAAAAACTTGGCACAGCATTAGTATTATCATTAGGATTTGTTATGGCTATTGTTGCAGCAAATGGAGTAATATTAGCTTTTCGACATAACCATAAAACTCTTTTTATGTTTTGTTTGGGGTGTGTTTTACTTACTATCTTAGATTCAACCGTTGTCGTTACTGTAACTAGTTCAATTTATGAGAGGTCATTAGAGGTACTTAGTCGATGGAAAACTCATATTGAAAAACGACCAGACAAAAAATATGTA
This sequence comes from Entomobrya proxima, assembly GCA_029691765.1. Lineage (NCBI taxonomy): Eukaryota > Metazoa > Arthropoda > Collembola > Entomobryomorpha > Entomobryidae > Entomobrya > Entomobrya proxima. The sequence continues at coordinate 25,326,360 of CM056169.1, forward strand.
AGTAGAATTTTAAGGAGTTTGCAACCAACATCAGTGCCCGTAGGGGATGTAGGAATTGTAGATTTTGATATTAAGGTAAACTATTCAATGTCTTTACTTGACAACACTGTAAATGTTATGGTACTGATAGAGAATATAAATGTAGCAATTGTGGCGTAGAAATAAATGCAATTAAGTTTGAGGTACTTTGAACGTTTAATTCTAATGTTCTAATCATGACATTTTTGTAGCCTCTCAATATTTGTTAAACACATTCTGAAATGTACAAAATGTTCACTGAAAGAATAAATAATCTAAAGTAAATGAAATATTGTATACGTTCTTTATTACGTTGCGTGAGTTGAAATGTGTTACGTGGGTTTTATTTTGCATCTTGTCATCGATTTTTTTTCTTCCATTTTCTTGTCATATCTAAATACTTAATTTCCAATCACAAAATCCACAGAGTATTTTAGTACGCACAACCTTTTATAGCATTTTCCGTTTTAAATCCTTTGGTTCATACCAATTTAAGGTCAGCACATTTAGTTTTCTGCCAATTTCCAAAATTTGTTGTTGTGTCAATTTTCATTTTAACCAGTTAGTCCTTTGCTCTCAGTAGAACCCTGGCTCAATTAAATTAAATTTTTAATCATACGCTGGCATGGTTTGTCTTGGTTGCTCTACTTTCTCACAAGTACATTATATTAATTGTGATTGGAGACTAATTTGATATTTAAATTTCAAAATGGGTAGTAAGATTCCATTGTTGCTAAACAGTTCGCAAGGATATCAAGCAATCATTGCATAAAGTACATAATACACTTATTACAATAATTTCCAATATATTTATGTTTTATGAAACTATAAATTTATGAAATTATGTATTAAAGTGGATTTCAAGTTTTTAATAAGCAATTTAGCTGAGGTTATTGCATAAAAAAGAAACCTCATGTCCAGCCTTTCATGCTATCAGTTCGTGAATTCAATTTCTACCAAATGTGTATATAAACTGTACATTTCCGGGAAGAGCTACGGACACGCTAAATACCTTTAAGACTAATGCATCCAACCCTCTGAATTCAAAATGCTAACAAATCTTTCCAGAAACGCATTTTTGTATCGAATTCCGTTCCTAAAGTATTTTTGTCTTGTAGCTTTATACGACAGAGACCCTACAAATCTGGATCTAATCCCTGCAACAAACAAGTACTTGCAATGGAACATAAAAGTTGTTCTTTTCTTTGGCAAATGTTTCCTCTTTTTGTATACTTGGCATTTACTTTTAAAAGGAATAGAGCTAAAAGAAACCAATGAAGAATTGAACCCTACTCTACAATTTGCCAGTTATACACTTGGATGGGGTGAAAATACTTTGGTATTTCTTTCAGTCTTATTAGAACAAAGAACATTGGATCAAATTTTGAAAGTAGTTTACCTTGCAAATCAAATGTTCAAGTACACCAAAATAATACAAACAAATATTCGCCTACCAGAAATCCGTAAACAACGGAACAACTATTTTCGACAAGTTCAAAAAATGGAATTTATGATTCTATTTATAAACTTTTTATCATATTTTATTCCTGTTGCAACAGGATTCACTCTGGTGTTTTCAAATGTTGGCCCGTCACACCAAATGATTGAACAGCGTTTGGAAATAAAGTTGGGCGCCAGGTGGAATTGCTTTCCTATTATTTTTATGTATGTTTGGGGAGCATTTACAGTTTCTAGTGTACTATATGTAATTATATCCGTGTTTTTAACTTATATTTGGTTCACCAAATCTTGTATTCAATACTTAATTCCCTTTCAAGTATGCTCTTGTGCAAGATTTAGAATAAGAACAACATTGCAGGGAACAATGACATCTAAAAATGTAGTACTAATGTACAGACATCAACAGTGTTTTAACTTATTGGCTAATGAAATTATTGCTAGCTTCGTGTTCACACTGCATCACTTTCTTCTAATTTTGCTCTTTGTTGGTTTGACCTTTCTGATGGTTACGTTACCAGATATGGTGTTTCATTTAGGAATCGCAAATGTTCTTTTGTTTCTCAGCTTTGATTTTATTCCAATATTTATAGAATTTATGGAGTCAAGTTTATTGGGAGATCTGTATGACATGTCAACAAAATTTGTAATAAAAAGTAAAATCCTGGTTATCGGACATCATGCCAAACGAAGAAGTTTCCTGATATTTGAAAAATGTATTGCCAGTTGCTCTCCATTGGAATTACAAACTACATGCCCATTTGGTACGGTAAAACGAAAAACATTTGTGGTATTTCTGTATCAAGGAATTAATTTGCTGATAACGCTACTCAGCTTGTAAATAGCATGCGTTTGTTCCCTGTGACACGTAAATGGTATGTATTTAACCTTTAACAAGTTCCGTAATAAAAAAATAAATGGAATAGCACGATCAGTTTAAGAGGGTTACTAATATTATTTATTATAAAGATTGGGATGCTTGCGTGCACAAACAAACAACGTGCTTTAAGAATTTTAAAAGTTTTTTTTGGGTACATTAGATAAGCATATTTATGCTCATACGTTATTGCGTATAATAATATTAATGCGGATATTGAAGCAATGCAAAAAAGTATTCAAAGGCGTTTGTCATGCAAGCTATGGCCGGTTTATTCCCACCATGCATATTAAAATCGTGATGTAAACTATCTCTTAATTTAATGCATGCAAATCTGCTAACTTAATAAAAGCAATTCACAGCTATAGACATAACTGCGGAAAGTAAACAACATCTTTATCAAGATTAAAGTTCACGTTTTCAGCTCCCATTACATACCAAAAAAGACTAGGAAAGCTGTTTGAATTTGCATTTTAAGATTACTTTTAGAACAAAACCTAATTTTACTAAATTTATTCGCACTAAGAAACTATCATGCCACGAATTAACTCTCACACCATGGAACTGTTGAAAAAAATGTACAGAAATCCAAAACATTATTGGTGTGGAAAAACCAGATTAGCATTCAACAATATTGCTTCTATGTATTCATTTAACGGCGTTATTACGATGTGTCATTACCCACCTTCATGACACAAGCCTTCACATATAGCTGAATGAGAAAGCAACAAATTCTGAAATATTCTTATCTATTGCCTATTTCGAACAGCAAAGTGCATTCATACACAAAACTCTATATATTTACCTTATTCAGCAACCAAATTGGCAAATGGTCAAACTTCAAAGCTAAGCTAACACGACCTATTGGTTCATTTAATGTCCATAAGATTTTCACGTTTTAATAGCTAGAATAAGAATGGAAGGTGCTACAAAAATTCCTTTAACTGATTTCAAAGAAACACCAGACAAGTTCCAAAAATGGAGTTTTACTCAAAGCTTCAAAACGTTTTGTTTTTGTATCATTTCTGCACTTTTAATTTATCCAGCACTCCTTGTAATATTAACGCCGATTTTAATTTACCGACAACTTATACAAGTGATAGTTTTAAAAACTGATCCAAAATGTAAGAAAATGTTAACAGGCTGGGATGCCATCTTGGCAGCTCAAGATCCTTATGTAAAACCTTTAACAGGTCTGTGTCCCTATTTTGTGTTTTCCGAGAAATGCGATATAAACCACATTAAAAATATGTTCAATGAGAAAGTGTTGAAACCAAACAAGTACCCAAACTTGCGTCAACGTATTATACGTAAATGTGGATACTATTTTTGGTACGATGTGGAAAATTTTGATCTTAATAACCATATCCGACATCTTCACCCGGATTCTCCAGATACACCTGTAAAAATTACAGAGATTCGTCATCTGTGTGTAAAATTTGCTGGTGACAACTACGATCCAAACCTAAGTCCATGGGAAATTATTGTAGTACCAAACTTGTACGACGATGCAAATCCTTCAGTAAAATCCTGTGTACTTGTACGAACCCAGCATTGTTTAATGGACGGTTTTGGAGTAGCCAAGCTTGTAAGAACATTGTCTGCTGGAACCTGGGAATTTTCGGGGAGCCGACCTAGAAATAACCCTAATAAAATTGGATTGTTGGAGAGAAACCTAAAATTGACATATCAAATGCTTCTGCTTTTATTTGCTGGACCATACCACGCAGTAAAAATGATGTTGTATACAGACGACAAGAGTCAAATGCTGGAGGATGCTTTAGACATGAAGCCGGACCATTTTCTAGGCATTTTGGAAAGAGATGCACCTAGAAGTGACGGTGCTAAACTGAAGCAGATTAGAGATAGCCACAAAGTAGGAATGTCCAGTTTACTGATAGCTTTAGCAGTTGAAAGCATTAAAAGAGCAATCAAGAAAAGGCATCAAAATAGGTTGAATGAATTGCCAAAACAAGTAATGGTGCATATGTCCTTTCCTCTTCCTAATCATCCAGATGAGCTAACTAATCATTGGTAAGTATAAAACAGGTTTTAAAAGTAGTTTGGTAAATATATTCATTGAATTTGTTTGTCTTCAGGACTTTTGTAAGATTTCCCGTTCAGCTTCGTCAACAAAAAACCTCATTGGAAACTTTAAAAGAAATACATAATACGTATGAGCAAATAAGAACTTCAGTGATACCTTTGGTGACTCATACATATTCTAAGATTCTCGGAAGCTTGCCCATTATTCTACGCCCAAAACTAGATGGGATGATGACCCAGACGATAATTCTAATTAATTTTCCTGGTCCAAACAAGAAAACAGACTTATTTGGGTATCCATGGGAATATTGTGCGGTTTTGTCAAATCCTATTAAAGGAGCAGGTAAATTTCTAAAAAATCTCAAGCAAACATGCAAACCTGGGTAGAATTGTAATTTGGCAACTTGATTCACAGCCTATTTTGCTGCGTGTCAAAATTATGCTGGAACATTCTGGATTGACCTTGGAGGGATGAGCAATCTAATACTAGGACAACACGACCTGGATGAACTACAAGAAAATGTGCGCGTGGCTATAAATGAACTTGAGAGTGCGGCAGGAAACAGCATCAAAGAACAGGTCACGTAATGCTATTGACGCCATTGCATGAATTAGAAATATAATACTGTTAAAATCATAATTTCAGCTTGTTTGTGTGTGAACTTTACTATAATAACTTGTAAATTGTTTGAAATCACGCAAACGCTAAGCCACAAAGCCACGCGTACTGAGCGTCTTATAATGTATAAGTTTCTGAAAAATGTGTATCTAATACATCCTTCATTATATTTTGTGTTTCTAAAAATTCAATAGCAATAAATAGTTTTCGTTTGCGTCAAGTCCTCCACGAAAAACACATAAACTGAAAATTACAACCGTCATGTTAACGAATGGAATAACCAATTGCTAAATAATAAAGTGCAACATAAAAATGTTACTTGTGACGTTTCTAAAGATAGTAGCATTATAGATAGTTCATTTTGTAGCAGTAAACATAATATGTCTAGCTGAAGATTCTTCGAAGGTTTACAGACTTAACTTTGTCGACAGATTTTTGGAAAGTTTTGTCATTTGTTCAAAATGTAAAACACTATAATTCCTGAATTACTAACATTATAAAAACTGATGTAGTGGGAAAACACTTTGCGCAGTTTTCATAGCAGGAAGTCAATCTGCGTAAACTAAATTGCATGCGTGCGAAGTATAAAGGATTATTTTAAAGCAAAGCAGAACCGCATCTCGTTATATTTTTGGGATTTACATGGTAATGTTCAAGTAAATGCCGTCACACTACAGCCCATAGTTACATACGTACTAACTTGATTACCACACAAGCTTAATCCAATTTTTAAGTTAAACTTAAGTATGTTCTTGCTCGATTCCATTACACATCAAAGGTTTACGGAAAACTCAAAACTGAATATATCAAACGAAATATGAAGTACAATACCATTTTGCAATAACTATGTGTTTTTCGTATTAACTCAGTAGGATAAATTATTCAAAAAGGTTTAGAAACAAATGTCCAAATGGTTTTGAATGATTTCTTGTCTTACTGAATAACCATAAGACAAACAACAAAATCTTAGTACCTCACAGAAGCACTTCAGAAATACAAAATGTATATAAAATAGAAGCAAAATTATTGTAATGTTAATACAATATAATATAATAATATATTCAATGAAAGTAATACAATTTGTAAATTGAAATAAATGTTACATCATTATCTGTAATAATATGAAACATTTCTTCTCAGGGAATTCCACCAGAAACTTCGTAAATTTGTATCATATACTGTGTTTCAAAGAAATTTTGTTCGCAGCTTAACCAGCTTTCGATGACGCAAAGCATGAATACCAATTCAGCCAGTGCTTAACCCCAAATGATTTCATATTAAGGTTTAAAATGTTATATATTTGCCATTTTGAGAAACTAAGTTTACAAACAACAATAGCATTTTGTCCGGCTAGCACAAAGTTAAAGACTAGCACGAGTTTCAAATAGTTTTTACTTTTCTGACACTTTCTGACAATATGAAAAGTGCAACAGAAACTTATTCACAGAGTTTCCAAGAAATACTTGATACATTTCAAAAATGGAAACTAACTCAGAATGTGAAAACGTTTTATCTATGCATAGTTTCTGCACTTATAGTTTATCCAGCCCTGTTAATTATAATAACTCCCGTTTTGATCTACCGACAAATTATCCAATTGCTGGTTCTGAACACAGATCCAAAATGCAAGAAAATGTTAACCGGATGGGATGCCACTTTGGCATCTAAAGACCCGTACAAACCGGTTGCCAGTATATGCCCGTATTTTGCGTTTAATAACAAAATCGACATAAGCCATATAAAACGCACATTTAACGAGAAAGTGATAAAAACAAATTTGTATCCAAACTTATGTCAACGGATTGTACGAAAGTTTGGATACTACTTTTGGTACGAAATCGATGACTTTAGTCTCGACAATCATATACGTTATCTCCATCCAAATTCTCCAAACACACCTGTCAAAATTACCGAGATCCGTGATTTGTGTGTAAAAATATCTGCGGATAACTACGACCCTAGCAGAAGCCCATGGGAAATCATTCTTGTTCCAAATCTTTACGATGACCAGAATCCTTCAATTAAGTCTTGTCTAATTGTACGAACACAACATTGTCTAATGGATGGTTTCTCTGTGGCAAACCTTTTGAAAACTGTATCTGAAAGTTCCTGGGAGCTTTCAGGAACTTCTAGCAGCCAATCAGCCATAGGTTCTCAAAGAATTGGAATGTTTCAGAAAAGTTTTAAAATGCTTCAACTTTTATTCACGGGGCCATATCAAGCATTACGTATGCAATTTTGTACAAATGACAACACTCCATTTATCAAAGATATATTACAGACAACGCCGGATCAACGCGCGGTTGTTTTAGAAAGAGAACCTCCTCGTCACGATGGTGCCAAGTTAAAGAAAATTAGAGACGGTCATAAAGTGGGAATGACCAGCTTATTAATTACTATTGCTGTGGAAGGTGTATCCAGATTTGTAAAAAGAAGATATGAAGTGAGTAAATTACCAAACCAAATATATGTGCATATGTCGTTTCCTCTACCTAATCATCCGGCTGAGTTAACCAATCACTGGTAAGTTTAATAGCGCAGTCATGAGCATTAGTTACTATTGCAATAGTAATTATGTTTTATGTATAATTTTAGGACGTTTGTCAGACTTCCGGTTCAATTTCGACCGGAAAACAACGCATTAGAAACTTTAAATGACGTGCATAGTCAGTACGAGCAGATGAAGACATCAGTGCAACCCACTATAGCTCTTATGTTTGGCAAGATACTTGGAATCTTACCTATTATCTTCCATCCAAAACCATTTGATATGATGAGTCAAACCATCATACTTGTTAACTTCCCTGGACCAAAACAAAAATCAGACCTTTTTGGTTATCCGTTTGAATATTGTGCAGTTTTGTCAAATAACGTCAAAGGATCGGGTAAATTGAGATTTATTGAACAAAAATCATAAATGCTGTTAGTTTTTATTTCGATTTTTAAATTTGTACTTGCAGCATTTTTTGCTGGTACCGAAAATTATAACGGAGAGTTTTGGGTTGATCTCGCGGGCCTTAACAAATTCTTAAAAGATCAACGTGACGTAAATGAAATGCAGGAATATGTATATGCTACCATCAAAGAGCTGGAACAACCTGAAGGTCACGAAAAGGAAAAACAGAACTAAGCAGAACCAATAGAGCTAAATTTTGAACTTTGCACCATGAACAATTTGGAAATACCTAAGCAATGTAATAAATGAACACAAAAACTTGCAATAGTGTGAAAATTATGCTAATGGATTGCATATTTACTCCGAGTCATGCAATAATTCAGCTTTTATATATGCACAATATCTATTTTAGAAATAAAGGAATTGAACTATGCTCATCTACTGTTCAACTCAAAATTATTTGAACTGGTCGTTTTTTATAACAACGGTTTTAATTTTCCGATGCATTATACTACCAGCACGGGTTCTTAACTAAAAGTCGTTATATTGGGAAAGTAATTGGCAACAATGAAATTTAGTAAAACAAAAACACATTTATGCGCTAACATCGGATAATTTGGAATTTAAAAATGATTATCCTTATGCACATTCGTACTAATGAAAGTCTTGTTTAAAATTTGCAATAACTTTTGTAAACTAATTTATACAATTTTCTTTATTATTATGATTATGATTATTATGCTGTTTTAATACATGCAATTAACAATAATATTTTTGTTTTGAGATAGATTCACATCAATGAAGCTATATAGCTTGTAATATAGCACTGTTTGGCTTGAAGTTCATTTCCCGCGTGTAGGTACCACTAATTTCTGTCATTAGCAAAATATTACAGACTATAATGTGAGAACAAACTGTCAGACAATAATGCTTCAATTAAATGTGCACTTTCAAGTATAATGATTGGAAATGACCGAAACCACTACAAGTTTGAATGACTTTAAAAGATCATTAATTTATATTCGGTTTAGGTATTAATACAACAGAGCTTAAAAAGAGGTGAAGTTTGTGGTTTAGTTCATCTTTCCTGCATTTCTCTTTAGAGCGGTTTCTTAAACTTTGAAAATTTACTAAAAGCTAAACTTTAAAATGAAAGATTTCTTCCTATACAGTTTTGAGTGGTTAAAATTTGCCATAATTTCATCAATCTCCGCATTACTTGTCTACTCGATTTTGGTACTAATCTTTGGACCAATAATAATTTACAGGTCACTAGTAAAAATATTAGTAAAGCTGACACATCCAAAATGTGGAAAAATACTTACTGGAGTAAGTGCATGCATGACTGGGCCCGATCCTTATACAAAGCCATTTATTGTTGAGGCTCCTTATTTCTTCTTTTCAAACGTGATAGACAGAAATAGTGTAATGGAAATAGTTACCAATAAAATTATAAAACCAGGCTTGTATCCAGAATTAAAGCAGCGCTTAGACAGGAAGTTTGGATATTATTTTTGGGAAAACGTTGACAACTTTGATTTAGAAAATCACGTCAAGTACATGAATCCAGAATTTCCAAATGAACCAGTGTTTCGAACAGATCTTCGAGGCTTTCTAGGCGATCAGATTTTGTTGGAAACTTTTGACAAGCGCTATTCTCCATGGGAAATTATTATAATACCAAATATAATAGACAACGATAATCCTTTAATAAAATCAGCCATTATTTTTCGCGTTCCTCACTGGATGATGGATGCACTCACAATTATGAAGGTGTTGCAACAAACGTCCCCCAAGCCATGGAACTGGCCTATGGCTAAAACGTTAGCAAAAAAGGATGACAAAAGTAAACTGAAAAGTGGATGCAAGACTATTATAAAAATGTTGGAACTTGTCATTACAGCGCCATACCATGCAATCAAGATATTAACTACTTATGATAGCAGCGAATTTATTATGACGGCTCTAGCAAATTCTGAAGATAATCGAGGTGTACGTGAGCGAATTAAGTGCGAAGCTCAACGTTTTGATATTGAAAGATTGAAGAAGATTCGTCAAAAATATAATGTTGGAATGTCCAGTGTACTATCAACAATAGTTGCAACGGGAGTATCTAAATTCATTAAAATAAAGTGTAACAACGGGTTCTCAAAGCTTCCTGAAGATTTTGTAATTCATACAATTCTACCACTACCTGTTCATCCTGATTCAAAACTGACAAATTATTTGTAAGTACAAATGTAGTTATTTGAATATAGCTAAATTCGAAATTATAATTGAACTTTTATAAAAATTCCAGTTCGACTTTACGGCTTTCTATGAACCTAAATAAATGCCTGGATCCTGTGGCCACTGCAAAATATTTTCACACACTATTTCTGAAATTGTCTGATTCTGTAGTGCCTATGGCAAACTATTTGGTGTTTTGGCTTCTTGGTCACTTGACAGTATGGTATTACCCTGACCCAGATAAATCTTGGATACGACAAGTAATATTCTTTGGTAATTTTCCTGGTCCAAAGGATGATGCTGAAATGTTGGGAAATAAGGTGGTGGATTGGAGCGTGTTGGAAACTGGCACAGTAGGAACCGGTAAGTTTATGTTTTTGCTTTAAATGGCGAAGGTTTTTGTTGCAGTTTGATTCTGAGATTAATCGAAAGCATTAAATTCTTCTGTGTGATTTTATAGCCATTGCTATTCATGCTCAAACGTTGGCTGGAAAATGTCGAATCGATGCTGGAGGCACTAAAGCACTATTTCCTAGAGAGGAAGATCTTGTATTTCTTGAGGATTGCTTTTTTAGTGTACTAGATGAACTAGAGAGTAGGGAACCCGGGCAGTATGTTAAATGCATTAAAAAAGATTTATAGATTTGTATTATAATTTAAACTTGAATAAAAGTTTTTGGAATATTAAATATTAATAATTCATTCCTATGAAAAGGGCACTGTTTTATTTTATCTATAAATGGAATTTTTGGAGCAGGAAATAGAAAAGTAGCTGACTTTAAGCATGCGTAGCATTAGTGATTTTTTAACTAGGCTTTAATATTAATTAGTGAATTGTAGTATGCCAAGGCTTACAACGTTCAACGTGAAATCAAAGATGTATCATTGCAGCAACTTCAACTTTCACGTCAGTGGAATATTATAAACAATTTGTTTTACGTTTCTATCAATCTACCATCCACACAAATTAGCATAAATAAATATGACAGTTGGGTTGGATGCATTTTTTTGTTATCAGCCCAATGCAGAGTGCATTTGCATTTAATTATAACCATTAAACTAGTATTGAAAGCTCGATTAAATTGTTAGTGTAATACCTTTAAAACCTCTCTTTGTTTAGTTTTAAATTTCTAACGGTTCTCATGATTCAGATGCAAAATGCATTCAATCTGGCAAATAAATTGACCCGTTTCACTTATATTATTAGGTTTCGCACAAATAATCATGGGAAAATTAGAAAAAAATACTCGCAAACTCTTTGAAATTACAAAAGTAACGGGAAGCAAGTTGACTTTGACTGCTATTGAGTCAAATAAAAGATAACGGTCGAAATGAAATGCAGCATGCAAGTTCAAAAGCAATAAAAGTTTTATGTGAGATAGGCAATTTCTTATTATCACCCGTGCTTTGGTTTTTAAAATATTTTTACATTAATTGCAAACTTGAACTTGAAAACATGGGAGTTTTGCAAATCTTAAAATGGACAAAATTTTTCATTAGTGCTATATTAATAGCATGTTTGATGTACCCAATCGCGATATTTTTATTTTTACCAATATGTATTTACAAATTGCTGATAAGGACGTATGTAAAACGGACAAATCCAAAAGCTGGAAAAATGTTTACTGGAATGAGTGCATGTTTTTGTGGTCCAGACCCTTATACACAACCCATACATGTTGAAGCGCCGTATTTCTTCTTTGCAAAAGTGCTAGACCGGGATCATATCATGCATATGGTTAACAATACAATTATAAAGCCTAACTTGTATCCTGAACTGAAACAGCGCATAATCAGAAAGTTTGGATATTACTTTTGGGAACACGTGGATAACTTTGATTTAAAAAATCACGTCAAATACCTGAATGAAAAATGTCCAGATAAGCCAGTGCTTCGAACAGATCTTCGAGGCTTTCTGGGTGATCAGATTTTATTGGAATCTTTTGACGCGCGCTATTCTCCATGGGAAATTATTGTAATTCCAAACATAATAGACACATCCAACTTGAAAATAAAATCTGCCATTATATTCCGTGTAAATCACTGCATGATGGATGCACTCACAATTATGAAAATTTTACAACGAACGTCTCCAAAACCTTGGAACTGGCCCATGACTAAAACATTAGCTAGCCCATCAGACAAGAAGGCACTTTATGAAAATATTAAGAAGATTTTTAAACTAGTAGAAATTGTGTTAACAGCACCGTACCATTTTGCCAACACAATTTTAACTTACGACTCAAATGAATTCTTGAAAGCTGCTGTGCCAAATTCGCAATATAAAAAGCGTTTACGCGAGCGAATACAATGCGAGTCTCGTCGTTTTGAAATGGAAAGATTTAACCGAATTCGCCAAAAATACAATGTTGGAATGAGCAGTGTGTTATCTACAATTGTCGTAGCCGGTGTATCTAAATTCATTAAAGCAAAGTGTGATGCCGGCTTTTCAAAACTTCCACGAGATTTTGTTTTCCATACAGTGATACCGTTACCAGGGCATCCGGATGATAAAATCTCCAACCATTTGTAAGCAGAAAACTAAATCTGAATTGATATTACCTGTATAGTTATAAATATGTATATGAGTAATCGTGTCTAATGCGTTTGTTGCTTTTGTAGCTCCATGGTTCGAACATACATGAATCTAAATAAATGCCTAGATCCCATTGCAACAGCAAAATGGTTTCATTTCCATTACCAAAAGCTAGCCAATTCTGCGATGCCTATCTCAAATTATTTGTTTTATTGTTTCTATGGACATTTTCCTGTTTGGCTTCATCCAGACTTAAACAAATCTAAAATAAGACAAATCGTTTTATTTGGCAATATGCCAGGACCAAAAGATAAACCCGAGATGTTTGGAAGCCCAGTGGTAGATTGGAGCGTTCTGGAAACTGGCACAGTGGGAACTGGTAAGATATAAATTGGCAATAAATACTTTGTTTGGATTTATTTATGATGAACTACTAGATTGATTTTGTTTGCTTTCAGCTATTACTATTCATGCACAAACACTACATGGAAAGTGTAGAATAGACGCTGGAGGTTTTAAGACGCTCTTTCCCAAAGAAGAGGACCTTGTATTTCTTGAGGATTGCCTATTTAGTGTACTAAATGAACTAGAAAGTCAGACCCACGAAATGGATACGAAGAAAAGTCTTAAATAATAAAGTTACCTAATTCAGTGTAAAATTGTTTGCTTTTATAATTTATTATCTAAATGACGTGCAAAAATTAAAGGGATGAAACGGTTTATAATAAAGGCAAAATTTTAGTCGTACCCGGGAAATGCATACATTGTCACCGGTTTTATGATGCTTTTATCCGACAAATGAATTCCCCCATAATTTTTTATCACCAGGTGTAAATGCCTCCTTTTTCTGGTGTAAAAGTATTATTTTTAGAACAGTATTGAAGATTTATATATAATTATTCATATGAAAATATCTGCTTATTACTAATTTCAAATTCTATTTACAGAAATTCATTCTGTATAACGTTATTCAGTAAGCACCTTTTTCATTGATTTGAGTACATGAGAACAAGATTAGCAATTATCAACATGCGTAACACAAACGTAACCGTCAAGGCTACTCTATATTTGTTGGTAGATTAGAAACTTGGGAGTGGGACAGATAATGCCAAATCGTTTCATAATAGCGGTATCCCGGTCTTCCACGAAAATATTTGAATCAAGTGTCCAGAGTGAGAGCATACGTCATGGACTGTTCTGATGCTATTGCAAAAAGCAGAAGGGAAGTATTTGTTCACGATTTTAAAAGGGACTACTGATATGTGCACTTGACTTTCCATAAATAAAAGATTTGTGAATTATAAAGTATTTATTCTATATCTATATCGTAAATAAAGTTGTTTGAGACACATGCAAGAAAAACTGGGTAGTAAAATTAGAAAGAAGGTGAAACTAACGCTTATGCAGGAGTAAATCACTATGGAAGGTGTAAAACTGTCCAGCAATCATACAGAAAAACACCTTAAGTGTTTAAGTGAAACCAAATATTAAAAAAGTCTGCATGTTTATCTTAAGGATTATCAATTTCAAACTTTAGGTTTGCAATGCAATCGACGCTACTTTCACAATTTTCGAAATATGTATTATGCATGTAAAGTTACTTTTGGAGACATTATATGGATAAATATATATGCACCAGTTTTATGCTTACATAGTATCTTTGAGACAATTACGGGAAGAGTATACAGAAAAGTGTCTAGGTCGTCAAAGAAATATGTCAAAGGGCAGGCCAAACAGTCGAAACAAGTCAAGAAATTCCATTTTAACATTGCAGTTTTACGTGATTAAGATAAAAAAATATTGCTTTTACACCATAAAATCATAACATTTCCACCTGGTGATAAAAAATTATAGGGGATTTTTTTTCTCGGATAAAGCATTATAATAGTGGTGATGAAACCTCTAAATTATGGTGATGATTAATTGTATGCCTATAATAAACAGTTTATTCTTTACTATCCCAAAGGTTTCATTTCAATCGTATTTCTTCACAGAGAAAATCGCTTATCACAAAAATAGCAAAATTATTAGAAATTTGACAAAAATACAAAAGAAAAATACAGCGAACCAGTGAAGGGTATGTTTAAATAAAATATATTTTTACCAATAAAGTATTCAGAATTAGTCTTTGACACTGTTGGAAAATATTTTTTAGCATTAATTAGGTATAAGTATTCATTTGTATTATTGCTTGTAATAAGCTTTTAACAACTTCAAATCTTATTTTTTCCTCGGTATTTAGTAAGCAAAATTGAATGCCCTAGGAACAATCACAATATTGACAAAGTACAAAGTAATAGTCTTTACCGCTACATCTGTAGTTTACGTTTTGAAAAAGGATATATTGTTATTTATATATGGTAAAGTAAAAAACTGAGGAAAGAATAGCAAGACATATGATCTTACAAACCTTAATAAAGTAAAAATTATCAAGTACAGCAGAATTTCCCAACATTCATTTTTAAAAATCGACGCAGTTTCATACTTTTATTCTCATTCATCACTATCTTCATCTTCAATGTTTCCAATCTCAAAATCCTCCTCCCCATCATCATTCGGCATAATATAATGCTCCCACTGCTCGTAATGTACTTCTTTATCAAGCGCTTCACACTTAGTCACCATTTCTGGGCTTATCTATTGGGTAGAATAAAAAGACATGTTTAAATACTAAACCAACAAATTAAAGAAATAAAAATAAAATTTAGAATCCCAAACGCGCACCTTAAATCTTCCCCTGAAATTCAACTCGTCCAACTTGGGCATTTTCAACAGAGCTAGTTCAAAAGCAGCATCCGAAATTAATGAAGTGGCCAACAAACCCGGGGGCAACTCCTCTTCAGTATCAGTAGTCTCTAAGCTCAGGCAACGAAGCTCTTTAAAATAAACAAGAAAGTATGTCAGCATATCAAATACTTGAAATACTTGTGACTTTTTAAGAAAAAGTTTCATACCTGTCAGGTTTGTAATTCCACTTGCTGGTGATGGCTCAAACCCCTCAGGATTTTCTTTCCACTTGGCAATCTCCTCCGTTGATAACCCCGTCAGAAGACAATCCCACCCGTTGGAATTGTCAACTTGCGTTGATCCCTGAAGCAGCACACGCAATTGTTCCAATTTCCGCATATCCTTGAACACCCGCCTTAGTCCACCAAGTTCCGTACAAGCCATTGCCCAATCCAATATTTTCAGGTTGGGAAAAGCCAAATGCGTACTAGCAGCCACATCCTCGTCAATTCCAAACGGCTCCAACTGATCCACATCTGGAAGCAGTGACACGTGCAGCTGCTCCACGGTCTCAAACTTTCTACCTTCCAACCATTTCCGGAACATTGGGAAAGTCTGCCCTACCAGCTCCAAGTGCTTCAACTTGGGAAGATTCTCCTCCAGTTGGGGATTTAGTCCCAACTCACAAAAGTAGGGACAAGCAATGTCCAATCTTTCCAAAGCTTCCATCTTTGGCACAACCAGCAAGCGGGATTCATCGTTTAGCATGCCTTCACCATCCCCGTCAATGTCAAAACGCTTCAAACTCTTTTTAAACTTGTTAAACATATTGGAAACATATGTACCATCAAAGTGACCATCCACCACATAAAGATCCAGATACTCCAAAACAGGTAGCTCATTTCTTATTAGAACTTGCAAAGCTTGACAAGTGGTTGGCACATTAAAACGCAGCTTTCGGATAGTCTTAGGAAGAACCACGTACTCAAATCCCGACGGAATTAAATGCAGATAGTGTACATTGGAAAGTTCCAACTCGGACAAGTTGCCGCTGGCATTTATCATCGTCTGCAGAAGATAAGTTATGTTCGCATTTCCCAAACTTTCCATTTGCTGAGGTTCCACTTCAAACACAGGCATGGGCCTGGCAGAAAGGTTAATCTTCAACTTTCTCAAGTTTGGTAGCCCAAGCCCAGGAAATATGAACATCATGCTGCCCCCATCTCTTGAAAGCCTCATTTCCAGTTCCACCAGAATTTCCCCCGCTGTCTGTAGAATTTCCGAAAAGAGTCGGTGATTGTTCGTGTGGAAGAAACACTTGTCCTTAATTGTCAGTTTTATTGGTGGCTTCCTTCCTCCCTCAATCCGAGATGATAAGCTATTCTGAAAGTTTCTCAGCATCCCAATAGGTTCAGTGTGAGGACAGACAACAGTGCCCTCATCAATCTGTAGGTAGAACAGGGGCTTCCTCCGCTTTCTAAGACATTTGGTAACCCCCAAAAGCCAGCTTTTGTTGACCAGGCGACAACGGGTAATTGTGCAGGTTACTAGACCCGATTCATGCCAACCCGTTTCTTCACAGCTAATTGCAAAATCCAGGATTTTCTCTAGCAACTTAATTAATAAATCAAGTTGGGTTACAAAACTTAATAAACAGTAGCCATAAAAATGATTAAAACTGAACCAAAACACTTACCAATTCTTCATTAAAAACTCGGTTCCAAAGAATCTCAAGCGCCTTGTCCCCCTCATCCGTGGTTGCCGTGGTAGCTACCTGTTGTTCCATCTCCTCGGCATTATCAACTGCCGGGTTACAAGCCTCTTCTGATGACATTGTCCACTTTACAAAAGTCGGTTATCAAATATGATAGAGCTCAACTGACAAATAATTTAATGACGATTGTCTGAATGTCTAGTAGGCAGCGAGAGAAATGACAGGTTGTCCCGGACAACTTGTCCGGCCGGAGCTGGAGCTCAGAGCAAAATACGCCGCACAGCAGCTGATTCAGCAAAAAGTGCTCGTCTCGTTCTCGTTTTCCTTTGTCTTCGTCACCTAAGCCATTGCTGAAGCTGAAATAAATGGTACGCTAACGCTTACTTATACAACAAGGAAGTCTGAATCTGAAGCGCTTGCTGAAATAGAATCCATTAAAATACTATGTCTTTCTCTGAAACCTTAGGATAATATGTCATGAATCATAATGTCATAAAAATTATGAAACTTAATGGTTCAAAGTAATGTTGAATTTTCATAAATGATGAATAATCATTTTCCCACGATTTGCCAAATTGCTACCCTAAAAATCTTAATCGTTTTGTACGCGACGTATAATATTCAGTCAGTATTGTATCTCATATTTTATTGAGCTCATAATATGATATGCAATAATATTTTTAGCAAGCATGCACTTTCTGCTGTCTACTGTTTCTCAGCAAAACCCAGATGAAATTAGATAAATCATACAAACAGTTAGGTTTCAAACACTAATTTATGTTGTGAACAACATATATTTATGTGCTTTGTACCACATAAATTTATGTGGTTAAAACATAAATTTATGTTGTAAAAACATAAATTTATGTTCTAATCAGTGACGGTTTCAAATAATCAGTGCTCCACGCGCGGTTTTGACAGTCCACGCGCTAATTTTTTATTATTAAAAAACTAGATAAAATTTAGAATTTTTTGGTCCTTGTGGGTTTTAAACTTCCCTTGTGGAAAATTAGTACTGATTTTTTGAAGTTGTAAACAGAAAAAATTAAAAATAACTGATTTAATCAGTGATATATACCCCGAAATGGCATTTATAGGTTTCTAATTATGATAAAAAACTATAAATGATTAAAAATTAATTTTAAATTATATTTTGGCCAAGTTACGGCGATTTCAAAAACGTAAAACATAAATTTATGTTGTTTCTTTATATTCAATGACATAAATTTATGTCTTCCAAGCAAAATCTTAAAATATGAGAAACTAGTCACCCGAAGCCCGCAAAAAAGTTGACTACTTCTACATATTATATAAAACTCAAATTAAGCATAATGCTTCCTGTTTTAAGGTATCAATACAAGTTGTAATGTGCCAATTGATATTTATCAGTTGAACTTTACCCATTTCCTGATATTTACAATTTAGTTCGATCATTTCCTTGAAATTTGCAACTCAGTTCAACAATTTTCTTCAAATTTTTATTTATATTTTCGTCAAATCACAAGTTTTATTTATATTTTGCATTTATCTGTGACAGTTACAATCAATTTTGAAATCATTGTAACCGCTTTCAGTCAAAACCAATTTGATAATACAATTTTCCTTCAAATAAAAGGAGAATGTGCACTGAATGGGCACACACGGACATGGTCATCGTTTTATGTTTATTGATTTTTGCTGGAGAATGCTCGAAACATAAATTTATGTTGTTTACCACATAAATTAATGTTGTGAACTGAAGAACATAAATACATGTTGTTTGCCACATAAATTTATGTGGTGCAAACCACATAAATATATGTTGTTCACAACATAAATTAGTGTTTGAAACCTAACTGACAAACATAAAACCATCTCCTTTTACACGACTTTTGTGTCAGCACTCAGCACTTCCTTTCTCATGTCCGTCTATGATTTTTGCTTTGAATCGTTTAAGATCCTTGAAAAATTCTTGAAAAAGCTGGTTATTACTAATTACCTACTTCACGTATATCACTTGGATGAACTATATAATAAGTCGCAACGGCTAGTTTAAAAGCTTGAGGGAGGAGGGTCATGACAATTTTATGTTTTTTATGTCACCGAATCTATAGTTTTGGGTAAATTATGCAAAGTTCATGCGTTAGCATTTTAAGTAATTTTAACATTAAAAAATTAATGACATTTTCAATGCATTAATCATTAGTGATAAAAATTGTGTCTGTTTACCCCAAAGGACTATTAATACACCCAAAATTACGACCGACACAAGACAGCCATGAAATTGTTTATTGTCAAAAGTCATATTTATTGTTTATTGGCATTTTATTAGTCACGTCAGCAGCCGCTACATCAGCATTTTATTAGTAAACTACGTCTTAATAAATTTTAACAAACCGTATCATGTGTCTGTCTATATGACGCATAATTTTAGACCGGTTTCTAACCAAATTAAAGAATCTGAAGTTGGTTTGTCAACTTGTCAGTCCTATATCCTTTGGCCGTTAGAGCCATTTTAGTGTTCCAATTCAAATGCATTGTTTGAAACCACTTCTTGGTAATCGACAAGCTTACTTCTTACTACATATGTTTACTGAGTTTTTATTTTAAGACAATGGCAAGTAGGTATGTAAATGGGGAGTTATAAAGAAAATGACGTGTTCATAAATTAACCATTCTTTTCTATTCTTTACCTTACAACCCATTGAATATTCAGTGTCAGTGTATTTCTGATGGTTAGTTAGCTAATAACCTTCTTTTGAATTTTTTTGCTTTATAGTTCAGCGGATTCAAGATGACTATCCTTAAGCTTCAGAGCTGCGACGGGAGGTTCCATGACGTGGATCTACATGCTGCCCTTAAAGCATCGATTGCCATCCGTGAAATGTGGGATTGTGATTTTGAAGAGTCTGAGGACAAAGAGGAAAAGATTCTCCAGTTGCCCAACGTAAATGGACCCATCTTGGCAAAAATTGTAGCTTGGATCACTCATCACAAGGTAGTTATGTTTATAAAACTAAAAGATTTATATGTGCTAATGTTGATTAACCGGTTGTTAATTAATTTAGGATGATCCCCCTCAAGCAGCAGAGCCTGCTGTTGAAATCTCCACCTGGGAAGCTGAATTTTGGAAGGTGGATAAAAAAACTATGTTTGAGTTGCTAACTGTAAGTTGTTAATGGAAAATTGTTAATAGTAATGTAATTTATAATTTATGGATTGAATTGAACTTGTTCATTCTTCTGCGTTATCAGGCAACTTATTACTTGGACATCAAGGATATGTTGGCCGCAGGCTGTAGGATTATGGCGAACATGATCAGGGACAGAAGAGCCCAGGCCGCCCAGGCCGCAGAGGAGGAAGTGGAGGTACCCAGGCAGAATCAGTGGTGCCGATATCTGTAAGCATGAGGAGGCAGAGGGGTAGCGATCATTGATTAAATCTGGTTTTTATTTGTGTCATCATGTTTATCAAAATTCCCATTAGTTCTGAAAAAATGAGTACCTAGTTGTACTTCCTATGCATGAACAACAGCAAACGTTTCATGAACTGAACCTTTTGAATAAAATAAATCAAAATTATTAAAATCACTATTTAGACGCACTGCATAATGCGTGAATGACTCTTTTTGATCTCGAATTGTCACTTCATTCCAAAATAAATGCTTTCAACACTACTTAAATTTCATAAAGAGTTAACTTGCTAATTTTTTCAAAACGAAAAATTGAAGATTCTACTTCCGTTACCCATACCCATATCGGAATTTGAAATATATTTCATTTCAAATTTTAAACTATTTCTCCGTTAAATTACTTTTTAGCAGTTTTTAAACTGAAAATGAAAACTAAACGTTTCTGCACTTTTGACACTCTTCAAGTTTTCAAAGTTAAATGCTCATCATCGCTCTTCCGAGTTTTCATTCTTACTCAAAATGTAATGTCGTGACATCAACCCGAATTTCAAAAAACGCATTTACTCAACCTTATTTTTTGTATAATATAAATACATATAACCAATATATCTTTGTTCTTGTTTTCATTCGCTTCTTGCACCCGAAAATTCTTTGTTCCTTTTCCGACCAACAATCAACTTGGAATCCAACCATGCATTTTCCAAATAATCAATACACATGTCAACGTAGTGGTAAAATGTCAGAAATTAAATACAAATAAGATGCTTCCAAGTTTTTTCATTCTTATTTGCTATCATCATTCATTACAATCACATAACTGTAATTTCATCGCGTTTAGCAAATTAAGTTTGCAAGTTCAGGATGGAAAGCTCGTTCCTGATTACTGCTTACGCTTATATTGGTTGTGTGTGGTATATCATAAATTGTGATTCACAATTCAAATATCAATCCGCAATTTGTTCGCATAGCACTAGTAATTTATATGCCTCGTGTGTATACTTTAATTCCTTAATTTGCATTTCACTGTTGCTGCCTCACATGAACTAGCATTTTTACTAATTTATTTGCTAAATTCTTCAACTCTGGTACTAAAATTTTGTATGCATCAAAACCATTCAATTAATTTTATTCAAAAACGTAATCGGAACTGATTATAGTTAATTAAAACTTTCCTTCCGCTGTAGACAGGACGAATCAGAAGGTTAAGTTGTCCTATTTCCAGTTATTTTTGCGCACTAGCGTTTTTACTTCATAGGCATTAATACCAATACGCGTATGCAACATGACCTCTAAATTTCTGCTTCGGTCTCATATATACAATCAGAAACTAAACGACTTGCAACTACCCTCGTTTCCATTTAGATGGGAAACGGAAACCAAAAGTTGGAAATGTGGAAACCAGACAGAACTAAAGAGCTATGCAATATTCAGGCTGGTTTGGAACCTTTGCTTCTGTATCCCAATTTTGATAGGATCGATAGTCTTAAAGCATTCCATTGGTCAGTTATTAATAACCGTGCCAATTCTGTTAGTTATTGTGGCTGATGCCTTTGGAGACGTGATTTTACTCAAGTTTGGACGAGAGGTTGCTGCATGTGCTAACTGGAGTTTTAAAACTGAAGAACAATGGGCATGGAGAATAGTAGAATCAACTTTAACAATTGGTAACATTTGTTTTCTTGTGTCGATTTCAAGAAGTCAATTAGTTACCTAATTTACCAAAACATTTAATTTTTTCTCACAGATCCCGTTGGAATTTTTATGTTTGGTGTAATAGTCATTGGTGGGTTCTCATTTCTAGTAATCTTTTCAATTTTTATAACAGTTTTGAACATAGATCCCTTGTATACCTACGTTGTGTTTTCTCAAACTCAGAATTTCAGTTCAATTACTCTACTTGTTCTTAAGACATTACGATTTTCTATCTTATTCCGAATGTTGCAAACCGTATCAGTTTCTTTAAGAACTAATATAATAATGATATTATCCCAATCTGTTCCCTACTCACAATTATTAAAATGTCTAGAGTGTACAACCCCATGTTCCAAAGGTTTTTCTCTGTACAATCAACTTCAAGTTGTTAGATGTATATTTCGTGAAGCGGAAATGTTTGGAACCAATCTGACACTTACTTTTGGTTCTTTGGCAATGATAATTACTGCAAATGGTACGATTCTAGCAATTGGACATAAGAATGTGTATCAATTTGTGTTTTGCCTTTGTATTACTTTCTATGCGGCTTTGTATTTGAATGTGGCTATTTCTGTAACAACTTGGATTTACCAAAGATCCTTAAAGATTCTAATGCGCTGGAAAAGGCTGATTGTAAATAGACGAAAAGAGGATTTACTAGGTGCTAGACGATTACTTTGCAGCTTCAAACCAATTGCTATTCCTGCCGGAGACATTGGTATAATGGATATGGACATTAAGGTCAACTTACCAATGGCTTTGCTTAATAATACTGTGGATACAATGCTGGCTTTAAATAGTATGCAAATATTATGATTATGATAATAATTTATTAATGTTGGAAAATAAAAATAACTTATTTTTCCCTGACATTCTAAAATACTAAGAACCGATAATAATATCATTTCACTTTCACATTGCCCCAAAATGCTTTTTCACCTAATCAAGAATAAATGATTGCAAAAATGATACACACATGCATAATTTTTTAACAGAATGGTGTACAAAAGTTTAATACATCTATTTATTTAACCAGGTTTACAACATAACATCATTTAAACTGATAATAAACGCCCTAATCATCAACACCAACCGATTACAGTAATAACTAATTTTCGCTAACTTTAACAATTAAGAAGTTTTCTAAAACTTTTCTGAACTAATAGTAAGTTTGACACAAATCATATGACAAGTTTTAATTTTACGTTTTAACGAATGAATAAAGTTACATCTTTTAACTTGACCTCTGACCTCCTCCTCACTTCTCCTGACACCACTCATTCTCCTTGCGGATCTGCTCCTCCTCCGCGGGGGTGAAATCGTTCTGGACGGCGAACTGCTTCCTGAGCTCCTCCGGAGTTTTCCCCTTGATCATGTTGGCCACCGTTTTGCAGGCCATGTCCAACAAGCCCTTGATGTCCAAGTAGTTCGCAGCCTGGTGAAACAAATCATTGAACATTTTCATTAAATCGGTGATTGATTGAAGAAGAGGTACAATTAAGTCGTATTTTAAATTTTAATAAAGTCACCTACCAAGATCAGGTCAAACAAACTTCCTTGGTCAACCTTCAAGAAGTCAGCATCCCAGCTAGGAATGTCATCCGATCGTTTTTCTTTGTTCCCCTCATCGTCCTCCTCAGATGGAGCTGGGTCATCCTAAAAATGTCACAAACCAGTTAATCAGTTTAATCACGTTAAAAAATTATCCATCCATTACGTAATATACCACGTCACTTGTTACAATAGTTAAGTTAAAAATTACCTTATGATGAGTAATCCAAGTGATAACCTTCTCCAAGGTGTCCCCATCCACCTTGGACACCGGGATAAGCCCATCATCCTTCGGATCTATGCCAAGATTCTCATACATGTCCTTGATGAGAACAGACGCACGTGCAATTTGGAGGTCCACCTGGAACACCCTCTCGTCACTGCTTTGAAGCTTGATCATAGTCATCTTGGATCAGTTGAACTGTAAAAAATAACCAAAATTAATTAATTAATTAGCACTACCACCTCCAAAGTCCCTCCAACCCACTTCTTCGCCTTCTTCAATCCTCCTAAAAAAACCCCGCACTACCCACCTTAACTCCTTAACCTTAATTTCTCCTTACAACAACGCCTAGAAAGCAACTCTATCGGTTTCTCTACTAACTTGACAATTGTCCACCTCTTCAGTTAACTAAATTAATTTTCTCGGTTGACGATAATCTCGGCAGCCAGGCACAACTCTAAAGTACTTCAAACTCCGAACCTCAATCAGAACTGATGGAAACTTGGAAAGAAATGAAGAAAGTTTTAGCTTTCAGCAGAAGAGCAGCTCTTTCTCACGCAAAGTCACACTAAACGTTTTTTCTCGGCTGAACCAACACGAAGACTTGTCTGGAGATCGAGCTAGCCGTAGAACTGGCGCAGTCGGTTGCGTTCAGTCAGGCAGCAGGCAGAAGTTCGTGTTCTGCGGCAGAACTTCTGCCTGCCCTGCCGTAGAACAGAACACGAACAGACTAGACGGAACTAGGCAGCACATCCGAACCCAAGCGGTTGCGGATGTAATGAAATACGCATATAAATAGCTAAGAAGAGCTCAATTTTATTCTTGATACGCTAGTATATAACGCCGTGTATTACTGTCTACAAGAAGGAAATTATGGACGATAACATTTAATTTAACTTACATTTCACTAACCTTCAAACATTCAATAGCAAGTCAATGTAGTAATAACACATTTGAAATTAATTATAGTCAGAATGCCAATGTGGGGAAATTAAAATTAGCTAATTATTTCATTAACAGCTTTATGTTGATCGTACAAGGCGGGAGCGTTCCACATAATATAGCTAATAAAAGAAACATAAACTATATGAAAAAGTATTAGAAAACTACGGTCAACCAAGGCTGCCAAGAACTTCCAATGTTCACACTCCTACTCTGCAACATAAAAGAAATGAAATCCATGAATGAAAACCGGTCCAGGTGAAAGTTGTAAAATATTGACTTAACTGTAACATTCTGTTGGCCAGCTTGTATATGATTCCGAATATACGTAATATTTACTATAGTGGGCTGCCAGAGTATTTGAGTGTTTAGACTTTTGTCAGAATTATGGATAGTTTTCGAAAACTGATAGTTCTGCTTCGTTTTAGCTGGATGCACTTTAGACTTTGAAGGTGGATTCAAGAACAAAATTTTTAACAGAAGCTTACAATGTCGAATGTTGCGTATCCATTTTGGAAGGCTATGTGTTGATGCACACCGCCAGTGCAAGTTGAGCACAATAGTTGTGCAAAATATGGAAGAAAAGATAACGCACATGTTAAAAATGATTAGTTTTCCAAGCAGTGGAACGGCAAGGGATGTAACTGGAATGTTATCAATCATCAGTAGAAGAAACATAAACTGTGATGTAAACAGGGAAACACAAAGCATAATCTTTTCACGGGATTCAGAAGGCAAGTAGAATACCAAAATGGAAAGGTAGGAAAGCCCAATTAATGGAAGGACAAGATTTAGCAAGTAAAACTTAGCGTGTCTCCGTAGCCTCAGTGTGAAATCCATTGCTATAGATGGAAACAGTGCAATATATCATATTTACAATATATTGTTTAAATTAAATTTGAGTCAAATTGTAAGTGCACTTACTCGGATATATTTCATAGGGTTTTGGAAATACCATAATTGCAGCTTGTCCTGGTATAGCTAGTAAATCCCATTCGGTAGATGGTATATAATGATTTAAATTCATTCCGATTGTTAGGTTCCCACCATCAAGACTAAATCTTTGTTTTTCTGACAAACTTTTAAAAGTGAACCACAATTTTGAACCGTCGTAAGTCCAGGAACCTAGTCTAAGGTTACATTCCTGAATATCAAATGGATAATGCTCTATTTTCATTGGAAAATGTCCTTTGATAATTGTCGTCGATTTCCAAGATATTAAGCCATCTGAGTTTATAGCAGCATTTGTAATTTTAAAATTTAACTGTGCACGTGGCCATAGCAGGGTAAGATCTGGTAGCCAAAGTTTATCAGATGGAAAGGAAACTTGAGTGATTCCCCCGTATAATGTTGAATCCCATTTGTATTTTTCCGCAGTCCATTCCTAAATCATAACAAAGTAAATCATATAGTTTTTCTTTTGTACCTTGGTAGATATTACCATATTAATTACCATGTCTATTCCGATACGGAATGTAAGCATTTGGCTTCTTAGGTCCTGAAACAAATTTAAGGGTGGGGAATAAACATCCTAAAGCTATGCAAAAAGTTTATATTGATAATTTATTTATTATGCCATACCAATTTTATTATTTGAAGTAGGTAGAAGCTTGCAAATACTGCTAAGCGGTCGGTATAATTTTTCACTGGTCGAACAGGAAATGTGTACGCATTATAAAGATGTTCAAGTAAACTTTGCTGAAAAGAAAAATATTCATTTCTGGAGATGTTTCGGCTTTGTATTACTATGGCTTGCAGTAAAGCACCAGACAAAAACCAGATAAATTTTGCAAACATGGTATAACAAGGATCGAATCTTTAAATGTGTATTATTAAAAATCTGGAGTTGCAGAAAATGTCTAGTAGATGTATTCGAAGTTCGAACTGTATATAGGTACCTATTTACTAAACAATTGTTTCAAGGCCTTCGTATTAGTGTATGAAATACAAGGAATGTTTTCAAGTCAATTAGTCCATTATATCATTAACAGACATTTGCTTATCATACAAAGCGGTGGCGTTCCACATAAAAAAGCTAGTAAAGCCAATGTAAACAAAATGAAAAAGTATTAGAAAAATTCGGTCAACCAATGCTCCAAAAAACATCCAATGTTTACACTCCTACGCTGAAAGACAATCAATAATTTCTATAAACACATACTAATTATACTTGCGTTCATAATTACAAGTTGAAGTCCAATTACTTAACTGTAATATTATGTTGGTTAGTTTGAATATGATCCCGAATAAATGTAATATTTTTTACTACAGGTTTCCACATAGATCTGGTTTTCAAGGTTCTATCAGAACTCTTCAACGATTCCAAAAACTTTTTCCTCAATTCCGATGGATGCACTTTTGATTCTGACGGTGGTTTCAAGAGCAAAATTTTAAACAAAAGTTTACAGCGTCGAATGTTACGTGTCCATTTTGGCAGGCTATGGGTTGATGCACTCCGCCAGTGCAAGTTGAGCACAATAGTTGTGCAAAGTATGGAAGAAAAGATAATAAACATGTTAAAAATGATTAGCTTTCCAAGCAGTGGAACTGCAAGGGACGTAACTGGAATGTTATCGATCATCAGTAAGAGAAACATAAGCTGTGAAGTCAACACAGACACACTGAGAATAACCTTTTCCCCAGATTCAGCAGGTAAATAAAAAACTAAAAGAGAAAAATATGACAGGCCAATTAGTGGAAAAATTAAGTTTAGTAAATAGAGCTTGGCGTGTCGTCGTAGCTTTAGAGTAAAAACTATATCTGAAAATTAAAACAAACTTACAGAAAGTTTTCACCTTTTCTAAGCTGAAAATTTGTAGTTCTTTTAACTTACTGGGATAAACGTATGTATTATTTCTATAGTACGATACTATAAATGCTGCTGGCACAGCAAGTAGATCCCATTCACTTGATGGTACATATTGCTTTAAATCCATTCCCAATGTCAAGTTTCCGCCCGTACTCGACTGTTGTTCTTTTGACAAGCCTTTTAATGTTATCCACAATTTTAACCCATCATAAGACCAGGATCCAAACTTAAGAAGACATTCCTGAATATCAAAAGGGTAGTGTTCCACTTTTACTGGACAAGATCCTTTGACGATAACTGTAGGTCTCCAAGATATTAAACCATTTGACTGTATAACAGCGTGTTTTGCTTTGAAATTTAATAGGGCAAATGGCCACAATAAAGTTAAGTCCGGTTTCCAGAGCTGATCAGATGGAAAAATAAGTTGGGTGATTCCGCCATACATAATTGGATCCCATTTGTATTTGTCTGCAGTCCACTCCTATATATGGGTAAATTGGTCAATGTTTTTTGGCTAGATATAAATATAAGTACAGATATTTGTATACGCAAATACCATATCGATTCCAAAACGAAATGTTAACATTTGGCTTCTCAAGTCCTGAAACATTTTAAAGATTTTTAATGTCAAGCACAAGATAAGACAGTATTGATATGTGACAGATATGTATTTAACTGATTTGATTTGCACAAGTCGTACCAACTGTATTATCTGAAGCAAAAAGAAACTCACGTATACCTCCAATCTATCAGTGTAATTTTGAACTGGTCTAACAGGAAACGAGTACGCGTTTTGCAAATGTATCCGCAAAGCCTTTTCAGCTAAAATGTAATCATTGTTGGTGTTGTTTCCAGTTTGTTCTCCAGGAGCTGGAAATAAAATTAGAATGTAGAACCAGATAGGTTTGGAAATCATGATACCTAGAACGCAAAAAAAGTTTAGGTCTTTTGCGCTATTCGCCTCATTGTTTCTCCATGTTTATCGATTTGTGTGCTCTTATTAGGTTACATAAAATAGTTGTCCTTGATCTTTCAAAATGCAGTGCTATTAGTGTTTATATTTACGTTTAGGGTGTAGCTACACAAAAAATAGCAAGTTGTTTATCTGCTGCTATACTTAGGACATGGTAGCATTAAACTAATATGATGTGCTTGCATTTATAATTGCTATTTGGAATACATAAATGAATATTTTAAATATGGGAATATGTTTAAAACTTTTTAGTTTGGACAACAAAAGCTAGTGGCTAAAATAGCTAATTACACTAGTGGCTAGTGGTAAAGAGGTATGCATACAATAGGTATGAGCAAAATATAAAGCAGCAAAAACCCAGTTCTTTACTGGTTAAACACACATAAAAGGAGAACATTCTTAGGTAGGTACATAGTAATAGGTTTATTGCTTTATAATGTAATTGGAAATAAAACAGAACGGTTTTACATGACATGACTGCCCACAAAACACAACAGTATAATTTATAACAATGTGTATATTAGTATTGTATATCCTTTTTTAAATCATTAACAGATTCATTATGATATAGGTAAATAAATAAATAAAAGTATCATATGATTTGTTCGTGTTTTGTTTTGGTTTGTACATGCTTTACTCAATATGATGATAATCAAGAAACTAGATCAAGAAGCTCAAATTAGAAGAAAACGAGGGTTTATTCTGGACCTACGCATTTGAGGATATTACAGTTATTGCCAAGTATATAAAAACGAAGATTGAAGGAAGTTTTGGAACTGATTAAACTACAAGTTTGCAATAATTTTTATAAAATTGAGAGCTGACACCGTCTGATAGAATTTAAAATCATGTTGGATTAATAACATACAGTACATTAGGCATTTATGTCATAAAGTTTAATGTCGGTTTAAACTCTGTTTGTAATAAAAATAAAAGTAACAAAGCTAAAGTAAATGTGCAAGCCGCTTTTAGCTAAGAAAACTGTAGTGATATCATACATGGATGTGTATTTTTGTTAAGTTAAACTAAAAAATTTAAAAGTTAAAGAGATAAAGCTACTTATTTGTTTTTAGTTCCAAACGTTTGTAATACTTGTATAGTTTGGTTTAATAAATATCACATGTATCTAAAATATTACAATTTATATTATTTTTATGATCGCATAGTTAAAAGCATATTTTATGTTTTCAACTATAATATATAATAAGTAGCTGCTTTTGTTTTAACTTGATTAAATCTCCTTATCACTTGTCTGCGAACGGATTAATACTCGATCAATAAATAAGTAACTACACTTTACTCGATTGCTCATTTCCTAGTCTTTGCGTGTTGACATTTCACACTTATTGTCTTAGATGGTCTGTTATCTATACACGTGGAAAAATGCATATTTCATTTTTATTTCATACACAATCTGTTTTAGTAATTTGGAAAGAAACAAATAAATTCAGCATGCCTTTTCATGGCGATGTCAACAAATGGGATTCAACTCAATGGATAGTATTTGGGGTAAGCTTTACTATTGGGTTACTTATTAAGGGTGCATGTATATGCTGTTGGTACTATAAATATCAGAAAAGACAAACGAGTTCAATAATACCAGATGACCAGTTTCAAGTTAGAGTCGATGGATTTCAACAAAATCATCTAGCCTTCAAAGATAGTAGTAAGTTTTTGTGCATCTTCTTTAGAGCAATTTGGTTTTTTAGATAATGTATTGTTGTTTTGTTTTTAGAGCCAGAGTTTGATCAAAGTTTTACGCTCAACAAACAGAGCTGTCCTCTGCCTGTGCCTCAATAACCATGCTTAAGACTTTTGTAACATATATATGTAAAAACTGAGTAAAAAATTTGATTTATGGGAAACATATTAAATTTCTTAATCTTAATATAGCTGCTAGCTTGCACATGTGTTCAAAAAAATCTTTTACGGAGCTTACAACGTGGCAAAAATTGCAATATTAGACCACACAGGAAAATTGTTATTCATAAACTCATTAAACCACTTTCTCGCTTGAGATTCATTTTTTGAAATTGTATAAATTGTAACCAGTACATTAAGCAAGTATATTTATAAATTGAAATTAATTTCAGGACGGCTTTATCAAAAGCTTGTTTAGTATATCTGTATCTTTAATGGTACTTAGTAAGTACTACTTACTGTAGTGTGTTATGTAGTTACTCTTGTTTTAAATAGCTTTAATATCCACTGCTTGAAAAAATCAATAAAATTAACATGCACGTGTAAACTGTTTTGTTGGTTTAGTCTGTAACATAATCCTTGCGTGTTAACACTTCACTTTGCGTTTTGTAGCTTAGATAAGATATATAAGTAGAAATGGACCTGCTAGGTTTTAGTTGCTTTTTCTGAAGTACTATTACAAGGTTTTAGAAGTTTTAAAAGAAATAAATAAAATATAATTATTATGGCGTCTTACGGTGATGTCACCAAATGGACTTCAACTCAATGGATAGTATTTGGAGTTAGCTTTGTTGTCGGGATATTAGTTAAGTGTTTATGCTTGTATTGCTGGTACCAAGCAAAACAAAATAGAGAGATGAGTTCCGTAACGCCAGATGATCAGTTTGAAGTTAGGGTGGATGGGTTTCAACAAAATCAACAAGCTACTAAGGGTGGTTGTAAGTTTCTGTTAATTTATTTTAAAGTCATTTGGCTGAGGGTTTAGAGATTGAAAAACTGTTTTATTTCTGCAGGGCCAGAGAATAATCAGAATTTTGGATTCAACAAGCAAAGCAATCCTCTACCTGTACCACAGTAATCATAAACAGTACATCGGTAACTGCAAAAAACGGGCTAGCATTAAATTTTGTCAAGAAAGAAGCCACTGAAATTATCAAGTACAATGTATCCCCATGTGCATAGTGTGTAAAGTGTATATAAGTAGAAACATGGAGATTAACAGTTTTAGTATTTGAACACATTAATTAATTCATTAACTTGCAATTGTCTTAAATTGAATAATTATGTAAATATTACACTATAAAAGTTTATTTTCCACTAAAATTAAAAAATATGATGTTTAGCAAGTTCTATTTTTCAACAATACGTAACCACGAAACAAATTAACTGAAGCAATTTTTTTTTAAACTAAACATAAAAAAATCTACAAAAAGACAATAAAGAAGCAAAATAAATAAAATGAATTAAAATAAATAAAACAAAGTGAAATAAGGCATTGAGTTTGTTGGAAATTACTTAAGGTACTGCAAGTTCGCGTAACAGTGCCTTTCATACGTACGCATTAATTAAGAGTTTCGGATAAGCTACATTTGTTATAGATTTTAAATACACTCATATCCACATCCTTTAACACAGCAACATTTTTTTCCGGGATCGCACTCTACATCAGACTGGCATTGATCTGTACACTGGACACAAGTTTTGGTTGGATCAATGAAACATTTAACTGAAGGTGATGTTTCCCGTACCCAAAAATCTTCAGTTGTGGAGTATTTCTCAACGTCTGCTGAAAAAGTAATGCAATTTTTAATGTAATTTAACACAAAATGTCTTGGCTGAAAATTAGTACAAAGTTTAATCTATGTTTGAATTCTTACTTGGCTTTCCACAGCACGATTTAACAGTCCTACTTGATACAATTTCTTGTGCTTCATTTCTGCTTGAAAAGAAAATGGTAAATTTAATAGTTTTCACTGATATCTTCCCTCCTTGTATTTCAGTAATTCACCTACCTTGTGATAATTGGCTCAGTAATATTCTGACATCTGTTACCGCAATCTTTACGACAGCAGCATTTCTGGTACGGTTTGCAGTGAGCATCAGAAAAGCATTCATTGGAACATGAATGACACAAGTCCAAGGGCCAGTTGTTGGTGCAGTTACCTCGATTTACTAAGAATGAAAAGAACAATGTGTGAAATATGAAGAAATAAAATAAAAATAATTTGAAAGGAAATATTAAGTGTATAAATTATTATATGTAGACTTACAATCTTCAATCGGTAGCTTGCAGCAGTTTGTCGTGCTTTCAGAAGAAAATAGTTCTTCAATGCTCCTTTCCGGCTTGCAATTTGCTACCAGAACAGCGCATGCAAAGTATGTTACACTGATTAAATAAAACGTTTTGATCATATTGGAGTTATTATCCTTAGACAACTTTTCGGAAACTATCTTCTACAAACATGAAATTAATGCTTGACGAATTATTTATCTGTGAATATTATTTGGGAAACACTTATATATTAGACAACAAAACACACAGCATGCAGCAGAGCGAATAAATTCTCACTGAGTCCACTTCACCAGTGTTTGGTTACCTTTATGATATTGCTCTTAAGCTCTACAGTGTTAATACTCAAGTTAAGTGTAAACCTTAATGGAAATTTACTGAAATTTGGGACTAGTGGGTTCTTTCTTTATTTATAGAATCTTTTAAGCCTTTACCTTACACACAATAATAGCAGTCAAGGCCCACGTGTCTATTTAGACACCCAACGTGTCTATATAGACACGCTGAGTGCCTATTTAGACACGTAGAAACGTGTCTATATAGACACGCTGGGTGTCTATTTAGACACGTAGGAAAAATTATTTTATTTTATTTTATTCACGTGTCTATATAGACACGTAGCGTGTCTAAATAGACATCCAGCGTGTCTATATAGACACGTTCCAGAACATTCTAATAATAAATTCACGTGTCTATTTAGACACGCTACGTGTCTATATAGACACGTTTAAAAGTTAAAATTAATTATTTCGTCATGTTTACATTTGAAAATTTCTTTTAATTTTCCCTTAGATACACAAAAATATTCTTGATAACATGAGATACCGATTGAGAAAAAATATAACAACTCAAGGTTCGTAAAGAATTTTAAAATTTTTAGTCTTCAAATTTTGATATTTCAAAAAGCTTCCGGCAGATTTTGCTCAAAAATTGACAGAAAATCAACTTTTTCTTGTAGATTAAGGAATTGCGTTCGAAAAGTCTTGCGTTTGAAGTTTAAATGGGTAAAATTTCTAATAACGCCATTTCTAACACTGGCTGACTCTCCATTTATTTATTTGTGAGTGAATCTTTCAAACGCCAGGCTTTTCGAACGCAATTCCTTAGTCTACAAGAAAAAGTTGATTTTCTGTCAATTTTTGAGCAAAATCTGCCGGAAGCTTTTTGAAATATCAAAATTTGAAGACTAAAAATTTTAAAATTCTTTACGAACCTTGAGTTGTTATATTTTTTCTCAATCAGTATCTCATGTTATCAAGAATATTTTTGTGTATCTAAGGGGAAATTAAAAGAAATTTTCAAATGTAAACATGACGAAATAATTAATTTTAACTTTTAAACGTGTCTATATAGACACGTAGCGTGTCTAAATAGACACGTGAATTTATTATCAGAATGTTCTGGAACGTGTCTATATAGACACGCTGGGTGTCTATTTAGACACGCTACGTGTCTATATAGACACGTGAATAAAATAAAATAAAATAATTTTTCCTACGTGTCTAAATAGACACCCAGCGTGTCTATATAGACACGTTTCTACGTGTCTAAATAGGCACTCAGCGTGTCTATATAGACACGTTGGGTGTCTAAATAGACACGTGGGCCTTGACTGAATAGGATAGCTGTTCTTCGTCTATTTTACTCTACATGCCATAAAGTAAAAAACATACACTTCATTGGCATTCTGCTTAGGTACATACTAGTTAGGAATTTTCCCATACCTACGTGTTTTTTGTGAAGTGAATATGTTTAGTTTTTAACCTTGTAGCCTATATAGTAAAGGCTATCAACATTTGACTAAACTGACATTACTGTTTAGTGGGTATCTCTAAACGATGCTTTTCTTTTTAATCCAAAAACATTTTAAATCTTATTTTTAAGATAAAAATACCTAAAGGTTTAAAATATGGGGTTACAGCTTTTGAATTCAAGGTATACTGTACATTTCACAAGATTTACACAAGGATTGTTCGAAACATCACGTGATGATTCCATTTTCACAAGTATTTTTCCATTTAAGCATTGCAGAATATAGTAAACATATTTTAGTATTATTTGCACATCAAGTGTCAATCGGTCAGTTTAGTGGACATGTGATACTTGAAAAAAATGCTCCTTTTTATTGGAGCTTCTTATTTATCCAATTAATGTACCTGAAAATGTATTAAGCTTAAACGTCCAAACTAGAGCTAAAATTTCAATCCTATTTTTTCGAGTTTACAGTACTTGTACGATATGTAGAATTGTCATGTTAAAATGCTGAAACACATAATTTAACGTAAACATCTTCAGATATGAAATTCCAGATCAGCACATTATAAAATAGTATTAGATAAATTATTAAATTTGAGTGCAATAATAACATACTTTACTCTGGCATATTTGCATTCAGAGGTGATGGTTCGTCAGATAGAGATGGCTATTGAGGAATTTAATCATTTAATGCAGGTGTAACTTAAAACACAATACTTTTAAAATACAAAATCCTAAACTATTAATATTAAAAGCATTATGATATGAAAGAGAAGTCACACAGCTCCCACCGCCACGCTGGATTATGAATTTGAGGCGAACTGGCAAAATGAACAACCTTGCTGACTGTCTTTTAATTTATTTAAAAATTTCGTATTGTTTGCTTCTGTTACCATATAGTCCCATTGTTACAGTAAGAAAACTAAATATTTTATCAAAATTGCACAGACTAATCTGTTTTGCACTTACTATTTTGGGCTTGATATGGTTTTACAGATATTTAGTTCTAAGTATTTTTCGCCAGCCTAGTAATCCAATGGGCTATTTTGAAATAATGCTTTCCGTTGTGTTTACCTTTCAAAGAATACTTATTACCAAGCTAGTTTGGTTCGAATTTTCAAAAATTATTCTAATCTACAACAATTTAAAGCAACTACCCGTAACACTTTTAAAAGGGCCAAGGTTCGTGACACCGTTGTTTGCACTGTGTTTACTTGCATTTAACTTGTCACTATTTGTGTCCTCGGTCGGTGCAGAATTTAATATTCTTGTTCATTCCCCGTCCACTTTGAATATTTTACATGCGTTAGCCCACGTATATGGTCAGCTCCAAGGAGGTGTGGGAGCAACTCTCAGGATAACAATGTCATTCATACTTATGATGGTAACTAGATCATTTGCCAAATTTCTTGTGGACTCCAACAAATTGTCGCCTACAGAGAAAAGAAAGCTATTAATTTGGGAACAAATTGAAGTTCAATTAAACTCTTTACAAACTCTAACCAACAAAATAAATGGCTTGATTAGTCATATGATAGCGCTATACATTATTGCCGTGGTTTTACACTATGCAGTGAACATGGAATCAGTAATTTCAATGAAATTGTTGTTTTCCAACCCTTGGAGTGTGGTTGAGTTTGTGTTTTACGGTGTATATGCTTGTCTGGCTTTCTTTACTGCTGCTGATATACCTCATCAAATGGGAAAACTGAAGGAGTGGCTAGCAGTTAAAGACAACCGACTACTGGTAAACTCACCATCAGATTTTGCAATGGCGTTAAACATTGTGGATTCCAATAGCGTGGCAATCAAAGCAAGCAATGTATTTCCTTTAACATACAGCTTGGTTGCAGGGGTAAGAATGAAGAATTTTAAAATTTTCTGTCGGTTTTACAAGCCATTCTAATGATGCATTGTTTATTTTGGTTCCTATGGCAGGTTATAAGTACCATGGTAACTTACTTTGTTATATGTGTTCAAAGCCGTTCATAACTTTTCATCATATCCTACTTCGTCTGTAGTTTCAAACGCAGATATGTAAGTTTTTATAACAACGATATGAGTGCTATCAATATGACAAGAATGTTAGATAGAACTTTTGTGGGCGACAAACGCTAACGTTTTCCTTTCATCATAAGTTTTTTTACTTACGAGGGGGTATTTCAGTACATTCTAAAAATATCATGTTTCATTATAAAACCACCATTTACGATAATTAATATTGTAAGCAGGCTAACGTGAAATATTGTTGTCAACATGGACAACTAGATTATACCTTTTAGAGTAGATTGAAAGCTGCCAAAGCTTAGCATGAGAAAGGCACAACCCGCATCATGACTATTTTTAGTTTTATCAAAGGAAAATTTGAAATACCTTGTTAGCTGGTTTAACAGTAAACGGAGAAATTAACTAACTGTTCAACTTTACTTCCGTGCAAATAAATTAACTACTTTTCCCATAATCCTAAATATCGGCATTCGTGTTCGTGCAATGACATTGCTTTTTATCAACCACTCAGTACTAAAGTTACCATAATGCTTCACTATTACCAACATCTTGAAAAAACTCAGCATTTAGTTTGAGTTTTATTTAGTAAGTTAACCTATACTGACATTTAAGAATAAAGACTACTGTAGTTCATCCAATTAAAGTCAATCAATCATACAAAAAAATTTAAATGCTTAAGTGCAATATTCCGCATATGCACCTTGAATCTGCACATATATGTGTTTTGATAACTTACTTGATGTACGTCATATTTCATGCACCTAAACATACTTCAAGGAAGTACCTTACATTTTCTTGACGTGATAACAGCTAAATCCCATACAAAATTAAAACAACGAGGTACTCAAACAAGAAACAGTCTACTTCCGTTAAACTTTCAAGACAAAAATATGTCAGTTATTTGTCCAAGTTACCCAGTGTCGCAAAATTTACTTAACATGGAGCATTCAATTGATTTTAGTTTCGCTCTAAACATATTTTCAAAATGCATTATTCATGTTGCTACGTTATCTTATCCCAGCTCTCCGTTGCCTGATATTATTTCTCCTATTGCTCCAATTGTACTAACAAATTACAAACTTCATATAATTTCTGATGGTGACTGGTGGCCTTTTACCACTTCTCCCTGCTACAGGGTTACTTCGTCATCAAGGTATAAAAACGTTTCTTTTGAGTTGAATAACAGTGAAGGACTTGATACTGGACTTTTAGTAGAAAGTACAAATAAAGCATTTGTTTTTGAAGCAAAACACCCTTCAAATTTGGAATGCTTTTTACAACTGTACTGGTACCGTCCCAGCATTAACTTGAGTTTATTTACTAATTCCGTAAGTCATAAGCTATATCTAAATGACCATTTTGACATAGTTTTTCCCAGAGTTCCTGATTACAATATTCCGCCCAAACTGGTTTCATATTCTGATCCCCTTGAAATTGCTCATTTAACAAACTCAAATCATAAACTACATATACCCAAAAGCAATGTCTTTCAAATTGTTGCGACAACCAGGACAAACGCACAAAATATTTTTAGTTCCTACACAATATTCAGCTATATATTTCCTAAGGCTGCGTTTGTATCAAATGAGCCCTTAACGTTTATTTATGTAATTGAAACGAACATGTTACACACTTTATATCAACTTACACCAGGACTCACATTTCTGCTGCCCAACTTAAATCAGTCATATAATCATTTGTACTTGGTTAATGTCATGGAGAATTATGTATTTTGCAAGAGTCGTCACGACAAGGATTTTATTGCATTTATGCACACCAGGCACACGGTAAGAACTCTAAAGAAAATACATGGAAGCATGAACCAAATAAAAGTAAGAAAGTTTCTAGATTTCAAAGTAGGAATGCTGGGTGATATAATCTTGCTACAAATGGTATTCACCAACTATTCCATAACCGTAAGTCCTAGCTTTCTTCGATTTGAAAACTGGAAGGGCGTTTCATGGGTAGAAATTGATGGCGATGCAGGAATACATATGGTTCAAGATATAGAATACTTAAAGTTTATTACTTGTGGTGGAACGGAGATCGGTTACTTATCTCTGTTTGGATATATTAGCGCTTTTGATTTTTATTCGTGGTTAGTTTTAGGACTACTAACGTGCATCTCAATATTACTGCTAAATAAATGCAAATGCCATGCTGGAATCAAAAGCTTAGAGCTTCCGGTAACAGTACTTTTGGAGCAAGGTATACACTGTTGTCAAAAGTACAGTTGTCAGTTTGTTACCGTATTTTGGCTATTAATTGGTGTTGTCATTAGCAATGCGTATAGAGGTGAAAATATAACAGATTTAAGCTCGCCGGTGTTGCCTGTTCCCATAAGGTACTTTAAGGAGCTACTAGCTAAAAACTTTACAGTTTACTCACCTGTAATGGACGTTACTCAAGATTCGGAAGATTGGGACAAACATTTGAACAAAATTGCAGCTACATTGAAACAGATTTGGCCAAACTCCAATCTGACTGCTAAGGAGAATGTATCAGATGAAGGTAGCCAAAACTATGCCTTTGATAAAACTATTTTAAGTGATGCGCTTAGTACAAAATATCCAATAGCGACGGGTATGTGGAATCAAGTATTGTACGTTTACCATGGTTTATCTGAGATTAGGCAAATCGTTAACGATGGGGTTCCAGAGGGATACCTTAAACTTCTTCAAAAATGTGACAAAACTGCGTTTGTCAGTTGGTCAAACGATATCGAGGAGGGGGAATACATTCTCAGGCGTTTGATTTCCGACAACAAGAAAAATGCAACTGGGCAAAGTTATGTATCTGTGGGACAGGATACAATACCTGGTGTTGAGAAGAGAAACTCCTGGGTGGTTTATTTGATTAAAATACCAGGTAATATACTATTTAAGCGTTTAAGCTCCGTTTTAGAAACTGGATTGGCAAAACAGTGGAAATACTGGGAAAAGAGAATCAAAATCTATAAGGATATGGTACGTGTAATGAGAGAACCGAATTATGCCAAACCGCTTCACGTAAATGACAACATTGCTGTGGTGTTTTATGTTCACCTAGTGTTACTATTCTTATCGATTTTAGTTTTTACTCATGAATACAGTAAAGGTTGTTTCGATACGGTAACTCATAAAGTTACTTCTTTTAAATTCATTGCAGCGCTAACCTCCTTAAACAAGGATACGCTACAAACAGAAAACAAGCTTTTCACAAGATTACTCAAAAAAGCAGTCAGGAAGTCGTTCTTAAAAGGAACCAAATATTCAAAAGGATTTTGGACATTTTTAAAACAATCTTGTCTCCATTTAGCATGAATAAATTTTCATTGTCACCCTCAAAACATATTGCCACGTACAACTATTATTGCACTTATTAATTACCTAATAACATTTGCCTGCAATATTCTTATAAAATGTCACCGCAAATGTACAATATGTTTATATAATCTCTGTAATTGATTAAATCTACCGAGCAATTTACTGTTTCGTTGTTTTATACATAAGATATAAACAATTTTCATAACTGTTTCACATTTTAAAAATATAAATCCAAAAACCATTAAAATTGGTTATTTTTGCATATTATATTGTTTTATTTCATATTTGAAACTTGAAACAACATCAGTACAGAGTTAATATGTAGGTCTTTGTACGTTCTCTTTAAAGGAATTAGGCCAATTGAGGAAATTTCCACTCGGCCAATATCTGGCTGTTACATAACATCTTCCATTTCCAAAACAATTAGGATTGCAAGCAAGTCCAAGTCCAATTTTTTTAGCGTTTTTCCATATCATTTGTGTAAAATGACCTGTTTGTCTAGGACCCTCCATTTCACAACCCGGAGGGTCACTTAGCCTTGTATTAACAAACATGTGAGGGTAACAGTAGTCCTTCACTTCTTCGTAAAAACCATTTGTACCAAACAGTCCTTCCATATAAGGGTCATCCATTAGTAATGGGAGAGCAAGATTTTCGCCCTTATCATACAACACTGAACGTGGTGTATGATACAAAAAAGCACATTCCTGTGCTAGTTTGTCTGACCACTCCTGTGCTCCTTCATGCAACTCGTCTGTCATAATCAGGGGCGGAGACCCGTGTGCAGCTCGTAAAACGTTATGTCTTTCCAAAGCTGCCTGTCTCCAATCCTTTTTGTTGTGAAATCGATCATTTTTCTGTCGACATATAAAAAGATCATATTATAAAATGCCATAAACTTAATTTGGATCCTAATTACTGAATTCCAAGAAGCATTTATTTTACCCAAGTATCAATAATTTGATCTCCTCCATGTTGCCTCATTTGATTCATTATACAATACGTTAAGGCTCTGAATGGGTACTCTTTTCCTTCGTCTTCTAAAGTTTGACTTTCATCTACAGTAGGTTTTGCAAACGCATCTTCAGCAAACTTAGAGCACTCTTTCTTATACGTATCAGGAAATTTCGGGAAAGGTCCATGCTCATTAAAAAACCAGGATTGATACCACTCCTGTATTTAAATATAAATGTGTTTAAATTTTTCAGTTTAAAACGTCTAATGGCAACAAGCCAAAAGCTTACCAGTTGTTTGTCGACTGATACAGATTTTAAATAAGGTAGGGTCGTGTTTTTGTAATACATTAATATTTGTCTGTAATCCGAGTAAATGTGTATGTCTTGAGCGAATGGGTATTTGTATCCACCCTCGTACCAACAAGAAGCCTCGTACGCTCGGAAAAACATTTTTCTGTGGTACGGTTTGAACAATTTATGTTTTTAATGCAGGCTTTATACAATGTTTAAATATATTTTAACAGAATGAAAACATTTCAAACAACTTACACTCCGTAATCTAGATCTTCTTGTGATACAGCAGGGACGCTAGTTTCGGTCTGTCCAAACTGTTGAAAATGAAAGAATTAAGATTGTCTTTGTCATAATACTCATGCTGTATTGCCATTTTATACTGTCAGACGTTCTGTACGCTACAGTTCATAAACTTTTAGTATTTAAGTAATATAACGAGCATTATGGTATAGCAAAATCACGTATTTATCACGTAGTCATCGTATTGTTTTCAGCAAAGTAGTAGAAAGCCTTGATTTTACCCCAGCCTCCATGATTTTGTCGCCTCCGCGTTTTCTCATTTGATTAATTAGACAATAC
Source organism: Entomobrya proxima (assembly GCA_029691765.1). Taxonomy (NCBI): domain Eukaryota; kingdom Metazoa; phylum Arthropoda; class Collembola; order Entomobryomorpha; family Entomobryidae; genus Entomobrya; species Entomobrya proxima. The sequence goes on from CM056169.1 coordinate 25,367,948, forward strand.
GATAAGGCCTTGAAAGGGTAGACTTTTCCTTCGTCTTCTAAAGTTTGGCTTTCGTCTATGGTAGGGTTTGCAAAAACATCTTCAGCAAATTTAGAGCATTCCTTTTTGTATTCATTAGGATGTTGTTCGAATGGACCATGTTCACGAAAAACCATGATTGATGATGCTTCTGTATTTAGAGATAAAAATAATATTTTAGGATTTTAAACAATGTTGCCCTTCAGTCTTTTCAAAAGTCATGATCACAACTTACTAGTTTAACTTTCATTGGTTGTGGTTTTAAATACATATTTTTAAAATTGAAGATTGCCCATTTGCAATGTTGGTAGATGTCAGCATCATGTGGAAAAGGGTTTCTAAGTCCACCTTCGTACAAACAGGTGGCTTCATATGCTCGAAAGAATATTTCACTGTGGTATGACATATAATTATTATGCTTTTATAATAATTTTTGCTATTTATCAAGTTTTATTGAAACTTACAATGCGTAATCCAAATCTTCTTCAGATATTTTTGCTTCAGTGCTTTCGTTTTCCGCTATCTATCATGAAAGTGAAACATGTTATCTCTGCTATTAATATAAACGAAAATAACTACTATTGTAATAAAAAACTATTAAGTTCCGCAGCGTACCGTACAGCAATACACGTAATGATTATACAATAATATAAATGTATAGTAATGAATTAAGCAGGCAACATGCTTATAAGTAGCGAAAGTTAGTCAATTTTTTAGAGCATATATATGCACCAATGTAGACAAGATTTAAACATTTGCTGATAAGATTAAGTTTCAGCGGTCTGAAAGTCAACAGACAGAAGTTAAAACCTTGTTTCGTCTTCAACAATATTGTCGATTGAACAAGTCAATCGCCAAGACAAAAAAGTTCAAGTTTCGATTGAAACAATTTGTCTTGAAAAAGACAAGTCAACTGTCGAGAGAAATCACCATGGTCGGTTTATGATCTGAATAACTTTTGGCTCAGTTGCTTTATTAATCTGAAATTTTGCAGGAAGCTAGCCGATATTATAACACAGCTTTGTGTTGTTGCGTAAACGTTTCGCTAATATCGATGAAACCGTTACAGAGATATCGTGTGGACGACGTTAAAAACAAGACAGACAGAGAGACGGACTGATAGACAGACAACATGAGGTTAGACTAATAAGTGGCTTACGCAGCGTAAGTTACGCTACTTAATAAGTAATGAATACTGAAACAGCGCAATGGTGGTGCTACAACCAAGGCATAATTAAGTTTTTACACAAACGAAAGCGAGTGAAAGTTTGTAAAAATATATAAATCAATAATAAGTTTCTAGTCTGATATTAGTATTTAGAAAATGTAGGGCTTAAAGTTGCTAGATTTTAAACAAAATCCTGATCGACGAATAAGCCGTTATAAAGAAACAGCTACGTTTATCTCAGATGGGATTTTCAAAAGATATATAAATGCTGCATTTGTGCATACACTTTTATTTTAGAAATTCCAATTACAAACTACTTGCCGCCGTCTCTTGATTTGTCTCTGAAGGACGAAGTTGCTTAAAAAGGGATTTTTTTGAGAAGACAAGAAAACAATTATTGAAGGTGAGCTTTTCCTAGGAACATTTATGCAGAAGATGGGCAAGGATAAGGGTTAAGAGTTCATCTACAGAATTTAGCATTCACGCACTGTAATATATAAATCTATGCTAGTTCGAAAATAAAGCAACATTGAATTTACCAAATTCGTCGTCGTCGCCGTCGTCGCAGAGATCTGCTTCGCCTGGTCTGCTTTCTGTTGATCTTCACGTTTTCTCATTAGGCTTAATAAGCAGTACGACAAGGCTTGGAAAGGGTATTGTTTTCCTTCATCTTCTAAAATCTTACTTTCGTCCTCTATAGGTTTTACGAAAGCATCCTGAGCAAATTTAGAACATTCTTTTCTATACTCCTCTGGATGTTTTGCTAACGGCCCATGTTCATTAATAAGCCAAGATTGGTACGTTTCCTATAGACAGACAAAAACGATTCTGAGCAAGTAAATAGGATTCAAGTCATGCAATTTCAAGGATTGGGGATCAATCCAGTTCACCTGGGATATATTACCGAAACATACCAATTTAAATTGAACTGGAAATTTCTTCATTTGTTCTTCATAACTCTGTAAAGCAATTGTAGATGCCCATTCGTAGTGCGAATATATTGATGAATCCTGTTTTCCTTCAAATTGAGTTGTCGCATTCAAAGCTCGGAAGAACATTTTTCTTTTAACATGAACGAGTTAATCGTTATTCAAATATAGAAAGCTTTTAAGTAAATTACGACAAAAACAAAATAAAGTTTTTGATAAACTTACAGACCATAATCTAGGTCTTTTTGCAACACGACAACGGCGCTGGCGCTGTACGTTTCCGAGTCCTTTTTGAGCTGTTGACAGAAAAAGCAGTTTTGAAGTGTTGCTATAATATCATTGTGGGATTGGACTGGATTAAAATTTAAATAGACGTAAAGCATGTCATGATCAAACTGCGTGTGTCTACCGATTCATTTGTTTACTGCTTATCAGAATCAGTAGAACAGAAGTCAAAGAATGCTAAAAGTTTTCAAACGAGGGTTTTTTGAAAAGGACTAAAGGACGAATTACTTAGGACGAAATTGTTACTTTGGTTCAGAAGCCAATTTCCAAAACCACTAGACTTGTATGTAATGCATAGCCAATGGCTATTATTAATAGCCATAGACTATAGTCTACAGTAATACCAAAAAAGTTATTTTAATTTTACCCATTTCTCAAAGATGTTGTCACCTCCACGTTTTCTCATTAGGTTCATTATGCAATGCGACAGGGCCTTGAAAGGATAGTCCCTTCCTGCATCTTCCAAAATCTTACTCTCATCCACCGTTGGTTTCTCAAAAGGTTCTTCCGCAAATTTCGAACATTCCTTTTTGTACTCATCTGGATGTTTTGCATATGGTCCATAATCGTTGAAAAACCAAGCTTGATACGATTGCTATGATGAATAAATAAAAATACTTGTAATAGCTAGCATTTATAAAACACGCACAAGTTTGTTGAATAGTTCTCATTTACGTTACTATTTGTGTGTGAACTGGATATGGTTTTAGTTGCTCCTTTATGTTATTTTTGGCAGTGTTAGATATATATCGGTAGTTGGGTAGTATTGATGAGTCATGTTCACCTTCGAACCAACTAGTAGCTTCCAAAGCTCGAAAAAATATTTTTCTATAGTAGGAATAATTTTATCTTTAACGCTTCTAAACCGGCACGTTTTCAAAAACGCCAAATTAGGAAAACACTTAAACTATACAAGCTCACAGTCCATAGTCTAGATCTTCTTGTGATACGGCAGCACTACTGGTACTAGGTGCGTCGCGTTGAAGCTGCCAAAAAAGTTAAGTAATTTTTAAATATCATACTAGTAATTTATAAAACACTCCAAATACTTGATGATAGATCAAGTAGGTGTTCAACCATAGGTAAAACTAATGTTGATCTTACCCAAGTCTCAATGATTTTGTCCCCTCCACGTTTTCTTATTTGGTGTATTATGCAATGCGACAAAGCTTTGAAAGGGTAATTTTTTCCGTCATCCTTTAAACATTGACTCTCGTCCACTGAAGGCTTTCCGAATGGATTTTGAGCAAATTTAGAACATTCCTTTTTATAATCCTCAGGGTGCCTTGGAAATGCTCCTTGTTCATTAAAAAACCAAGATTTATATGATTCCTAAAATGACAAAAACCTTATCTGTACCACAAATTTCAACGATAAAAATACAATTGCTTTCAATCCTGTTTTGAATTTTCCTTTAGCATACCACTTTGGTATCAGCAGGATATTCCTTTAATTGTTCTTCAATGCTTTCCCTTCCAGAGGTTGATATCCAACGGGAAAACGGCTCGATTGACGGATCTTTTTTACCTTCGAACCAACTTGAAGCTTCGTAAGCCCGAAAAAATATCTTTCTGTGATATCAAGGTTATCATGTCAATGTGAGGTAAGTTAACAAAGTTTGAGTTTGAAAATAACAAATATTTCTAAAGGAACTTACAGCCCATAATCTAGGTCTTCTTGTGATACGGTATACACACTGGTTGTTGTGCAAGACCAAAACAGCAACCATAAACCCAATTTAGCTTTCCCCGAAACCATATTTTAGTTTACTTTGTTTTGAATAAGCAGACCAAGGACACTTTATATACTGCTAATGAATGACTCGTACCACAAAAGGCAATGAAAGTAGCATCATTTTATTGGTTTTGAGATAATTTTTCCAATCGTTTTGTTTTGCTGTCTAGACACACTAGACGATTATGTTCCCCAAGATAGTAATTTTCATATAATTTTATCAACGTTTGCTGCTTAAGCTCTTTTCAGTTTGTGGTATCAATGACGCTTATTGATGGGTTTATGCATGTATTATTAATGCTATGTCTATTTATTCTATATACATAATGACACTATCAAAATCTTTCTCGTTCGCTTTGTAGTTTATCAGCAAAATCAAAAGATTTATTAAGAAATGGTACAAAGAATTCATCACATAACATGAATGAACATATATATACTTGAAATTATTTTGATTTCCTACTGTTTTTGCAAAAATGATATTAAACTGTTTGCATAACTATTATCAATATACTGCATGAATGTTTAGCATCAGAAAATGATCAACTTTATCTTTACACCTTTATTGTAATAAAAGAAAAATGATGCCATTTTATTAATATGTAGGCCTTTGCACATTCTCTTTAAAGGCTCCAGGCATGTTAAACCAATTTCCAGTCACAGAATATCTAGCTGTTATATAACACATTCCCATTCTTCCACATTTTGGATTACAAGCATGGCCAAATCCAACCTTTTTGGTTTCTTTCCACACCAGTTGTGTAAAATGACCAGTTTGCTTAGGACCAAAGATCTCACAACCTGGGGGTTTACTTTTCGGGAGGGAACCTTCTAGTACAAACTCGTCAGGATAACAATAGTCCTTTACTTCGTTGTACCATGCATTTGTACTAATTAATGCTTCCATATAAGTGTCATTTAGCATTTCGAGGCCAGAAAGATTTTCGCCCAGCGGATCTGAAATATTCGTTTCTCTTACAGAGGGTGGTGCGTGGTACATTTTACATTCCTCTGCTAGCTTGTCCGACCATTCTTGTGCCCCCTTAATATAAACGTCTGTCATAATGAGTGCCGAAGACCCGTGTGCTGCTCGGAGAATATTATGCCTTTCCAACACTACCTGCCTCCAATCCTTTGTTGAATGAAATCTTTCATTTTTCTGCAGATGAGTAAAATATTAAAATATCACACACTTTGTACTAATCTACATTAAATTTCAAAATAACATTAATTTACCCAAGTCTCAACTGTTTTGTCACCTCCACGTTGCCTAATTTGATTCATTAAACAATATGATAATGCTCTGAATGGGTAGTCTTTTCCTTCGTCTTCCAAGGTTTTGCTTTCGTCTACACTAGGTTTTGCAAATGCATCTGTAGTAAACTTAGAACACTCGTTCTTGTACTCGTTAGGAAGTCTAGGAAGGGGCCCATGCTCATTATAAAACCAGTAGTAATACCATTCCTGTAAATAAATAAATTCAATTTTTGTTTATATGAATTTCTGAGTTATAAGTTTGTATTAATTCTAAAACATCTCTTACCACTTGATCTTTAGTTGGTAGCCTTTTTAAATATTCCAAAGAGCTGTTTTTGTAAAAGGCAACTAGTATTACGTAACGCCCGTAAAGTTTAGAATCATATGGAAATGGGTATCCAATAGCACTTTCAAACCAACATGTAGCCTCGTACGCTCGGAAAAACATTTTTCTGAGATTTGATACAAACAATTTAATTGTAAATTCGATTTTGAATGTATGTTGGCCAAATAACAAAAATATCAAAAGGCTTACATTCCATAATCTAGGTCTTCTTGTGATAGCTCATTGGTTTTGGTTTGTCCAATAGCGCTCTGCAAAGTAAACGATAAGAGTTTCATTTCAGTTTGCTATTGTCATTTAATATATACGGTTAACAAGAAGCCCCAATTATGTTTATAGTATATGGCATTAGTTAGCAGAAAGCGAATTAACATGCATTTTATATCTATGCGTTAAATCGCAAATAAATTTCTTGGCAAAGTAATATTAGTTTTACCCCAGTCTCAACCACTTTGTCACCTCCACGTTTTTTGATTACGCCTATAAGGCAATGTGATAAAGCCCGGAAAGGGTATTCTTTTCCTTTATCACTTAACGCTTCGCTCTCGTCAACCGCAGGTGTTCCTGAAGGATCTTGAGCAAAATTTGAACATTCATTTTTATAGTCCTTTGGGTGGTATGCAAATGGTCCTTCCGCACCAAAAAACCAAGACTGAAACCATTTCTATAAATAGATAGAAACTTTCATTTCCGATACAGTTATATTATACGATATTTCTCAAATGCCATGCTCAACATTTTACCATTTGAGCTTCTACTGGATGTTGTTTTAGCTGTTCTTGAATGCTCTCACTGTTAGAGGACATAACCCGGTAATAATAATCAATCATTGGATCGTTTTTACCTTCAAACACGTCTGTGGCATCGTAAGCTTGAAAAAACATTTTTCTGTAATAAGAACAGAATATTTTATTTTCAAAAAATGTTAATTTGATTTTCAAACAACAAAGATTTTTTTAAAACTCACATTCCGTAATTTAGGTCATCTTGTGATACTGCAACGACGCTGCCGGCGCAGGACAAAAGCAGCAGTCTTATATATAATTCTGGATTTCCACTAAACCACATAATTAAAACAATTCATCCACACGTAGTACACTCCAAACCAATGTATAAACTTTATAAAACTATTGAATAACCGAGCATTTTATAGTAAACTAGTACTATCCAATCATGTTTTACTTTTGTGATAAAGGTCATTCCAATTTTGCTTTGTTGTCTAGACATGATTGTATTTTCACTGATACCATTTGTGATGCGCTTTTTATCAACGCTTCATTGAGCTCTTTAGAGTTTGCTGTTTCATTGAACACCAATGCTACCTAATGGATTTATTCCTTTATTCATTTTAAATGTATTATGACAACTTGGATTATCTGATACATGATGCAGTCTAGACAAGATGCACTTTCTTTAAAGTTTTGATATATAATGCATATAAACTTAAGAGTGCATCGACCAAGTTCGGCATGAGTTCACTATTGCCTGCAGCTATGAAAATTGCTATCAACTAAGGATAGCATCTATATCAAAGGTTTTTATCGTTGTTTCATTTACGTAAATTTGACGCTCTCCAAAATTTAACAATGCTAAATAGAGTAGTGAATCATCACACCAACAGATGATTAAAGTTGAATCCTAGAATTATGTTGATTGCTTGCATTTTGATAGAATTTTTGAAAACACATGGGCAAACTTGCTTTTCTTGAATCAATAAGACTTGCTGAACAAATTAGTTGTTATTCTTCAATAAATAGGTACTTATGAACAATAAAGTCGGTTTGAAGCAATAGGAATTATGCAACACAGAAATTTGCCGTCGATTAACATTTGCAAATGTTGCCTTTTCTGTCTATCGAAGTAAGTTTGGAAGAACGTAGTACATAATATTATTCATGAAAAATTCATGCAAAAGCCATAATGTCCAAGCTCAAAATACACGCTTTCATATTTGCTAAAACGACATGGGTGCTACTGACTAATATATTTCTAGAATCTCTCTAGGTTTTGGTAATCTCCAAACCCCAGATAATTAGTACGTATATAAAATATTTAAAAAGACATTTGCGTTGTTGTGCCAATTCATATGTTATCCTGCTTGTAGCTGTCAAACACGTTCCCATAAAATATTTAATTCAACGACTTTGTTTATGCTTAGCTGAACAACTAATAAATGTCGGTTAGGTCATAGACGCCTAATTGATTTGTCATTAGGCAATACACATACTGCTTAGAAACACGTGTATGGAAAATAACTAGTTCTGAATTGGTAGCTCATTGCAAAACACGTATAAAGTTCATACATTGAATTAAAACTATTCAAAAATGATTTTTACTGATAATCTTATTATAAAATTAATACGTGTTCATTTAAAGTCCCTAGGATGGTTTGGCTCGTATCCATATTATCTAGATAATTACTCCAACTACCTTGGATACATGAAGAAAAACTACCACCGTGAAAAAATCAGAAACTTTCTGCTATTCATTTTGTTAAGTATAACATGGGCACAAATTTTCTGCGGGAGAAAGCACTTTTCAACTGCAGTAATTTTGGAAAACATGGTCTATGCTGGAGCGGAAGTTGCATTTTTTGTAACCAACTACATTTACTTCAAAAAGCACTACGCAATTTGTGAACTTTTTAATATTCTTATTAACATGGAGCAGAGCGGATGTTCCACTGAAATAGCTTTCAAAGATAAGATATTACTACAAATTATAAAGGTAGTTCAGCTTTGTGCGGCAACATCCGCACCACTATGCATTTCATCAGAGTGCTTACGATTGTGGTTCCAACCCTGTAGTCCATTTCTTCCGGGATACTTTCTCCTTCCTGAATGCAAGGATCACTCTTTTGAAAACCAGCTAATACATTTAGACTCCAGATTCTCTAAAATTTATCGTACCGTTGCTTGCTTGTTTCTTTTTGAGGTTTTGATAAGCACCACAGCACAGTTTATCGAGTATATACAAGCACCTCTCACTCATACGATATTCTAACATGTTGTAGGGCTTGTAAAATGGAGTCGATTGATACCTCACTCGACCCCTCTAACTTGAAGTATGGGGAAGTTATACCCGGGTAAAGTTGACCTCCCGGAAATTTCGAAACTAAATTAGGGTTTCAAAATATTAGTTTTTTAACAAATTTGAAAACCATGCCAATAACACCCATAAAAAATTCCAATTTCTAGAAAACGAATTTTTTTAAAAACTCAAAAGGCTTCGGAGTAATTGCGATTTTTTGCAAAAAATTAACCGATTTTTGAATTCAAACGTTTTGAAATCGGTGCACTTTCGGGTCGATTTGAAAGTGTTAAATTGTACTCCATAATGTCAAAATTTATTTGGCTTTTAAAAATTTGAAAAAAAGTTTGGAACTCAGGAGATATAGCGGTTTCAAATAAGTTCCCGATTTGATGACGTCATCCGTCACCAGAGCTTGGTAGCCTAGGTAGAAAACATGAATTTGTCGTTTGAATTTGCACATTACAGTACAAATAAACCAAATTAAAATACTTAATAGCAAATTCAATAGTATAGAAGTGTTTATTATTTAAATTGAGTCAGTTATGTGCAAATTCAAACGACAAATTCATGTTTTCTACCTAGGCTACCAAGCTCTGGTGACGGATGACGCCATCAAATCGGGAACTTATTTGAAACCACTATATCTCCTGAGTTCCAAACTTTTTTTCAAATTTTCAAAAGCGAAATAAATTTTGACATTATGGAGTACGATTTAACAATTTCAAATCGACCCGAAAGTGCACCGATTTCAAAACGTTTGAATTCAAAAATCGGTTAATTTTTTGCAAAAAATCGCAATTACTCCGAAGCCTTTTGAGTTTTTAAAAAAATTCCTTTTCTAGAAATTGGAATTTTTTATGGGTGTTATTGACATGGTTTTCAAATTTGTTAAAAAACTAATATTTTGAAACCCTAATTTAGTTTCGAAATTTCCGGGAGGTCAACTTTACCCGGGTATAACTTCCCCATACTTCAAGTTAGAGGGGTCGAGTGAGGTATCAATCGACTCCATTTTACAAGCCCTACAACATGTTAGAATATCGTATGAGTGAGAGGTGCTTGTATATACTCGATAAACTGTGCACAGGCGCATATTGTTTTGTCAGTATGCAACTTGTATATATACAAATCTGTTGTTTAAGAGATCTACTTAAACGCTTCAAGTGTTCAATCAAAACCTTGGTTGTGGTACGACAAGTTTATTGGACTGTCAACGTCATGGAAAATATGAACAACTTTCGAACCTACAGATCAATCGAACTTTTGGTTACTTACTTTAACAATGTTCACCAAAGCGTTTGTATGTTAGTGCTTATAAATTTTGCAATGTATGCAATGACCATTAGTTTGTACGCCTTGATTGAGAGAAGCACAGTTTTAAGCATTCTGCAAATAATTATTTTAACTTGTGTTGCCATGGATGCCTTTCTTGTTATTACTTTGTGTTTCGGGACTATGGGACAACTAAATGGAGACTCTGAAGATGTTTTAATGTTGATAAAGTCCAGATTTATTACAGCTCAGTTAAAAAGATATAACATGATATATTACAAAAAATGCTTTAAATCCCTAAGACCAGTGTCAATTAAAATTGGTGCAGTATGCCCTATCGATCAATTAACAGTTCTCAGTTCTCTCAACTTTTGTGTTACAGCGCTGGTAAACTTACTTCTACTTAATTAATAGGTGCAAATAACATTAATAATGTAATGTAACATAATATGTAAAAAGTATTATTTATTGTTATATTGCAAACAGTCTAGTAATTTATATAAATAAAAAATGTTACAATGCTGAGTTTACATTTATTATATACATTTTTGCAGAAATATACCTCAGAAGTAAATCATATCACCAAGCCATGTAGATCTAGAACTGTTTTTGCTGAAACAGAATTTCAACAAAATAAAAACTTCTCTGTGTAAGCACAGTTTGTTGAAAGTATTATAAAAATATTTTAGAAGCTTTTTAAAAAACCCCAAAAGTTATTTTATTAAGCACCAAAATTTTGCTATAGTTAATTGTTATGTTCTCCAAAAGTCAACAATGTCCGTAATATGCCACTCATTAGCTTTCTTATAAATTTTAAAACCGATAACCGCTTGATCACAAATGTTCTTTCATATGCTATTGCTAATGGTTTACATGATTTTCTAAACTTTCTCAAACATTTTCTTTCCAATTTTGACAAATCATGCCAATCGTGATACTTCCATGATTCTAAGTTTTTCTTTGTGTAATAATGTAGATAGCCACCAACTAACAAGAAAAATATCCAAAATCCACAAAAGACAATGCACCAACCTATATACATTAGTACTGTTGTAATTAGCATATGTTCATAATGTTTGTTTAGAATTATCACACAAATGATTACCAATTGTAACGTCAAGCCTTGCACAGGAATAAACAACATACCAAAAGCATTATTAAAATAGAGAATTACAATTTCAATTATTCTCCATTCCGCCTGCATTAGTGGGGGTTGCCTAAGCTCTGGAATAGCTCTGTAGTTACAATTTCGTGCAATTCTATGAAAACGGAATTCTCGGAGAATAAAAGGTACCAGATAAACACCCATAAAAAGACCAAATATTCCGTATGAACAACAGTGGTAGTACATTATAAACAATACATAACAAGGCAGTAAGTACGCAATGGGAAACGTTACAAGAATGTCAATAACTGGATTTTCGAAATGATTTGGTAAAATATTTCCTGGGAAGCATGCTAATCTTGGGAAGAAAACAAGTAACGCGAAATTAGATAAAAGACCAAGGCCAACAGCATGCACATGTACAACCATATATAAATCCACCAATAAGGTTAATTTGTTGGTGTTGGGGTTGTGAAAAGGCATATATTTCCCTTAATTAAAAAAGTTATCAATGTTTTGTCAAATACTGTTCAATGTTCAAAGAAGCCGATAATATTCTTACCATTTATACGTTTTATATAGAATAGTAGGGCATTCAGTGCAGCAGCTACGTCATCTTCTTTAGAGCACATTAGGGAAAAGGCTCCCAAAGTAATAAGATTGAAAAAACTGTATAACAGAACTATATTGAAATCGTCGAATTGTTCGTTTCTGTAAAATCGAATCAATTGAACTATACCAAAGAGTGACCAAAGACTTATAAGAAATCGATTAAAAGACGCTTTGCGCGAAGCTTGGGCACTTGGTATGATGGTCTGAGTCCTGGAACACCAACCAATGTTAAATATGCCAAAATAGTTAAGCATAAAAACATAAACGCAAAGAAACTTGTAAATCCGATTACTGAGCATTTTTTAACAGATTTATCAAGGCACCGGGTATTATTTTGAATGTAGAGAAATCAAACTTTCTAGAAAAACCAGAACTTTTCCGTTGTTTCTTCGGTGTTTAAAACGTATCCTCAAAATTTTATTCACGAGTTGCGTTTTAGCCCTCAAGCAATAAATGCTAAAAATGACCCAAGGCTCGTGGAGTCATTATCTCAGTTAATCGCTCAATTTTCTAGCTATGTATTTCGTCAATAGAGCTATGAGCTCTATAGCATAACTTTTAATGCAAAAAATAGCACAATTATAGTTCAACTGTTTAAAAATATAAAGTGCTTTCTGAAAAACATGAGGTTACGAATTTTACGTTATTTACAATAACAACAGTTAAGTTTAGAAACAAACAATAACAGTTCTAAACGCTTATTAAAATATACCTGTTATATTATTATTGGGGATGAATAATGAACATTTTATTGCTTTATTATATTTATTCTTGTATCTAAGTCAGAAAGCTTTGTTTCTGTATCATTAATGACTGCCATTTGTTTTGTTTTTGAATCAATTTAGGCATTACCTAAGTAAAGTTTTTTAAACACATTTAATGCTTTAATAGTATCAGAATCATACCTAAAATATATAGCTGCTACATTGCGCATTGTAGCATGTATAAGAATGGCTTTTAGTGAATTATGATAGTTGTGTAAAATCATTTAAAATATCGGGATATTATACAATTATTTAATGCGTAATTTGACCCGATCAAATAATATGTATATAAACATGCTTTCACAATTTGACATACTTACAGCAGTATTCCAACGGTAAATTTTTCATTCAAGGTTATTATTTTAATTACTTAATTACGTAAAAATGACTTATTTTTATTATTGTTTGTTAACTACAAAATAAGGATTTTAAAATTAGGAATTACAGTTTAACCTTACTTTCTTTGCTTTCCAAAAGCAAGCAAAGTTCGTAATATGCCAGTCATTACTTTTCTTATGAATTTTAAAACAGTAAGTCTGGTAATTACAAATGTCCTCTTATATGCTAATGCTAATGGTTTACACGATTTTCTAAACTTCCGAAAACATTTCTTTTCGAATTTTGTCAAATTATGCCAGTCATGAAATTTCCACGATTGCAAACTTTTCTTCGTATAATAATATATGCTGCCAGCAACTAGCAAGAAAAGTATCCAAAATCCACAAAAGAACACAACCCAGCCTACATACATTACAATTGTTGTTAATAACATGCGCTGATAGTTCTTAGTTAAAACTAGAACACTTATTATTGTCAATTGCAAGATCAAACCTTGAATGGGTATAAACAACAAACCGAAAACGTTATTAAAATTTAAAATTAAAACTTCAATGACTCTCCACTCATGTTGCAATAAAGGTGGCATTCTAAGATCTGGTATAGCTTTATAACAACAATTTCGTGTTGATCTGTGAAAACGAAATTCTCGAAGAAGAAATGGTACTAAATAATTTCCCATTAGAATTCCAAACACACAATAAGTACAGCAGTGGAAATACATTACAAACAATACATAACAAGGCAGTATGTACGCGACCGGAATGCTCATCAAAATTTTTAGAATAGAATTTTTGGATGGATCGAGTAAAACATTCCCCGGGAAGCAAGCGGTTCTCGGAAATAAAATAAGTAAACCGTAGTTACAAACTAACGCAAAACCTACGGCGGAACAATGTACAATCATGTACCAGTACAGTAGAAAGGCAAATTTGCTGGTGTTGGGATTGTGAAAAGGCAAATAGTTTCCTGTAAATAAATTGTATATTAAGAATAAGCCAAGTCATCACTGAGGATTTGGAAAAAAAACTTACCATTTATTCGCTTTATGTAAAAAAGAGTTGCGTTGAGCACACCAGCAACGTCATCTTCACTGTAGAGGAGTATAAAAAAGGATCCAAAGGCAATTAGATTGAAAAATCCATATAACAGAACTATATTGAAGTTATCGAATTGCCCAAGTTTGTAAAACCGGAATAACTGAAATATACTGAAAAGCAACCAGACACCAATAAGTAACCAATTGTAGAAAGCTCTACGAGTTGCTTGGAAACTTGCTATGACATTGCAAGATTTGGAACACCAGCTTATATTGAAAATTCCAAAATAGCTAATGGTGGAAATATAAAAGGAAAGAAACCTATAAATACGATTACTAAGCATTTCAGTTGGTAAAAACTATTTTCAACCTGTAAGTAAACCGATAAATGAAATTTAGTGTTCCAAAACAACTTGAAAATAGGTAGCTATGTGCGTAGTGAAAGCAAATACCTAACTTGACCAAAAAACTCCGCATTGTCTATCATTACTCTTTTTGCAAAAAAGTCTCTTTAGTAAACAACTATTTAATTTGAACTTTAAATACAAAATGAAGTCGCGAGTAATCAAAATTATCTTTATATCAATTTAAAGCTTTATTTCAAATTCCTTGACATACAACATGTAATCATATACGTTTTCCTTGGTATATAAAACACCACGTTAGAGTTACATGCCAGAAATTGATAGTTATGAAACTGGCAGAAATCAAATATGCAAACTTTTGGGTACTTTTACATTAGTCAACATATGTACTCAATACAAATTTTTCAAACTCAAATTAAAATGGCATGTATTTTCTCGTCTATGGAAAAATACTCTTTTATCTATGGGATTAACGTTTTTTAGCCGAGAGCAAAAAATATTCAAGTTTCTCCGATAAGTGAGTATTTTCCCAGGGATAAAAAAGGATTTTTCATTTTATTTGAATAAATTAATTAGAATCGTACAATACATTAATATTTCTATTCTTTATGCAATGCTTTCTCTAGTTTTTTAGGGCGACCTGGTCCTCTTTTAATTCCAAGACCTCCTGTTGCTGCTTCAGGAGGTAGGTCTAGTTTATGTTCTAAAACTGCTACCCGAATTAAGTGCTTACATATATATTTCTTTAAGTAAGAAGTCAGTACAGGAACACTTGTAATCTAGTAAATATGCAGATTCAGAAAAAGTAATACGATGAATAGATAGCTGCTGTTCTACATAGGTGTCAAATTTTTTCCATGTTTTAATTTTTGCGTTGGATACCAGCTTTTTGGCCTAATTTGCAGATATGGTACACTCTGCTGCTGCTCTTTGGTCAAACCAAAATTAAATTTCCTGTGGTTGCAGTGATCGCGCTCGTTGCTCAAATATACTGACACTTCATTTGCTAATACTCGCTTTTACATTTTGTCTTGTACTCTTCCTCATAAGCACAGTAGTATTAACATATTTCATTGTCTTTAAGAGTATAATGAATGACCTTTAATTCTGCAATCTCTCCTCAGAAACAGAAATATCTTTCCAGGCATTTGCTTTTCTTTTTGCCTTCAGCATAAAATGCTGACACTCACTTTCAGAATCACTGCTACTAGACATTGTGCTGGTGTCTGGTTGCTTGCAAGTTTGCTACTGACATAAAATGCATGAGTATGAGGTAAAGAAATGCTATGTAGGTATACAAAGTAAGCCCTAAAATGACAAATACTCTTTTATCCCTGGAAAAATACTCACTTATCGGAGAAACTTGAATATTTTTACCTCCAGTGATAAAAAACGTTAATCCCATAGATGATTGCAGATTTTCCCAGGACGAAAAAGATTATTTCAATTAAAATTAATAAACGCAATTACATCTATGAACTATTATTTAAAGTACAACAACCTTTAAAGACTGCTTATAAAAATGTTTGGCCAAAAAATAGCAACGTAATGAGTATAGGGTCTCCGTTGGAGCAAAATACTTAGGCATATATTTATAAATGTTTTCATAACCATGAATCTGCTGCTTTCTTCTCTTTAGTATATATTCATTCATGGCATACTCAAGATAAAATGGTATGTGCTGGTGTGCTTACAAAGTGCTACTTGATGTTTGCATAATATGAACTTTTATGAAATCGGAATATAATAAAATCAATCTTAAATTTATTGCATGGAGAAAATTCAAATGTATGATCCATTTTCTCCCAACGTTAGCTCTTTTTAAAACGCTAGTCGTCCTTTTTTAATTTTTTTAATCTGTGAAATTAAATCATATTTTTTGGTTGAAGCCGACAGGCGTTCCTTTATGCATAAAAGTTTATTGTTGACAGGGCATCATAAGATTCTTTAAACATTTAAGCAACTTTAAAATAGTCCAAGATTACAAACTGTTTTCGTACAATAATGAGCGTACACATGTAAAAGCTTTCTTTTTTGGAATAATCTAAATTTGAGTACGGGCATAAACAAAAGTTTTTGAAGGTACGTTACATTGTTTTACACTTTCACATCATTCTCTGCTGAACAACTATCTATGCTTGGTTGACTTTATGATGCCGCAATAGCATTTATCAACGAGATAGTATGTTTGTTGAGCAATAGTAGCAGAAAAACATTTGAAGCTCCTAGCTTCATCAACAATTAACTAATTCAATGCAGTTACTTTTAGATAATATTTGAAAACTTCCATTCAAAAAATATCAGCATACAGGCCAAAGTAAAAAGAAATCCAGACATAATAAACACAGTACTAAGAGTCTTCATGGACAGTTTGACTGCCTTAGATCTCTCTTTACTTATTTCTTTGTGAAACACTGAAAGGAAATAGAATCTACGCCTGGAAATATCCTTAGATCTGTGTACCCACTTTTTCTCTAGCAAAACCGAATAAATGTGCAATAAATATTGACGCCTCCAAATTTCTGTTGCTAGTGTTTCCATCTTCAGTGAAATGCCAGATTCTAGCAAACTAGATAGACCTCTTACAAACACTGGGTAGAGATAATTTCTCGAGACAAGCCATGGTGTAATGTGACTATATCCTGGAAACATTACAGGTTTTGACGCAGCGTTACTAGGAATAACTGTTTGTAACAGTACACTTAGTGGATCCAAAATGTCTTGGTCTTCAAGCAAGGCAAAGTTCGTTGGAGGTACGTAAATATCTTGCGAAATGTTAACAGGAGGAAGATTCTTATCCAAGGCATACATTTGAAGAGTGAGATTTACCCAAAAATCCGGATAAGCTATTAGGCTTGAATTTAACGTTTTAATGTCTTCGGTTAACTCGTTTTCAGTAAGATAATGTAAATACTCCTCCTGGATAATTGAATATTTCCTATTACCAGACACACCCGTAGTGAAAGTATAAATTGGCAAGTTTGGAGTTGTCACAAATTCATGTAGATTTTGGGGCCATGATGGTTCAGGAGCTTTAGTCAAAAACGAAAATATAGTACCCTTGTAAAGGTTGCTAGCTGTAAGTATCATAAAACACCAAAGCAACCAACATACAGGTACCATGTCAGTTTTGTATAATTTCCATTTTCGAAATCTTCTTGGAACTGCTTGGTCTAAAATTGTTGCTAATATTCCCATAGAAATACTTGTTGCAATATACGGTTCATTACCCTTGAATCTGTCAAGATTCATTCCAAAGTATGTGGTTAGTATTAAAAGCAAGCCAGCGAGAAAAAGTAAAGTCCACGTAAATAAATCAAAAGGCTCCACTAAAGCATCTGCCAAAAATCCTAGTTTACGTTTGATGGTTATAAAGTAATACCTTTTAAACCGTACTGAATACGGCACCCATTCTACGCGGCGTATTGTCCTGTATTTTATATAAAGTTGGTAATTGTCATCGCAAATATATGCTTGATTTCGGGCTTGAAGAGGATTACGTTCCTGTGTTGGTTTCTTTGTAAAATAAGTATAATTAAACTTCTTTCCAAGAATCACGTGAATACATATTGTGGCTATGGGAGGGTACCAAGATGCTCGTACATTTCCAGAAAATGAGGTACATCTTACCAACTGAGAAAACATGTACATGTAATGGTTCCATCCTCCGTTTATTAACACTCCGTTCAAATTAGAGTTCAGTATTTTCCATGTAAATTTCAAAACTTTTAAACTACTAACACCAGAAAAAGTTAATTTCCAAAGCGTGTTGTTGTTTGCACAACTTATGCAAATCATGTGTACTTCTGAAATGTTAAAAATTTGCAAAGCTGGGCCCATCACAAACGTTTTTGGCAGAAGTTTATGATAGTCTACCGGAAACTTACTAGATTTTACAAAAAATAAAAAGTATTCGGGTTTTTCTCCTGAACTTTCACTTTTATGCATTTTAAACTTTAATGAGTTCTCAGATGAGTTTGAACCATCCATTTCCTCAATATCTTCTGACTGTGTAAACAAGTACAAATGAGCAAAACAGACACACAACCTACGTTGCTTGTGATGGTTGAAATTATAATTTTGGGTTTCGTTTCCAATTTTGTTATAAAACATATTGTACGTATAATTTGTTCGGACTTTAGTACTAGTATCCAACGAAAATGTCATAATCTCAAAACTCAAAATGATCTGGGTAATAAAGTCTGTGTCAGTGGCAGATAGTGGAATTTCCATGTCGTACTCCTCGGAAATTTCAGGATTAACTGTGAGCAGCTTTAAATGACAATTTTCAAAGTTGCTAAGCAAGCCATTTAGTGAAGCGCTAAATTTTAACTGATGAAGCGACAGGCCTTCAACTAATAGGTAAACACATGGGAATATTAAAACTTGCAGCAAAGAATTTGCTTTGGATTTATACTCTGCACGTAGCATTTTAAAACTTCAGTCGAATTTATATCACATTCTCAAATTAAGTCTTTATATTTCAATTAATTTAATTAAGAGTAGTATAACTTTTTCGGTAAATATATGCATGCATGACCCATGCACTCATAACTATGTCTGAAGTACGATACAAATGCTTGTGCCATGTAACGTACGCGTGAAAAACTAAAATATGCAATGTGTTTTTTAGTAAATGTTGTTTAAACATTAAAAATATTTGAAGCACAAGGGTAAACAAAACATGTTTTTAACAACACTAGTAAAACATGCACACGTTGCGCTTTGAATATTGCAACTATGGCCGTGAAGTGGTTTATATTCTGTCAGTAATGCCAATAAAGTCTCATTGTCAAGGTACTAGTCTTTAAAAATGACTACCTTTCTCAAAAATCGAATATTAGCAAACTCAGATTAACTGCGTTGCAAAAATTTAAATATGTTCGATGTTTCCTCCACGTAAACTATGTTGTAACAGGGTAATAACCGTTTTTAATCTTATAAAAACCTTTACACAAAATTTTGGTTTTATGTGAATAAATAGGCATGTATGTTATGTTATGTTACCAAATCTATGTTATTCTGGAAAGCAATATAATACAAGTGTATGTAAACAAAACAATTATAAATGCGCTTATCATATGATACGTGAAAATCACTATTTATTATTATAATTATTATGTATTTTTGAATTCTGTTGTAATATTTACAAAATGTTTATGCTTCCGGAAAAACATTCATACGACAAACACATTTACTTGTTACTAGTAGTCCAAGTAAAATATAAGATGTGTAGATATAGACGTTAGGTGGACACGTCGGTGTTTTAAATACCTACTCTGGCATGTCCTATTAAAGATAAAATGTGAACATTAGGTGATCAGAACAAACGCTGTAATACAAAATACGCAATTAATTTTTATTCAATTGACTACATATACTTCTGTTTTCATTCACCACTAGAAATCGTATTTTAAACGGTCACATTAGCTGCTACCACTATTTGCCCAAATACGTTTTCCAAGCACATTTTTCAATATTAAAGTATAATATCTAGCTGGTCTAGCGTGCCGTGAAATCTACAAGTGTTTGAATGAACGAATATGTTTGTCTTAAGTATTAATTTTATAATTTATTTACACAACAATCAACCTTACGTACATTTCAAATTTCCAATCAACGGTAGCTTGTAAAATTAAAAGTAACTCAAGCTTAGCAAACTATTAAGCATATCCATTTTTAAATTTGGTAGTGACGCAAATAAATCCTTGACTTACGAAAATGAAAGCTACCATAGAACATGTTGGAGTAAATGTTCTCAAATCAAAAAGTAACTTAGAATTTAAACTCATATATTGCCTGTGTATTTGGTATATTCTTATAGATTTAAAAGTTTTTTATGGGTAAATGCACTTGTAAAACTGATTTAAGTCTAAATCTTATAAACTTAATAAAATCTATAACCGCTATTCCATATAATTTCAATTCAAGTGAACAAAATTCATAGCACATCAAACCCAAATGTCCAAGTTTTAACCAACCAAGGCTTTCATCGCAAAATTGAAGTAACAAATGCCATTAAGCTTTACAAAAACGTTTTACAAGAGCACGTACCAAATACCCGATAAAGAGCTAAGCTGGCGGCGTTCAGGTCCTCACAAAAAGCCGTATACAAACGAAGCAATTCCAGGTACCAAGTCTATCAGGTACCGTCCCAGTTTTGTACCATTTTTGTTTTTGAAATCTTTCGAGCATTACTTGAACTAGAACTAAAATGCAAAACTTTGCTAAAATTGAGTTTAGCGCTTTAATATCCAAGGAAACTGAACTCTACAAGAATACCTGCAAAAACAGTTTAGCCAGTGTTTGTTGTATGAAAATCATTGGACATGCATAACTGCCAACAATAAACTTTTCTAGAAAGCAAGAAAAACATGCGAATGTGTAGAAAGAATGCAAACCTATCGATAGTGTTTAAATATTCTGAACAAATAAATTCACTTATCATGTGATTCTGATAGGTCAACAATCCTAAATTTATTATTTATTTGATGTGAATTCTAATGTCATATTAATAATATGGTCATGACTCATGACTACACGAAAACATATTGTCCAACGTCCAACAAATATATAAATTAGATTATTAGCTTTCTGATATAGCGTACATTATGAGCTTTGAGCTGTTTAATACTGCAGTACAATTGCTATTCATTAGTAATTTTTGCAATCTTGCCTTCAAAAAAGAGCAACGTAACAGCCAAGATAAGCAAAACTGCAGAAATTATAAACACAATGCTAAGAGTCTTCATAGACAGCCTAACCGGTTTAGAGCCCTCTTTACTTATTTCTTTGTGAAACACTGAACGAAAATAGAATCTACGCCTGGAAATGTCTTCAGTTTTATCAACCCACTTTCTTGCCAACAAAATATTGTAAATGTACAGTAAATATTGACGTCTCAAAACTTCAGTTGTTAACGTCTCCATTTTTCCTGAGATTCCAGATTCAAATAAAGCAGCTAATCCCCTAACAAACGTGGGATAAATAAAATTTCTTGATACAATCCAAGGTGCAATATGGCTATAACCCGGAAATACTGTAGGTTTTGACGCAGTGTTGCTAGGTGTAACTGTTTGTAATAGCAGACTTAGCGGACCCAGTACATCTTGATCTTCAAGCATAGCAAAATTTGTTGGAGGTACAAAAACTTTCTGTGAGATATTGTGTGCAGGCAGATTCCTATTTAAAGTGTACACCTGAAGGGTAAAATTTATCCAGTAATCCGAATAAACAATAAGACTGGAATTTAGTTTCCTTAGATCATCAGTAATCTCGTTTTCAGTAAGACGGTGCAAATAATCATCAAGAATAATAGAAAATTCCCCACTGTACGTTGAGGCACCAGTAAACGCATAAATTGGTAAATTTGAATCTGCAACGAAGTCATGCAAAGTTCTAGGCCAAAGGGGTTCAACAGCTTTGGTTATAAATGAAAATATAGTGCCTTTGTAGAGGTTGCTGGCTGTGGATACCATAAAACACCAAAGCAGCCAACATACAGGTACCATTTTGGTTTTGTACAATTTCCAGTTCCTAAATCTCCTTGGAACAGCCTGATCCAAAAGCGATGCCAATATACTCATAACAATACTGGTAGCAACATATGGTTCGCCACGCATGAATCTTTTCAAATCAATTCCAAAATATGTTGTAAATAATAATAGTAAGCTTGACATAAATAGTAAAGACCATGTTGTCAAATCAAAAGGCTCAACTAAGGCATCTGCTAAAAATCCTACTTTTCGTTTTACGGTTACAAACTGAAAGTTTTTAAACTTGATTAAGTATGGTACCCACTCAATTCTTCGTGTGGTTTTGTATTTGATGTAGAGATAGTTTTCTCTGCAGATGTACATGTGATTATTGGCTTGAAGAGGACTTCGTCTTCTTTTTGGTATTTTATGTTCGTAGTAAGTGTAGTTAAATTTGCTTCCCAAAAGTTTGTGCACGCATATAATTCCAAGTGGAGAGTACCAAGGTGCGCGAACATTTCCAGAAAATGCAATACATCTAACCGCTCTTGAAAATAGGTACGCGTCTTTGTCCCAATTTGCGTCAATAAAAATGCTATTTAAGTTTGCATTCAACATCTTCCATGTGTGCTCTAGCTTTTCTAAGCTATTGATTTGAATTGGGTTTGATTTTGACAGTATACTGTTGTCTTGACAACTAATGCATATCATATGCACACTTGCAAAGTTCATAATGTGAAAAGCCGGGCCCATTACAAAAGTTCTTGGGAGAAGTTTATAATAGTCAATCAAGATTTTGTGGGATTTTACAAAGAAAAGAAAGTATTCCGGTTTTTCTCCTGAACTTTCACTCTGATGCATTTTATGTATCAGCGAATTATCTGTTGCGTTGAAAATACTGATTTCTTCAGATGAATCCTCCGATGGTTGTGCAAACACGTATAAATGAGCAAAACAGGCAGAAAATTTACGCTGTTTGTGATGACTGCGATCAAATTTGCTAGGTTTGTAGTACATTTCCATTGAGTAGTTGTGACGTGGTGTAGTATCGATAGAAAATGTCACAAAACCAGTATTCATAATTAATGGGATCATAGAGTTTAACGTAGACAACGTTTCTTCTGCTTCGTAGTCGTCGGAAATGTCAGAGTTTATTGCAAGCAGCTTTAAATGGCAGCTTTGAAAGTTGGATAGTAGCGTGTTAACTGCCATATTGAATTCTAGCGGATGGCTAGATATTCCTTGAACCAATACAGATGAACAAATTAAAACCATCAATGACGCTGTAAAATTATACCCAATTTTCAGCATTTTAAAAATCCTAAAATTTATTGGAATATTCCTTTATAAAACAAATCAAATAACTTTTTAAGACAATAAAAAACTGATAGTTGAATCAATTACAGTGATGTGTTGTTAAATGGTACGTCTATGAATCATGTACGCATGCTGATTCGTACTCTCAGCTTAAGTGACACCAGGAGAATCATAATGTCATATTTCTAATATTCAGTTAACCGCCACGTGAAAGCTTCGGAACATCATTTGTCATTTTGAAGTTAACTGACAGTTTTTTAAACAACAGAAACATGCTTGAAGCACACTGGCAGCACGTAAGACTTGTAAAACTCAATTGTAAACAGCTTTTAAGTAGCAAGCGTTACTCAAACAATATAAAACATTTTTTTAAAAACAAATCAATCAGATTATTTGCTTTTAGCAGCCTAACGTCGAAAACTGCTCTTCAGGTTTGCAACGATTAGTGGGAGTAAAGTGTAAATACCTAAATACATACATGTCTCAATGTCATGTCTTAGCCTAAGTCTCAAAGTCCTGAGTCCCAAAACACACGCGTAAATAAAAAATATACATTTATCTTTCATTCAAGTGTCTACTTTTTCTTTTTCATTCACAAAATAGGTACACAAAATCGTATTTTGAACTGACAAAGCTTTAACTGCTACAGTTGCTGATTCAAAACCATTAAACAAACACATTTTTTACGTAGTCAAGCATGTAAAAAAATTAGCTGGTTTAGTATTTAGGGAAAAATGCAATGAAATTCAATGCAAAATATGCCTAAATGAAATATTTATGTTTTTGCTTATGTCTTCAGTATTTAGTAATTTCTTTCCCACTGCAATCCACCATTATAAGTTATATACTTTTCCAATTCTCAATGAAGCAATTCTTTTAACCCGAGTTTAACAAGCAAATGTACAAAATACTATAAAAAAGTAAGAATCTACCGCAAATTATTCCACACTACTTACAAATCAGAAGAAAGAAAGCAGCTATAAAATATTATGCATTAAATGTCCAAATCCTTAAGATTTAAAGGTACGTCTCAACCTTCATTTTATACGCTTAAAACCATAATATTTTAATGCCAAAAGCCAATTTAAAAGCACTTCACAAGCACGTAAAGCTTGTTAAAGTCAAAACCCTAAACCTAAAAGCTATAAAAGCAATCCCATATATTTCAAGCGAACCAAATGCATAGCCTAGCAAACCCAGCATCCAAGCTTCAAACAGCTTCAAAGCTTGTCATTGCACCAAATGAAGCAACAAAGGCTTTGAAGCTCTTCAAAAACGTTTTTCTGGGAGCATTCACAAAACACCAGCTAAAGTGCTCAGCTAAGCATGTATAAAACTTCACAGAAAGCTGTACACGTACAGTTGGCATGCCACCTTGAACAACTGCCTAAAAACGAAGCAAACGAAGGGAAAAACGTTAACGTGAGAAATTTCCCTTGAGCTAAAGCGGATATGTGCACATTGAAATAGCTTTGGAGTTTCTCAATAACAGCTGCTTAGGCAATACGCCACAATCATTTCTCTGTAAAATTCTTAACACTTTTTAAATTATTTTTTCAGTGAAAAGTTTTAAAATATTTGTAAATGCGGAAAACTTAAGGAATTTGGAAGAAATGAGTGGAAAAGGTAAGTTGGGATAGTTTTGGGGGTAACTTGATAGATTTCATGATTTTTTGTAAATTTGGCATTAATTTGGGTATATTTTTAGAGGGTGGAGGTGGCAATCCATGGAGGGGACGTGGTGGAGGTGGAGGAGGACAAAATAGAGGTGGGGGTCGTGGCGGAGGACATGGACAGCAACAGGGAGGCGGTCAAGGAGGAAGAGGTGGTGGCGGTGGAGGTGGACGAGGCGGTGGGCATCAAGGTGGAGGAAGTGGTAGAGGTGGTGGTGGGGGAGGTGGGCAACAACAGCATCGAGGTGGCGGCGGTGACTATTACCAACGCGATGATTCAAGACGAGGAGGATCTGCTGGTCAAGGTTCGTCACATGGCGGAGGTGGTGGTCGTGAAGGTTATCACCAACGAAGTGATTCAAGAGGAGATGGAGGTTCACGTCAACAAGGTTCATCGCATAGTGGAGGTGGCGGTCGCTATCAAGAACATGGAGGAGGTTCTCGAGGAAGAGGAGGCGACCGGGGTCGCGGTGGCAGAGGAGGCGACCGTGGTGGTCGCGGTGGTAGAGGTTTCGCCCGTAAAAGAATTGGCGATCCCCCTCCACAAGTTTGGTACGAAAATCTATCCAAGTGCCCCGATCCTTATGAATTACCTGTTGACCCAAAATGGAGACAGATTTCTGTAGGTTGGAAACCCTTTCCAGAAAATAAGGATGATGTAGTACTTCACAAAAAGCCTTTAGGAGATAAACCCTCCTGGTGCAAGCGACGTATTGATGTGTCTGTGAATCACTATCTTATCGAAAGTCTCCTCAAACCTGGAACATTTCCCTTTCCCACTGTCTACCATTACGATATCAGTTACGACATTGATAGAAAGCGGAAGGATGACAAGGCTAAGCCCCAACCCGGTTCAAGTTCAAAGCCCCAGGAACCTGCTCCAGAGGCTTCAGAGGGGAAATCTGGAGGAGGAGGAGGAAAGAAAAAGGGGAAAGGGAAACGTAAGCAAAGTGAAGGTGAGGTGGACACCGTGACGAAACAAATGAAGCAATCAGGCCTATCTTCTGGAGGTGGCGGAGGTGATCCACCACCAGCCAGTGGAAGCGGTGGACCCCCACCTGCCAAAAAGCTACCTAAACACCTAACAAATGCCATTTTAGACTACTTGATTCCCAATATCCGAACGGCTTACAGACACCAAGCTATTGCCACAGATGGAAGCTTCAATTTATACTCCAGTAGAAGGCTGGAGCAAGTGGGAATCCCGATGCAGCACGATGTCACCTTCCAAAATCTCCGTGATAAAAACTTAACCGAGGATCAGGATAACGCTACAATTAAAGTAATGATCCAGCCCACAATTGACAAGAGTACTGGTCAAATTCACACAATAGATACAGCCTCCATTGCCAACTGGTTTCAAACTCATAGAGGAAGCCTAGAAGGAATTGTGTTTAGTCCGGAATTAAGGCAAACGCTGGAAGCGGCATGTAATGCCTTTGTAAAGTGCATGCCCCACTTCCGATACTTTTCCGTGGGAAGGAATACAATGGTACCTCAGCAGAACGCGGAAACCGTAGAGCTTGGCGGGGGTCTTGTGGCCTGGAAAGGAATCAGTGCCAACATTGCCATGGGCTGGAAACCCTATCTAAACGTGGACATTGCCAATTGTGCGTTTATTCTGGATAGAAACGTAAAGGAAGTGTTGCAAGAAGTAGTTCGAAATTATGAAGATATTACACTTTGGAACAATAGGGAATATGACGATGCCCGGGGATTATTACGAACTTGCAAAGTTAGCTACACAGTGGACAGCCAAAAACGCAGTGGTCCCATTCGGGACAT
Organism: Entomobrya proxima; assembly: GCA_029691765.1. Classification (NCBI taxonomy): domain Eukaryota; kingdom Metazoa; phylum Arthropoda; class Collembola; order Entomobryomorpha; family Entomobryidae; genus Entomobrya; species Entomobrya proxima. The sequence goes on from CM056169.1 coordinate 25,394,458, forward strand.
CCCCCGAAGGCTAACCCCCCGCACCCACAAGTTCCAATGGGAAGAGAGGAAGAAGCCGGACAAAACCGTTAGTATTTTCGAGTACTACAAAGAACGTTACAACAAAACTCTAGAGTGCCCCAATGGTCCCCTGTTAGAAATCCGAAAGAAAGGTACTTACGTTCCCGCTGAGTTATGCACCATCAAAAAAGGCCAAAGTTACAATAGAAAACTGGATGGAAATCAGACCACTGCCATGATCGACTTTGCCAGAAAGGAGCCAGATGAAACCAAAATGGCGGTGGAGTCTAGAATGAAGGAAATGGAGCTAAAAAATAATAAAGTTTTACAAGGACTGGGCATCAAGGTAGCGGATACCATGCTCAAAGTCAATGCTCGTGTTTTAGTACCCCCAACAATAAGATATGGAGAAAAGGCAGGACAACCCAATCAAATAGCCCATGTAAGCCCCACCGATGGCACTTGGGATTGCTGGAGACAAGGAAACTTCAACTTTTACAAGACACCCACTCCAGTTAAACGATGGGGCATTTTGGTCGTTGGCTGTCCAAGATACAAAGGACCAAATGATCAAGCTCTACTTGACTTTGCAAAATGCCTGAGAGTAAATGGAGCCAAGAAAGGAGTGATTTTCAGCCAAGATGCTAGACCAATCATTGTGGATGGAAAGGACAGAAGACGCTTCAGCCCGGTGGAGAATAGCAAGGATTTTGAAGAATACTTCAAGAAGGACTTTAAAGGTTGTGACATTGTCATTTGCATCTTTCCCAAAAAAGGGGATCCGCTTTATGGAGCCATAAAACATGCGGCGGAAGTTGGTGTGGGAATACTAACCCAGTGCGTAGCTGAAAGGAACGTGGGTATCGTGAAGGATGCCACAATTCAGAACATTTTATTTAAAATGAACCAAAAGCTGGGAGGAATTAATCACGTCACGGTAGCCCCCTTTGATCCCAAAATGGCTAAACAGTTTTGTACTTTGCTAATGGACTGTCCCGTTATGGTTTTGGGGGCGGATGTCACTCATGCACCGCCAGGAAGTAGGAAAACGTTGGAAAACGGAGAGGAGTGGATTATGCCAAGTTATGCGGCTGTAACGGGCAGTTTGGATAGAACTTGTATGCCTTTTATGACGGAGGTGAGGGCGCAAAGAAAGGCAAATGCGGGGGCGGCGGAGGTCATTCAAAACTTTGCGGATATAGTGGAGAAAATGTTGAGGTGTTTTATTGACACGGCGAAAAAACATCCGTTAAAGATTATCTACTTTAGGGATGGGGTGGGGGAGGGGCAGTTTCCGGAAGTGCTACATGTCGAGATGAATGCGATTAGGGCGGCGTGCAAAAGGGTGGTGCCTAATGGAAGCTATCAGCCCAAGATTACTTTTATTACGGTGCAGAAGGTAAGGAGTTTTTGGAAAAAATGGGGGTTTGGGGCATTGTGAGATATTTTAAATAAAAATTGGGATTTTGATTGTTTTTTGGGTGTAGCGACACAAGACAAGATTCTTTTGGCATTATGGCAAGGACCAGATTGAGGATGCTCCTGCGGGAACGGTGATTGATCAGGAGATTGTGCATCCATCTGAAATTGATTTTTATCTGTTGTCGCACAAGGGGCTTTTGGTAAGTTGACTTGGTGCTGAAATTAAAAGTGTACGAAAAGAATGCTGAATTCATAATTTTTTTGGTGAATATTTAGGGAACAAGTCGACCTTCTCGTTATCACGTGCTTTGGGATGACAGTGACCTGACCCAAGATCAGTTGCAGTCGCTGGCTTACACTCTGTGCTATATGTATGCAAGATGCACCAAAAGTGTGAAAATGCCTGCACCCACCTACTATGCTCATTTGGCGGCGGATAGAGCTAAAAAGCTTTGCGAAGGGTTTGAGTAAGTTTTTATAGAAATATTTGAGTTTGCATTGCAGTAAGTAAAGAATGAGGTATTAATTGGTTTACTTTAACAATTTTTAGAACTCGACACGGACCTCCATCCGAAGAAAATCTTAACGAGATGCTCAAGCGAAATGTGGAGTTTGTTCAGCGTTTTCCCATGCATTTCATCTAAAACTGCTTTGCAACAAAATTACAATGTAATTTGACAAATAGTAGTCATAATGAAATACTCTGTTAGTCTGTAGTCAGTGAACATCAAATGAAATTTTCTGATTTATCAAACATGTAATACTTTTAGAAAGATTAGCTATAATAACTAAATTCTATCGTGAACTTGACCTTTTGAAATAGATTAATTACAAGCATTTAGCAATAAAAATGTAAGCTTCGTATTGACTATTTAAAACAATATGTATTCTAGAAGTTCTGCGTTACATTACTCTGTAGTAAAAAATGCTTTGTTGGTGTTGGAAGTAGATATTACTCATAAAATTCAGGGATAAATTATGTGTTGCGTACTAAGTAACTTATTAAGACTGCTTTTCAAAGTGTTCCGAAAAACCAAAAAAATACTAAATTGTAGTCAATTTAAGGGGCCAAAGCAACGCATCTCATTGTACCACGTGGTGGTTGGTATAAAGAATAGTATAGACGTTTATGTCCCGTTGAATTGTAGATTAAGATACATTTTCAGTATATTAACTGCATTTACATTGTGGGTAACGGGTGACCATATTATTATCAAATTATGGTTGTGTAATTAAAACTACCTCAATTATATAATTTATTTTGCAAAATGTATTCAAGGCTTGTAAGGTATTTTTGTGTTTAATAAATTTACTCAACCTTCTTTATTCATTAAAAGTACAAGTTTTAAACTTCTCTCAATATTAAAGTGAACTACATTTAACGCTGTCAAGCGACCGTAATAATTCACAGAGCCAAATCGTACTTTGATATCGTTACAACCTCTTATCAGTTTTGATTTAAATTTCTTACTCTCTGTAATACCACCAGAGTTAACAGCACAACAATTTACTAAACTAGTTTTCCATGCATTTTTAATCCTTTTGCTAAAACAATAAGTTCGTCCGGGAAAAGTACAAGAGACAAATAAAAACGCGTAAATTTCTAAAATGAGTATAACAAACAGATAAAATAATTCAGGTGGTAGTTGCATTCTAGTTGATTCAGTGAGCAAAACTGAATCTGCAATAATTACCCAAAAGATTAAACCCATCATTAGACCAATTGCAAACTCGTGCTGAAAGCATTCGTTAACTACACGGGTTAATATTTGAAGACGTCTGTAACGAGTGTATAGATTGGGAAAGGTAACTCTTCCGGATTTAGAATCTCTAAAAACAATCGAAATTGCAATCAGTATCTAAAAATACTTCCCATTTTTTAAAAAATGATGTATTTCTTACAAAATTATTGATTTAGCACCAATGTATATAGCCCCGTAAGCCAGAAACTGTCCACAAAAACCGCATATTGTACACAACGCCGTAGTCCAGGTAACACCCCACCATTGAAACAAGCTAAAGCATATTTTAAAAATTAACTGAAAGGTTGACAATGACTTGAAATGCTGCTCCAACTCTGCAATTAATCCTAAAGCAAATGTAACTGAAGAGCCCACTGTCACCACAATCATTTGTTGTACAAAAGCCTTCACGATGAAACAGTCCAACTTTCCCAATTCCAAATTTAATGTGTCATACTTGCAAAGAAGGTTAAAAACTCGTACAAATTCTCTTTGTCGTATACTCATAGTCCATAAAGCTGCTATGGAAACAGCGGCAACATGCAGGTCTAAAATGGCTCTTCCTAATATTGGACCTTTGTTATGAAGCGCTGAATTTGCCGATGGAGAATGGGTGCGTAAATTTTGAAAATTTGCAAGGCCTTCATAAACGAGTACAATTGTGTGAAAACAGGCTGCTATGCCAAAATAGGTAGGACCGGTATTGCGTCTTCTTAAGTTTTCTTTGACGTGTACTGTTGTATTATTTGAATTGATTTTGAAAGGAGTACACTTCCAACCAATTAGACGAACTAGACGAGCGTTAAAAACGAGAATACTGGAATATGATAATGGTTTCATTTTTTAGAAATCTAGAGTTTTAAAATTGTAAAATTTCTTTAAAAACCGTGAGTATTTAAAGGGTGTAACTTTTCAGTTTGACGTGTAGATAGATTTCTGATACTGTAACTGAGACTTAATGTTGTAAAATGTAGCTAATAAATTATTTATCCACCAGAAAGCAAAACAATGGGTACAATGCTTTTAGTGACGTGTGTTTTTTTGTACGTCTAAATGTCGTCTAGAAGAATAACAACTACTAAATAGGAAAAGGAGTTCTATATTTTAATATTTTAATGTTTTTCTGGATTTTTCTTTTCATATGGTTTTACATATGAAAGCATGCCAGCTTGTGTTTTTGATAGCATGGTTATATTGCTTTAAAATATGTATCAGTAAATTAATCTTTTATTAGCCTGCCGTATAAACGGTAGACAATTTAGTATATTAACAATGTATCAAGTGTAATCTAAAGCTTAATCTTGCATAATATATACTTGATTAAGTTTTAATTAAAAGATGGTAAACACGCTGATAGAAGATGATGACTGTAATTAACGGAAAGGAAAGTATATTTTAAAATTTTAATTTCTTACGACAATTCAAAATTACGTTTAAAAATTCAAACATTGATACGACGGGAATTAATTGCAAATAAGTGTGGTCACGTGAGTAGAATGTTTCTTTTGTGGGGCATATAGAGACTAGTAGGATATTATTTGAACACTAGCTTTTATGCATTTAAATTTTAATTGCTTAGTGCTTTGATACATTCGTTAGCGTTTGCATAACTCTTTTTTCACTTTCCAACATAGCCGATTAGCTTAAAGAGTTATTTACAAACAACAGTTAGAAATTCTATGTACTGCTGTATTATTTGACAAATTATAATGAATGTTCTCTAAGTTCAATTTGGCAACTCTTATAATGGAAATCCAGTGAATAGTTATATTTTTGACATTTAACCATACTTCTGAATATTTCTTCTTTATAATTATAAGCCTACATGATAAGCCTTTCATTGTAATGTATGCAGTCATCCACAACATTAAAAGTGACAAAAACCCCCAAAATACAATACATCATATTGACTCCGTTGCTGCTAATGTCTAGAGCAAATTAAATGGCAGGTGACTGCACAATGCAACTCTACCGTTGTAGTACTGGTATAAACAGCAAAACAAATGAATCATTAATACGAAAAACTAAAACTTGTAATCTTATTTCTCTATTCCTTTGACATTAATTTTGGGTTACTCATAGCATGACGACAGGGCTCGTTCATTCATGTTCATGAATTTACAGAATGATTTGTGGAAATTATGCTATGCAACATCACTTTCCATGTTCATTTGCCAATTGATGTTTTTAATTATAATGTAGGAAGTTTTACGATTGAACACATTTTCTAAAATTGAAAGTGCGCCTCAGTAGTTTAAGAATTTGAAATTGAAATTTGCAATCAATTGTGTACATAATTGGAAATAAACTACTCATCTAAATTGAATCATTACCCTTTAATGTTTCAATGTTTTTTGTCTAATCTAAAGGTATGAATTTTATTTGATGGCAAAAAGTTTTATTAATACACAATTGAACAATTTAAAACCAGAATAATTGAAAACAATCATAATGTTATATCAGTATCAGTATTTTGGCATTCAAGCAAATGATTACATGCACGGGCTTATATTTTTTGTTCTATTTTTGATACCCCGTGGCATTCATATTTCGCATGAAACATTCAGCACCAATTTAAGTTTAACTTTTTAATAAACATTTAAATTGTTTTGCATTTGTACATAGACTAGAGCAATTTCATATTAAAAGCTGAAATGAAGGGCAATACGCTTATAGCAGGTTATACCCGCAAGGAAAAAAATATACTTTCAATGTAAATAAAAACGTTTAATAGCGCAAAATTTCTGCTTGTTAAACAACCAAAAATTATTATTGTAGTTGTTTAAACTTATCTTAAAGTTAGAAGTTTCCTTCCTTTCATTGAATTCATTTTCAAAAAATGTTAAGCAATCGGATTTACAAATTTCTGGGAATATACATTCCCATTATTAGCTACTTTGGCATTTTCAACTTTGGCTGGTGTTCCGAATCGCGTACTGTCACAATGAATTCCCGATGTTTGCGTAGAGCTCAGTATAATTTGTTTCTTATGTTTCTTTGGTGTCTTTTCACAATATTGCAGTTAATCCGATTTTATATCAAAGGAAACTATGATTCGCTAAACATTGTTCTTTTATACGGATTTTTCAATCTGATTGTATTAGGCAGTTTCTCTCTTATTTGCTATAAGGGTAGCTACGTAGCTACTGTTCTTAACCATGCTCTATATTATATGAAGCGCATCAATAGTAAGTAAATATTCTTAAGAACATTTGAACATTAACATATTTTTTAATTTGCTGAAACAATATGTTTTGTGTAAATTAGGTGTATACATGCCATTGTACGATCCCAATACTAGCAAACTTTCTCTCTATGTGGACTCCTTTATATTTTGTTATGTGCATGTGGTGGAACTTTTTCTTCTTTTTAATTATGGGTTAATTGTTTTATTTCCACGAACCGCGTGTTTTCCCGGAAACCTTTTTCCAGATAATTTTGGAAATCCCATTTTTCGACTTTTGATTGAACTACCCTTCGCGTACATGTTGCCTTTATATATATTGTTTGTAACGTATTTTCATTGCTGCACTTACGCAGTTTTGGGAATTTTCATAAGCGTTTACCTTGTACCTTTTGTTCTCCGAGAGTTTCGTTTACACCGGTGCATATATAACCAAAGGTATAAAGCCATACCTGAGTTCAGAATACCTAGACTGATGCAACTGGAATGGAGGGCAGCAGAAATTTTAATTCTTAATGTTAACAATTTGTTTGGTTCATTGTTCATACCAATGCAGGGCTTGATATTACAATTGGTGATTATCTGCGTTATGATATTAACTAGACATTATCAAGATATGCTAATTATAACGGCTATCATCTATATTATGTGGTGTGTAGTGTTTTGTGGATTTTGGGCTCTGTTTCTGTTGGTTGGCGGCTATATACACTACTACACAAAGAAAAGCTTGGCGTCCTGGAAATATCACGATTGGCCAGGTTTATCAAAATTTGAAAAGAAATCGTTTATGAAATTCAGGAAATCGTGCAGACCACTGGCTCTAGCGTATGAAAGAACATTTGTAGTGTACCGTTTGACGGTATTGAAGTTTATCAGAAAATTGATGACTGGTATTTTGAGAACCTTGCTTGCCTTTGGTAAACACAAATAGTAATTTTATTATTCAATATGAATTATTCTAGAGAATAATAAATAAGGCACTTGATCGTTACTAGTTTAACTAGAAATAAGAAAATTGATAAACACTAGAGTCCAAGCGCTACTAAAATCAGCGATTGGAGAGTACACTACTTTTAATTTATTAAGCACATTACATTACTTTTAAAATACTTTTAAATGACTTAAAATTGTGATCATTGTTTTGTAATTTAAACATTTAGCTATAGTTTCTGTTTAGTAATAACACTAGCTTAAGACTCTTTTCTAAATTGAAGTGTACTATATTTAAAGCCGTTATACGGCCGTAGTAATTAACTGAGCCAAATCGAATCTTGATGTCGTTACAGGCTCGTACCATTTTAAATTTTAATTTGGTAGAAACATTAGGGTTTTGACTTTTTTGAAATATTATCTCCCGTTTCCATAGAAGTTTAATCTTCTTGCTAATTACAAACGTTTGTCCTGGAAACGAGCATGAAATAAATAGAAACGCGTAAATTTCCGAAATTAGTATAACAAATAAGTAGAATTGATCTACGGGAAGCAAAGTTCTAAATGATCGATTTAGTAGTACTGCAGATGTTACAATTACCCAAGCCATTAAGCATGTCATTAGTCCAATAGCAAACTCGTGCTGAAAACATTCGTTAACTATACAAGTTAAGGTTTGAAGACGCCGGTAGCGGTTGTAGAGATTGGTGAGTTGAGATCCGCGTTTTTTCGAATCTCTGAATAAATTGCAATCATTAATTAAAGGGTTCTTGATATTATAACGGATAAGAAATAAGAAGTAAGATGAGAAATGTAAATCTCACCTAATAATAGCTTTAGTGCCAATATAAAGTGCTCCATAAGCCAAAAATTGTCCACAAAAACCCGAAATTGTACACAAAGCTGTTGTCCAGGTTACGCCCCACCATTGAAACAAGCTTAGAAACACCTTGATTACTAAGTAAATCGATACGTTTGAATACTTTCGTAACTCTTCAACTAAGCTTAATGCGAATATTAAAGAAGAGCCAATTGTAACCACAAACATTTGTTGCACAAACACTTTTACCAAAAAGCAATCCAGCTTTCCTAATTCTAAATTCAGATTGTCAAATTTCCTTAGAAGGTTAAAAACTCGCACAAATTCCTTTTGTCTCTTACTCAAAAACCACAATGCAGCCAATGTCCCCGCTGAAATGTGTAAAGGCATGTAATTTTTTACCCCTAAATAATCATTAAAGCATCCTCTAATTATCATGCCTCATCCTTTCGTTGCAAAATATTAATCATCATTGGCCCTTTAATGATTTTTTGAGGATAAACAATTATTTAGTGCTCAAACGTATAAAATGCATGTACGTTAAACGTTTTTCATGTACGTTTTCAGTTACGTTTTCAGGTATGGAAAGCAGGTATGCTTGACCATTGCTTACTAGGATCTAAACAAAGGTTGACCATTACGCAGGTTTTTAAAGATTGCATTACGCCAGTACAAAAACATATATACACATAAATTTGTTGTGCTAGGGCACCTGACGATGTCTTCATCATAAAATAATCCGGAAATGGAATTTAACATTGGTAGATCTCGATAACAAGCACACTTTTTTTTAATTTTGCAGTCAGTTTTTGCACAAAATATCTGCGCAATGACCAGTCTGAGCAGCTACAGTGACTCAGAATCAAAACAAGAGGGTGTAGTCTTTGTCCCGATAAAACGGCAATTATGCTGCAAAGTTTCGTTTTCCGAGAGAAAAGTTAAGATAGGAGAATAAGAAAAATAGTTAGTCTTAAAATAGTAAAGTGACAAGTTACTATTGTGCAGACGCAGGAACAAAATACAAACTACACTGTCTTATAGCAAATTGTGTGCTGATGCTACAACCGAAGGTTTTTTGGAAGAATGTTTTTGGAACTCATTCTAAGCGATTATTTTGTTCGCATTATTGCAGTAGCAGTACTTCAGGATAGATTAGAGTTGCCACCGAAGCCTGATATTAGCAGGCTGCTAAACAGTTTGAATGAAAGCCTTGAACAAGAATAAGAAATAAGGCTATACCTTAACTGTTTTAAATAAATTCACAAAATAATACTTTATCCTCAAAAAATCATTAAAGGGCCAATGATGATTAATATTTTGACACGAAAGGATGAGGCATGATAAAATGTGGGTGAACAAATGTTTTTTTGAGGGTCAACTGAAATATTCCCATGTGTAAATCTAAAATTGTCTTTCCAAGTAATATTCCTTTATCTCTGTATGATTGATTGTATGACTTGCCTAAGAAAGCATGAAACTCTTTGATAAGTTCGTACCCTAATAAAATGGTATGTAAAGCCGCTGCTGCAGTAAAATAGGTGAAACTCCATCCTTTACGAATTTTTACATTGAATTGAGTTAGAATATTACTTTGATCTAATCTAAATGGTGTGCAGTTGAAACCTAATAGTTCAACAAATCGTGCATTCCACAACAAAAACACGGAATATGACAAGGATTTCATGCTTTTGGCTTTGAGGCGTGTTTCTTCAAAAGCTTTAAAACTTCCAGAACGCCTGGCTCACAGGTTGTAGTAGCTGTGAATCTAACTAGTAAATTGAAAGTTTGTATATACAAAATTGTTAAAGGCTACTAGTGTTTCAGATTATAAGTCACAGAGTGAATTACAAAGGAGTTTTTAAGCGGCACTCTTCCAGATAATTGTACAGGTATGGTTTATTGGTGTAATGCTCTTGTGACGTTTCCCAAAGTCAACGGTTGCGTGTGAATAGTTAGTGGAAACTGGAATGTTTGCCTATGTAACATTTCTACAGCTTTTTACCGTGTCGAGTTATAAATAAATGAACTGGTAGTATCGGTCTCAGCTTTCACTGAGAAATATTTTACCATGCTTTTCAAAAAGGCGATTCTTAATGTGTTACTAAATGTCATAACATAACTGGTAGTTGGTAGACATTTAGATTGCACATCTTGCGTGACAAGAATGTGGCTGATAGTAGTATTAAAAACGTGCAAAATTAAAACATCGTCAGTTGTTGTAAGATGATCAGAAATGTTTGCGGGTGAACGGAAAATGTTTCATAATGAATGAACTTACAAAACTAACATTTACGGAACTAATACCAAAGCATTTAAATTTGATTTATAGTGATACATGGTGCTCTTTAACACGGTGTGCATTATGTACAACACTTTGGCACGTTTCAATTTCAAGATACCATGCAATTTAGCTTGACACGGTTATATAAAAGTTCTGAAATATATCATTCCGTTCATCGTTCTGTAACACTAAAGATGTTATGTAAGATACCCATATAAGCTTAGCCGTATTAGTGTATATCTAAACAATAATGTTAGTGCACTACACGTGATTTTATGACATTTCAGTTCGTACTTTGAGATGCACAGGAAGAAAAGTGAAAGCAGTTTTATCTGTCACGGAAGATTCTTGCTGTTGTCAAGACATCAAATTCAAAATTATGTTTCTGTGACGCTGATGTTTTTGCAGCTTGACTCAAATTTAAAGGGAACAAAGAATAAATTCTACAGATTAGTAGTTTTATTTTATGCGCAAAATACTTTTAAAAACCAAAACAGGTTTGATAAGATTGTGTAATAGTTCACGTCAATCCCTCAAAATGACGCTAAATGAAATGTCTTGGTAAACTGAGGTCGGTCTAAAATATGTAGAAAAGATTAGCCCATATTGGATACAGCCTTGACAACTAACACTGAAATGTATTAGATGAATGACATATAAATTACATTTAATTGGCATAATGCAATGTAAATATTTGTAAATTAATCAAACCGATTATATTTATGTAAGAAATTTATTTGCGTGAATCAAACATATTTAACTTTATAACCTACGTACAATTTTATTGTGAAGGGTCTTTCTACAGTAATAAATTGCACTCAAGATGTTTTATGACATAACTGTAATGTGTTTGCATATGCGCTTTAGTTTAAAACAACGAATTATTTTTAAGGCGCATTTCTTATTCATAAAGTTTGCGATTTTAATTATTTATAATATATAATAGTGGACATGTTTTGAAATTCTTGAGGTATTAAAGCTGAACTAATTTGCCAAAATTTAAGCAAATATATTTACAAAATAATATGAAAAGACTTATGTAGATCATCAGCAATAGTGTTTGAAAAAGAGATAATATTGAAAAGTTAAATGGACCTAATTACTGGATGTATCTCTAGAACTCTACTGGCAAAGCGTAGGAAAATAGAAAAAAGTATAGCATCAGATTAAATGTACGTTAGGCAAAATTACATAATGTAGATAAATGTAGCATACACTTAAGAATATGTGTAACGCGTATTCAGTTTTAATTCAGCTATAGTTTAGTCTGTAGCTTATTTTGTATCAACTTGTATTAAATTGTAATGGAAGACAAAATTGAATGCCAACTAAAATCGCAAAACATTAATTAAATGAAATTAAAATTTCAAAGCAATAATTAAGTCAAGACAAAATTTGAAATGGATAGCTAGTTTCCGATTCCACAAAATCCCTCAACGCATAATTTTTGCAACCTAATAATTTTATATTTCCTGAACTTTGCTATAATCCTGCTTTATATATTTTGTCCATATATCCACGACTGTGGAAGTCATTTCAAGTAAAACTACGTATATTAACAGGCTAAAGTTTTTTGTTGTCTGGAAAAGTAAATTAAACCCTGAGTACAATATGATTAAACCTTACAAAATATGGATAGTTAGTTGTATTTTGTCTTAATAATACTTTTACAAAATCTTTGAGAATCAGTTTTATTTTCGTAATCAAAATTGCTGGTTTGTGATAACGCTGAAATTATAATGCACATTGTGACGAGTTGTATTAAAAAGCTTGACTTTTTGTACAGCAATTTTGATCTGTGATTCAATTACTTGCGTCATTACTTTCGTATCGTAATCGAGTTCGAGACCTGTAATCATTTCATAAAGGCAAATAAAACTGAATTTCTAGAAATAAAATGAAGTAGAAACTAATTTAGCTCAGTGCCCATAATCTCACTTACTCTGTTTGCTTTGACCAAAGTCACTTAACATGCTGAGCAATCGAGCATTTATATTTTTCTCAATATACGTTCCCCTAGCTAACAAATTGGGAACAATTCCATTCACTTGGTGCAATGTGACTAAAACCGCAGTTTTACCTGCACATTCTCAAAAAATGCTTCGAATGAATTTAGTTCTAGTCTTAATTTGGTTTCTTCTTGTAATTGGCCAAGGCATAAAATTTCACCTGTATGGGCAAACTGACAAAGTAAGTATGTGCTTCCTGTACGGGTTTATGAGTTTTGTTTCATTGGAAGTGTTTGTTGCAATGAATACTTATCCGGATAAAGTTGCTGTGATGTATAACAACACCATTTTCTACATGAAACATATAAACCGTAAGTACATAAGTTTTAAAATTTTTTAAAATATTAAGGAATAATTTTATTCAAATTACATTCTTATAGAAAAATACCGACCTGACAACAATCCAAACAAGTGTCCGTTTTCGATGATTGTAGACTTTTGTGTATTTTACACAGTGTTCTTACTTTTAGTTGTTTGTCTTCCCCTAAACATGCGAATGTTATTTGTTGCTCCTGAAGCATCTGGTCGTGTAGGTAACCTGGTACAAGATGGTCCGCTGTTTCTAAAACTTCTAGTTGGCTACATTTACCCAGCTTATCTGATGATAGTGGTTTACATGCAGTTATGTAGCGTATGTGTTGGGTATATTATAAACGGTGCTATTATTGTTCCCTTCATTTTAGCCGAATTTCGCGTGGATAGAAAACAATATTGTTATAAAGCCATACCAGAACTTCGTAAACCTCCGTTACTAATTAATGCGTGGCGCACCGTTGAAATATTCATGATAGGTTTGAATCAGATGGTGGGCCCTATTCTATTACCCACTCATACCGGAATAGTAAAATTGGTTGTGTTTTGTGCATATATTTTAATTCGTAGGTTTAAGGAATTAATCTTACTATCAAGAATAATGTACATCTTTTGGGCAGTAGCCATGGGTGGATTCTGGTGTTTGTTTTTGCTTGTTGGTGGATATATACATCACTATAGCGGGAAAACGTTGCAATCCTGGAAAAGGCATGATTGGAATACTTTGTCAAAGTTTGAAAGAAAGTGTTTTTCGAAATTTCGAAAATCGTGTAGACCACTTGCAGTGGCGTTTGAGAGAACTTATGTAATTCGGCGGTTAAATGTATTAAAATTTATAAAAAGCTTGCTGTTGGGTATTTTGCGAGCTTTACTTACAATAGGAAAGACGAATTAAGAAAAAAGTAAGATCAGGTTTTTATGTTAAGTATATAAAACCTACTATTGCTGTTGAATAAAACAATATCATGCATAATATTTTCAAGATAATGAATGATAAATTCTTTGGAATTTAAAAATAGAGAGAAAATCGGTTGAACAAGTTAACTTCACCGTTTTCACTGCTGATGCTAGACTGTCAATCATGGTTAGAAAAGGTAATACGCGAACTACTCGGCTACACAGATTTGTATCAACATCCCCCAATTATTCTACCAAGTCGAATAAGCGACTATATTCTATAATATTTCGCTAAAAATGTTCATAATACTATTGAATTAAGATACAGACATCATCACGCTATTAATAAATGACTCGCATGTTCCATAATCCCTTATAGTCTCGTGAAAGAAAGACGGAATAACTCAATGTGGACGGAATGACACTTTAAAAGTTAATAAGAAATACACAAATTGTAGTAAGATATTGAATTTTTATTTTTACATGAAGTACCGTTTCGACTACAAAAATCATAATTTATTATTACTGGACGTATTAAAAGTAGAAAAATAGATTGGAGGAAAAATGAACATGAACCTATAGTTAATCCAGCACTGAATAAATTTTGAACCTGATATATTTTTATTGTTTTATGTATATATTACAAATTAGCGTTAAAATACCTATTATCTATTACAAATACAAAATACCCATTACCTACACACATGATACCCATTTCAGATTACTACAGACAAAATTAAGAACTAAAATCATAATAAACGCCATACACACCGGAAGCAAGTAAATTATCTCTAAATCTTTAAACTATATACTCATTATTAAAGATTATTCCGAAGCACGAAAAAAACTTTTTCTCTAGAAACTTCGTATCAAACCTTAGCCAAATAACTAATCTCAGCCAAGTGATTTCCTCCCACTGTCTTGAAAGACATTCTTGAAAAGCTGCATGGCTGCTGGATTTTCCAGAAATATCCTCCGAAACGCGGGGGATTGCGCCAAATCCTTGGACATCCTGAAAAACATATCGTAACAAAATACGCAATAAGAACAATTTGATCAAATTCAACTTAAAACCCTAACTGAATTCATAAGCTACATTAAACCGTTTATTTTATTACGTACTGCTGCATAATCCTAATCGCCTTCCCTTTCAGTGCATATCCTTTACTCTGTGAAAGCTTCTCGGCATACAGGAACATGGTCACCACCAGCTCCACATCATTAAACCACTTGTCCTCCTTTCTCAGCAGTATCTTCTTCATGGCAGCCTCCAGTACTGGAATGTTGTACTTTTGTCCAGCAGTCAACAGTTCCAAGGCCACACCAAACTTGGCATCCGCTCCACTTTCATCCCCACAGTACAAATAAGCCAAAAAGGCTTTCACACCTTCCTCACTTATTTCCGGCATTTCCACAGTATTCCTCTGTGCCTCCCCCACATCACTCTGAAGCATGGTCCTAAAGACGTCACTATGGGCGCAAAGGAAGTTTTTGTGACATTTCACTGGCACTCCATTCTTCGCCACAATGACCACGTCACTAGCCACTTGATCCTCCAGAATCTTCCGGTTAACCCACATCTTATCTCCAACAGAAGAGTTTACCTCCAAACCTGAACTGTGGACCTCACAGACAGTAGTATCAGTATCACTCAAACCGGAAGTTGCTCCCAGGAACGCCGTTGGGTTAACAATAACATTTAGTTTAACGGTACCAGTCACCATGTGACCCCGCTTCAGAGCCTTATCCAGCATTGGATTGCTGGTGGGAAAAGTGGTGTCCACAAAAGCTGTAATATTCTTGTCTGGTTGGTCTTTGACCATAATTTCTGAAAATTATCCAAAAACAATTATCAATTAATTAACATGCATAAAAGGTAATAACATTAACGACATACGTGAAGAAGTAAAGACTCCAATGCTCTCTTCCAACTCATGATCGTAAAGCTTCTCAATCTTTATCTCAAGCCGAACGCTATCCCCAAACAATTCGGACAGGGTGTCCGTTACCACTCCCTTTCCTATTTTAAGACGTCCTTTATATCTATAATGGTTGGACCAGGAAAAGGTGATCATCAGAAACCTGTCAATTGTAAAATAAAGTGAACTCAGAACTAGAACAATTTATTTGATAAATTTACTAATACCTAGTCTTCTCAATTCTCGTGAAAAGTTGGTGACAACACTTGATCACCTCCAAACTGCCATCGTTTACGGGCGCCTTTAAATGCAGGCTGCGGCTTGTTGGAAGAGTTGCCGTGTGGGACATGGATCTTATCGAAATGTTAGCATCGTAAATGAGGAGGAACATAACCGGTTGGGCTGAGGGGGTGGAGGAGGAAGCTGCCATTTTGCTAACTTAAGAATTTAATTGTGGGTTTTATTTGACACTATCGTAATTAAGAAGTGCACAACTGAAACCTGGAAAACAACGAATGGATTTGTGAAGTGATGTCGGTGGAGTGCAGAATCAAAATGGTTCTGACCAGACAAATTGTTAAGACAGGTGGTTTGTAATAACTTGATAACAGACATGTGAATAGGTATACCTTTACCTGTGTAACCAACCCAGATTTCTTTAAGACATTTTCTTAGAATTGGTATGTTAAATATTTTCGTTTAAAGCTTTACATTCTGCCTTATAATGTTTTAGTAATTCCATATACATACTTGGCTATAAGACTTTATATATGCATAATATGCAGTATGCATGATTGTATGCATGAAACGTAAAGGGTCCAGATATTTATTAAGGCAGCATACTGTTGAGCTCTTTAAAAATGGTCTTTTGCAAGGTTTTCATAAAACAGCAGGTAATCCAAATTAAATATGCATTAAACTTTAATATAAATTGACGTTTTATAATAAAAGAATAAATTTAATATGCATTTTTACAACATGCCTGAACTTTCAGGAACTTTGTTGCTTTAAAATAGCATCAAATATGAAAAATTTCAATTTACTCGATGCATAATATCTGTAGCACAATGAAATTATTTGCTCTGCTCTGCAGTAATTTCAATTTTTGTTTCATGAAAGTAACATTTATTAATATTTGGTTATTTTGAATGGATTTTATTTTAAATGATTTTTAAATATGAAAAACTCGGGGAAATTACGCTTGCTTTTCTGAAGCCTTTCCATTTCCGAAGGTGACATTCGGCAGTTTGTCTTTGTGCTATTTTACCAGAGTTTGAAATCATTTTGGTGTATTATTTCATAGTGAATATTAGAAATATAATCAATATGCTTAGTGATAGAATGTACAAATTCATCTCTATCTACATTCGTGTAGCCAACAGCTTGGGAATTGTTCCATTTACTTGGTGCAATAAAACTAAAACAGTGATTCTACCTAAAACACATAAAATGCTTCTGTTCAACTTAGTTGCAGTATTTGTGTGGTTTCTAATTACTATTGGCCAGTGCATACGATTCCACCTTTCTGGTGAACACGACAACTTTAGTTTGGTTCTGTTGGACGGATTTGTCAATTTCGTGTCTCTGGAAATTTTTGCTATAATGGCTTTATGGCCGGAAAATGTGGGTGTAATGTACGGATCTGCATTTGAGTACACAAAGCTGATGAACAGTAAGTAGAATTGCACAATTCACGGTAATAAAAATATTTACTACTTAATTTAATACAAACACTTTTAATTGCAGAGAAATACATGCCACAATACAACCCAAACAAATGTCGCTTGTCGCTGCTTATTGACCTTTCTGTCTTTTTGTATTCTTTTCATTAAACTTTTTTTGGGTTTCCTTTTAACTACCTCTTGGTTCTAGCATTTCCGTCAGCACCATGCTTCACTGGCAATTTGGTAATAGAATGAGAAGGATGTCCATTGCTAATTAAGTTGCTACTTGGGTATATCTATCCTTGCTACTTAATGTTCATTGTCTATTTACTAGAGCTGTAAACGTGTACACGTACACGCGTGTACACGGATGAAAACCGTGTCGTGTGCACATCGTGTAGAGCAAAACACGACACGAATTTGGCTGTACACGAAACGTTTTGTACACGGTATTCCAGTACACGAAACGAACACGGTTGAAAATCGTGTGTGTTTGACAAGTTTTTATTCATACTAAATTCTTATGCCACATTAAGACAAACCTCATCATGTTTTCAAAAACGGTCATATTTTTTAATTGTTCAGTGGATATAAAGCCATTTTATGTGTGAAAGTTGTTAAAATCTTAATTAGAACTCTAGAACCACTCAACTTTTTCAACACCTAGTCGGAATGAATACCATTTTGTTCTTATTTTAACTGTATACTGTACACGATTTGTACACGGTTTTTATCGTGTTCTGCTAAACACGAAATGAACATAACACGCTTAGGTTGTACACGAAACGAACACGGAAAAATGATATCGTGTTTGCTTGTACACGACACGAAATTTTGAAGGGTCAAATCGTGTACACGTTTACAGCTCTACTATTTACTGTTCTATAGTACTTGTATTGGATGTATGGCTACTGGCAGTTACATTGTTCCATTTATCCTAAAAGAGCTTCGAGTAGACAAAAAATCTTACAAAGCAATACCCGAACTAAAGAAGCCCTCCGCTTTTATACAATGCCTGGCGAGAAGTTGAAATAATTATGAAGAAATTTAACATAATGGTAGGACCACTTATAATTCCAACACACACCGCAATAGCAAAGCTTGTAGTGTTTTGTGTATACATGCTAATAATAAATGGTAAAAATCTTAAATTAATGTCCATTATTTTGTACATTCTATGGGCAGTTAGTCTGGGAGGATTTTTCTGTGTTTTTCTACTTGTTGGGGGATATATTCACTACTTTAGTAGAAAGATCTTGACTTCGTGGAAATACAATGGTTGGACTAACTTGTCAAGATTTGATAAAAGATGTGTAGCTAAATTTAGAAAGTCTTGTAGACCCCTGGCCATATCATTTGGAAGAACGTATGTGATTCAAAGGTTGAATGTTTTAAAGTTTATCAGAAGTTTGATGACAGGCATACTTAGAGCCTTGCTTGCTTACACTTGGTGTAAAACATAGTTAAAATGAAATGGTTGCGTTAAATTGTTGAAATAAAGATGTACACAAATTTAAAAAACCGTGTCATGTAATTTGAGACACATGCGCGTGCTATCTTAAATAGCTTCTCTGTCGATGGGGCGATCTAGTATACAAATTGATTCAAGTTAATTAAGAAAGTCAATTATGTTATTTGACATTTCATTTTAGCATACAATGCGAATAATATTTGTCTGTTGCTGAAATTACTAGTTGGACAGGAAATTTTGTAATTTTGTCTTAGGTACACTATTATAAGTTATGTATTCACAAATACCTATGTATGCATTTAGTGAATATGAAGAACTAGAAAAAATTGGTAATTACTATTGGCATTAATTTATAAATTACTATCCACAAAACAAAAAATGAACAATAGAGCGGAATCGACTGGAACATTTGAGTTTATAAATAATTAATTATGTATTAGATTTGGTTAAAAATAGATATGAAGTAGAAAATATCATTAAGGCGACTTTCTTGTGGAGTATTCTTTAGGTATAGGCATAAGAGCATGCTAAAATCTGATGGATAATCGTATTTTTCTATTTCAATTTAAATTGCTAGTAAAACCATTTCCTACGAAATATCTATAAGCCTATCTTTAATCAAAGGTTTGGGATAAGCAAAATAAACGGGCAGTTATTTTAGTTCTAAAGTACAAAGTCACTTAACCACTCGTACATTTAGTCATCTGGATTTCTGGAAATTTCTGTTTTTACCTATAACGAACCATTTTACCAGTTTTTGATTGAGCGAAATAAAATCATGATCAGTGATCGAATGTACAAATTTATTTCAATCTACTCTCCCATTGTTAACAGCTTGGGAATTGTTCCATTTACTTGGTGCAATAAACGCAAAACCGCAGTTTTACCAGCTACTCAGAAAATGCTTCATTTCAACACTTTTGTTGTATTCGTATGGTTTCTAATTACCATCGGTCAATGCATTAGATTCCACCTTTCTGGGGAGCACGATAACTTTAGTTTAGTTCTACTGTACGGTTTTGTCAATTTCGTTTCCTTGGAAATGTTTGTCGTAATGTCCCTATGGCCTGAAAATGTATCTGTAATGTACAGATCTACATTTTCTTACGTGAAACTGATGAATAGTAAGTGTAAGTTTCAACAATTTGTCTAAATATAAAATTATTTTAATTTGGAATAATAATTTTTTTTCAGGAGAGTACATTCCGGATCACAATCCAAACGCATGCATTTTTAATTTAATTACAGACCTTTTTGTATTTCTTGTTGTCATTTCAATGAACTTTTTTGTGCTTCCTTTTAATTACATGCTGCTTCTAGCATTTCCTTCAGCACCATGCTTTATTGGTAATCTGGTATTAGATAGGGATGGTTGTCCGTGGATAATTAAGTTGTTGGTTGGCTATATATACCCAGGCTATTTAATGCTTATAGTGTATTTACTGTTTTGTAGTATTTGTATTGGTTATATTATAAACGGTGCCATTATTGTTCCATTCATCTTAAGAGAATTCCGGGTAGACAAAAAGCTTTGGATGTACAAAGCCATTCATGACCTGCGAAAACCTCCACTACAATTCAACGCATGGAGAACAGTTCAAATATTCATGAAACATTTAAACATCATGGCTGGTCCTATACTTATACCAACGCATTCTGCAATCGCTAAACTTGTAGTATTTTGTGCATACATGTTAATACGATATGGCAAAAATATGAAGCTTATGTCTACAATTTTGTACATTCTGTGGGCCGTTAGCTTAGGAGGATTTTGGTGCGCTTTTCTGCTTGTTGGAGGGTACATGCATTACTACAGTCAAAAGATATTGAACTCGTGGAAATATCATGGTTGGTCCGGTTTGTCTAAGAATGAAAAAAGATGTATGTCAAAATTTAGAAAGTCGTGTAAACCCTTAGCCATATCGCTTGGAAGAATGTATGTAATACGAAGACTAAATGTATTAAAATTTATTAAAAGCTTGATGTCTGGTATTTTAAGAGCGTTGCTTACACTTGGTGTAAAACATAAATAACCAAATATTTGCAAAATCTCCTACTTCACTTTGTTTCTTATAAGCTACTGAATATCATTTAAAAAAATACGACCGCATGATATATACAATTTACTTTGTATCATATCTAATTAAAAGCATTATTATGGAAAATAAATATCGAAATGTAAGAAGTAACTACTGTGCTCATAATGCTATTTTTTACATTTTAATAGTATTATTGACATACTAAATAAGGTTAAAAGGCCAATTTAAAAACACCACTCACCATTAGCATGACACATGTTGAAGCGTTTCTTTGTTGAGCTTGATAAATCGTTCACATGGAATTTGTAAGGTTCATTCACGCGTAATTTGTAATTTGGAGTTCAAAGTATTCCAATTACAATTTAAAATTCTTTTGTGGCTTATATGAGTTGTTGTTGTTGTGATGGTGTTATTTTTGTCCTAGTTTTTTTATCTGTTGAGGAAGTTTTTTCGTCAATGAAAGCTGTTACTCCTTTTATTTTGAATCAAGTTAAAACTCAAAATGTTAATCCAATTTGCTAGTTACTCAGCTTACAGTGCTTTACATCCCTTTAAAATCATAAACCTTTAGTAGTTTTGATTCCATTACAGTAATATGGAGTATCAAACAGCTATATGTTTACTTTATGCTGCAGTAATGTGCTTGTGCACATACACTACTAAGAGCAATGTTTTAATCAAATCAAGTACAAACTTTAAACTATTAATACAAAATTTTGAAACGTGTCACTTTAAGTTCATTACTAGCAAGAATTCTGCAAATGTAAAGAAACTTCATTTTAATTCTCACCAAGCATTTATTCACGATTTGAAAGAAAGCGTTACAGTTTCTACAGAACAAATGACAAACTCAACAGTACTTCACAATCATCATGCCATAAGAAAATTTTCTCTATGCTTTCTTCATTGTTACATGGTGGATCTAGTCAACTTTGATCTGCGCATATTACAACGTCAACTGGTGCGTGGAGAAAAATCTGGTGAAAAGCCCGATCACATTTTGTTGTTTGAAGACTTTCCAAAACTAACCCCTGGTGATATTTCTAGAAGGAGAAAGTTTCTTTCTTATCAGATCCCATCTAGATTATCTAATGGACTAGTGATAGGAATAGTTTCCCTTTCACACATATATATGCCTTGCTTAACATGCTCGGAAACCGAACTGCCTTTGACACATACTCTACAAGGAGCAGTGTTATATAGTCTTTCACGGTTGCAGTATCTTTGGAAGCAAATTCACCAAAACCTTCATGGATTGTATGTTGATCCTGAATGGGATGCTTCTAGTTTTCTACTGGCGCGGAAATCTAGATGTGATGGATTTGCAGATGTTCGGCCAAGAAGAAAACCATTGATAGTCCCTTACGTAGACATTTGTGTTCACGTAGTACTTTCAAAGAAATTGAACTATTCTTACATCTTAAAGAAAAAACAAAGAAGAACACACTTTTATGCCAGTGGGGAGGTATTCATCAGCGATAATAACCGTCAACGTCAAATACAACAAGACGTTAATCGTATAGATTGGATTTCCTATGCTCTTGAGTATAAGCCATTTTATTTTATAACTATTTCTGGAACTCCCAAGTTTGACGCTACAAGACTTGTGCATCCATTTGACTGGTTAACGTGGACTCTTATTTGTTTAGCTATGTTAGCACAATTTACAGTTGTCAACATTGCAACTAGTTGCACAAATCCTTTACGTATACTTAGTACTTTAGTTGAAAGTGTATTGGAACAGCCATTGCATCACAAGCGTCAACACAAGTACATTTTAAATTCAAAGCTAACTTCGCGTATATGGTTACTCTGGTGTTCTGCAATATTTGTGATAAGTCAAGCCTACAAAGGAAAGCTCTTTGCCTTCTTGGCAAAACAAAGTAATCCGGACTTCCCAAAAACATTTAGTGAAATGGTTTCATCAAAGTCACTCAAATTTACATTAACAACAGCCGCATCAAGTACCGAGTACTTCTCGCTATTTAAATACCAGATACTTACCAGAAATTCTGGGTTTTATGAGAGTGAGTTCAGCGTGCTAAATAAAAGCATGATATGGTACCGACGGTCTGTAATACAAATTGCGGATGAAGTTTTTTCAGCGTACTACAACAAAACCTTTAAAACAAATATGTCCTCAAAGTTTTTTGAATCGACAATTGTGTTTATAGATTACAAAAAACTATTAGCCTCGTTGTCTTACATATTTAGTACATTCATACCAGAACATGCTGTGTCTGACCCAACGAGGGTACCTGGCTATCAATTGGTAACACCTTGGGAAGTATCTAGAAACTTTTTTCAACCAATCTTTATGTCCAATTTAGCAAATTATTATGAAAGTGGTATTTACACAAAACTAGCTAAACACATTTTAGAGTTAAATACATACATAAATTTTCAAAACATGAAGGAACTATTACGGAAATATAAAATATCAGAACACGAGAAGACGTTATATTACAATCAGTTAACCAGAGATGACCATGTCGCCGCCAATGCGAGAGCAATCAGTTTTAGTATACTTCAACCAATTGTATACACGCATTTAAATTTATTGGTAATTGCATTCGTTATCTTTCTAAATGAACAAGCACAATGCCTATGCAAAACTTCAATTAGAAGGAACTACAAATTCAGGTACATTAGAAAAAGGTCTACAATTGTAAATTAATTAGCTTTCACAATTTAAAATATTGGATTAGCCACATGAAAGTATATAAACAGAAACCAGAATAAAAATTTAAAAATCTATCTCTGTTCATTAAGCGTGATTGATTTATCTAAATATTACAAAAAATAATTCTTGATGACAGACTTTCTTGTAGACCTAAAATAAATAATATATCAATTTGTAAAATTGAGGCCAGGTCAATAACGGTACACATGCGATTAAAAAGCTTGTAGTTTTATTTAATGTGATAATCAGACGCAAAATAGGAGCATAGGCAAAAAGAGGTAAATAAACATAAAACCTCTATTTGTTGTTTTGTCATCGGCCTAATTGTTGACTTAGGTATTACTAACGGAACTACTTAAATCCACGCCAGTTGTTGTACTTTTCAAAAAATGCCATTTTAATATATTAAAAGTTGGCATAACAACTTATAGAACATAAATTCTTAAAATTATGTCTCATTATAAAAATGTTAACAAATTAAGCCATCTCATATAGGTATATACGTTGCTTGCAATTTCGAACTGCCTACATAACTGAACGAATTAGAAAATTTCTTGAATTGATCTCGTATTAACTATGATTTCTATTTCGAGCATGTGCTTTATACATAAAATGTTAATGCTGATCATCAATTTTTGTAATCAAAGTTAATTTCAACTACAATTGTTGAACTAATTTGCTTTTACATTAGGTTTGACTTTTCAGATAATTCAGAACTTTGTTGAAATATCAGTTGAGTTTTGGCAACACAATAAAAGTACTAGCTCACAAAACCCAAACTACAATTTTATTTTTCGTGCTACATATTTTTCAGCGCTATGATTAGTACTCGGTTTTATAAATTTGTTTCAATCTACGTGCCCCTAGCTTGCTGCTGTGGTGCAGTACCAGTAACTTTTTGCGAAAAAACCAAACGACTCATACATTACCCAAAGGCTCTACAAAAGGTTAAATTTAACACCTTTCTCGTATTTTTGTGGTTACTTTTTACTATTTATCAATTGATCAGATATCAAAATCCTGAAGACCTAGACAGTTTTAACATGGTGCTGTTGTATGGTTTTATAAACCTTTTGGCATTGTGCTTTTTTCTGGGAATGTGCGTATTGTATGATGAGGTATTGGTGCTTGTAAATATAAATTTAAGTTATGCCACGCATATGAATCGTAAGTAGTCAATTTATAATAATTATCACTACTAAAGGTTGAATATAATATGGCTTTTAATAAATAATTCCTATTTCTAGGCAAGTATCTTCCAAATCACGACCCAAATAATTCCTACTTGTCAATACTAGTGGACCTGGCAATAATAACACTTGTCATTGGATTTGTAATACTATTCATTTTAAATGTACTGTTGCTATTTGCTTTTCCGACAGCACCCTGCTTTTTTGGTGACATTGCACTCCGAACGAAAGAACTTCCAAGGGTTTTAGGAGTATTTGTGGCATTCTTTTGTCCAATTTATCTAATGTTTATTGTATATTTTACAATATGCTCTTTGGCGTTTCCTTTACTACTTGCTGCACTTCTTATTGCGCCTTTCATTCTCTTTGAGTTTCAAGTAGGTAAGCAACATTTTCGTTATCGGGCGGTCTCCGAACTTAGAAGACCTCCAATGTTATACACAGCTTGGCGAGAAGTGCAAGTATATGTAGTACATTTGAATAATCTAATGGGTCCATTTTTAATACCATGTCATGACATAATTGCAAAATTAGTTGTTCTTACAGCTTACATGTTGATAAAACATGCTAGTAGAATGTCATTGGTATCTGTACTGCTTTATATTGGCTGGTCAGTAACAGCTGGTACCTTTTGGTGCATGTTTTTACTGGTCGGAGGACATATAGAATATTATGGAAATAAAACGTTAGATTCCTGGAAATACTATGATTGGAAAATGTTATGTAAAACCGAAAAACATTTTATTAGTAAGTTCAGAATATCTTGCAAACCAATCAATATGTCGTACGGAAGAACATATGTTATTCGAAGAAGAACTGTTCTTGGATATCTTAAAGGTTTACTGACCAGTTTGCTAAGAATTTTGTTAACAGTAGGAGTTGACACCACTTAATACAGTTTTTAATAATACCCTACGTTAGATTTATGTACATATACTTATATTATTCGAAACTAGATGCAAACAAACCGGATTTTATGGGAATTAAGAAAACGTGCCTAAAGAATATTACATAAAATTGGTCTATTATATTTAGAGATAAGTACATAATGTAAAGATTGTACCCCACTTTTAACGTAACTATAATTTTAAATCGTTTTGTAAAGTTCCAACCGCAGTATGCGCAGATATTTATTTACTGTTTTTAAAATTGCATGACAAAACGATTTAGTAGCAATGCTAAGATTCTTGTGGAATAGAACGTAGAATTGGAGTTTTAAGTGGTCTTGGAGTGGTGTGTTAAATGTACATTATGTGTAGTAAATACTGTTATCAAGTGATAGCACTAATAAGTAATAGCGACAACGGTCGACTATTTAAATATACAATTTTTAACCGAAAACAACCCGACCTACAATGTGAACTCAAGCAATAATGCAAAAGTAAAATGCGCAAAAGAAGGCTAAAAATTTATACTTGAGTTCTAATTCTGCATTTATTCATTTAAAATTTATTGTTAGTACCCTAAACGATTAAAATATAAAGAAGCTAAAACAAACATGTAATTAGCAGCTAACAAAGTACTCTATTGTATATTCTACAAAACAATTAAACTCGTGTGTTCAGGAAAAGCTCTTTATAAATATTTGTATGTGTTGCGTTGCATTCCTATTACAATAAACGGTTTTGTATAGTGTCTGCTTCTAACTTGTTGATTTGTTAGAAATGCTTTTTTCAAGACTGTATTGTGACACAAATAATGAAAAGGTTGTATTTGCTGTGTACCTTTGGACCATTAATAATACAGTTGGACAATCACGTGAAAATTAAGTGGAGACAGCTTGATAGCATGCCTTGAATTTTAATTTCATTTGGAAATAAGAGCTTCAAGATGGAGTTAATATTTTTATTTTGATCCCGAGTCATGTTATGCTGTAAAAATTATATGATATGCATAAACTGCTATATTTACTCGCAATTCTAATTGCAAATTTTGGAATTCAGTGTAGTTCTGGTGATGTTAGACTAAGTGAAGAATTCAAATTACTATTAGAGTCTTTTGGTACTTGCCATTTTAAATTTTTTACCGGATCATCAAAGACCATTTACAAAACTTCCAATTTTATAACAATAAGTAGAGTTATATATTCTCTCAATCATAATTTAGCAATATCATTAGAGTCTCTGAGTTTGTCAGTAGAAATTCAAAACCACCACATAACTAGAAAGCATTCACTGTGCTTTCTTCACTGCTACATGGTAGATCAACATGCATTTAATACAGAGTTACTTAGCCTTCGTATGCAACACGCAGAACAATTAGGAGAAAAACCAGATCACATTTTATTGTTTGAGGACTACACCAAAAACACCAGAGGACAATTGGCCAAAAAATCAGAATTTATTCATGATATTTTACCATCTCTGCTTTCTATGGGATTGGTAATCGGTGTTGTTTCTCTTTCTTCAGTGTATATGCCGTGCTTGGTTTGTAAATCCAATAGAAATCCCACAAGTATTTATCTTCAAAGTGATGATCTTAAAGATTTGACAACTTTACAACAGATGTGGAGACGTGTTCATAGTAACTTAAACAAAGTTTATATTGAAACAAGTTGGGAAACCGATAAAATAATAACAACTATATTAAACGATTGCGACGGGTTTGCAGGAAGTCATCATAAGAAAGTTGCAAGTTTTTACAAAATTCCCTATTTGGATGCATGTGTTCACAAAATTTTAGCCGAAAAGCTAAATTATACGTACATTCGTAGGCGCAATACCAAGCATAGCTACTTTTACGCAAATGGAGAAGCTTTTATTAGTACACCTAATCTGGAAGCGTTGCAGAAATATAAAACATATCGATACGAGTGGATTTCATATGCTGTAGTATATAAGCCTTTTTTCTTTATAGCAATTATTCCTAAGCCGGGATTTAAAGCCACTAGTCTTGTATATCCTTTTGATATAGCCACATGGATATGTGTTCTTATTTCGGGTTTCCTGGTGTTTAGTGTCACTTGTATTGTCACTGGTGGAAGAGACTGCATGCAAATTTTTAGTACAGTGCTTATGAGTGGATTGGATCAGCCTGTTATACAAAAGTTTAGGAGAAGAAATTTATACAATTCCAAAATAATTCCAAATGTGTGGCTTGTTTGGTATCTCTCTGTATTTGTGATTAGTCAAGCCTACAAAGGAAAAATCTTTGCCTTTCTGGCAAAAGGTATTGAGCCAAAGTTTCCAAAATCATTGAAAGAATTAGTAACAACATCATACCAGATATTTACATTGAGCACAGCAACCGATTCCATTAATCAATTTCCGTTGTTTAATAGTGAAGTTCTTGAGAACATTCCATCCTGGTATGGATTTGAATACTTTACACTTAATCAAACCCTTTTATGGTATAACCGATCTATGATTACATTTACAAAAGAAGTTTATACTATTAACCATCATGTAGAGCTGCAACACAATAACGCATCAGAACCATCAAAAGTTACGCGTATTGAATTAGCTGTGTTAGATTATAAAACTAAGTTGGATTCATTGAGCCTAATGATAAGTACTTCTATTCCCAAAACAGTTGTTTCAAAGCCTGTTAAAGTTGCAGGATACCAGCTAATTACGCCTTGGCAAATTTCCAGAAATTTTTTCTATCCTATATTTTGTTCTGCTCTAGCCAGTTACTATGAAAGTGGAATTTACTTCAAGCTAGAAGCTCACATATTAAAACTAACTCACGACTTGTACTTAAAGCGTATGAAAACGTATGTAAATGAAGTTACAAATATAACTAAAAGTGTCTCAGGTTCTGACAATAAGAGAGAATCAGAAACTTCAAGTTTAGTCAAACCAATTAGTTTTGAAATTGTATTTCCCTTGACCGGAATATACAGTGCTTTGTTAATTGTATCACTAGTTCTGTTTTTGGGAGAGCAGATTCGAAGAATTTCAAAAGTAACTTCAAAAACAAAAGTCGTAGAATTAAATTGGTACTTGGAGTAATATTTTTATATTTCAATTATACATTGCATGAGCAATGGTTAAACTCCACATGTCTGTTATGAGAAAAGTTCTTATAAATAACAGTTAGTTCAGCAAACTAAACTATAAATGCACCATTCATAAATGTGGTTTATGAAGAGGTGGGCGGGTATTGATTACTTTGTAATATCTTTTATTTTATTATCATTGAACAAAAACTTATTGCTAATAGCTATGCAGAGAAAAGCCTTTAAAATTGGATGATTTATCTTTCTTTTTAATAAAGTAACAACAGTTATTTACCAGATAATATCTCTATTTATAGTATTGTATTATAAAGTGGTGTCTTTGTGTAAACTTTTATCTTTGTTGTTAAACTTTTAATAACTATTAATAAATATTTAAAGCATATAATTGTAATTGAGAAGACATTGATCAAATAAAACCATTACGTTACTTTGAGTTTTTAAGATGACATGTGGTACTATAGTAAATTTATTGGCATTCGAAAAGTGAATGAAAAACGTACATTTTTTCAAGAAACGAAGCGCACATATTTTGAATTTTTCATATCTTAACGATGTTCAAGTTTGCAAGTTTAATGTACTTGGATATCTTGTTTGCAAGTTGCTTGTGTAATAGTATCTTGGATATACAAAAAAAGTTTTTTCTTAGCAGTGAAGTCAAGTTGCTACTGAATCATTTTCAAACTTGCCATCTAAAGTTTTTCATTGGACAAGTATATCAGCAGAGTGGGAAACATGATGATTTTGCAACAATCCAAGTATTAGTGGAGTATTTTGTGGATCGTGTAACAATATCGACCGAGTTTTCAAATAGTTCAAATACACAAATTAATCATCATACCATGAGAAAACATTCTATGTGCTTTCTTCATTGTTATATGCTTGATCAACATCCTTCGTCATCTGCTTATTTGAGGTTAGCCTATCGTATGTTGTATTCAGAAAAATCTGGAGAAAAGCCTGATCATATCCTTATATTCGAAGAAAAGTACAAATTGTTAAAACATGAAGTCCGGGAAAGAAATCGATTTATAATCGATCATGTTTCGTCAAGATTGTCAACGGGTTTAGTCATAGGAATTGTTTGTCTACAGTTTGCATATGTTCCTTCCTTGACGTTTCAATATCGTGGAAATTTTGCTATAAGACAACTTACGCGTAAAGACTTAGCACATGCTGAAAACTTGAAATACGCTTGGAAACAAATGAACAATAATCTTCATGGTGTTTTTGTTGACCCAGGATGGGATAGAAAAACAATAGAGCAGGCACCTCAAATTGCATGTGAAGGTTTTGCTGAACCAAAGTTTCAAAGGCTAGTTACGCAACCGCTGCCCACAGCGGATGTATGCATTCATAAAATATTATCTAAAGGATTGAACTACACCTACGTATCACATCCTCCTAAATACAGTTATTTTTATGCAAGCGGGAACATTTTTGTGAGTCGTGTAAATTATCAACGACAAGTGAATCAAAAAGTTGAGCGCATGGAATGGGTACCATACGTTGTGGAGTTCAAATCCTATAATTTCGTTACTGTGCTACGAAAACCTGGTTTTCACGCTTCAAGATTAATTCATCCATTTGACTGGATTATCTGGCTGCTTATATTTGTTTCTGGATTACTGGTAGTAGCAGTGTTAAGCGTATTCCTAGGTTTCAAAGAGTTTATGAACATTATAAGCACTATATTTAGAAGTGCCTTGGATCAAGCTGTTCCAAAGAGATTCCGTGAAAGCAGTATTTTCAACTCAAGGGTATTATCCTTTGTCTGTGCATTATGGTACGTTATGATTTTTGTAGTAAGCCAAGCATACAAAGGAACGATATTTTCTTTTCTTGCAAAAGGAATGAACCCAGTATTTCCAGAAACTCTCCAAGAACTTTTAGTCAAACAATATCCCATGTTTACCATAACTCCAACTCAGCAAGGAAACAAGCTTTATTCAATGCTTATTGGCGAAATTCTTAAGGGTCTTTCAAAACGATACCAAAATGAATATGTACAACTAAGGCAAACTTTGCTTTGGTATAAAAGCTCGCTACTTTACCTGGCAGATGAAACAATTGCCAAGAATATTAACCCAAGTTTTATCACAAATCAAACATCAGTGTCAGCAAAGGTTACTGCATCACAGCTTGCATTCGTAGACCATGAAGAAAAAGTAAACTCGTTTAGTTTACTAATTCGAGCTTTTATCCCAGAAAATGTTGTTTCTAGTCCAACGAAATTTCCAGGGTATCAACATGTCAAA
This sequence comes from Entomobrya proxima, assembly GCA_029691765.1. Lineage (NCBI taxonomy): Eukaryota > Metazoa > Arthropoda > Collembola > Entomobryomorpha > Entomobryidae > Entomobrya > Entomobrya proxima. The sequence continues at coordinate 25,425,237 of CM056169.1, forward strand.
CCATGGGAAGTATCAATTAATTTCTTCTATCCCATATTTGTTTCTGGTTTAGCGAGTTTGTGTGAAAGTGGATTGTACCAGAAGCTGCAACAATATATTGTGCGGCAGCAGGAATACACACATTTTAACTTATTAAAGAAATATATAACAAGATATACGGAATCAGATTTCGTGAGTACATTGAAATACCACGAGCAAGCTAATAAGAATGACAAGCAAACAAATTCAGAAATAAAACCTATTGACTACATGGTGATTCATCCGTTGGTAGGGATCTACCTAGTTTTAATGTGTTTATCACTGTGCTTCTTTATGTTTGAGCAGAAATTGCGAATTCAGAAAAGAAGGGAAGCCATTCGAAGAAGGTTAAATGTGACAATGATACAAGCTAAATTTATGATGAAATTATTACGCAAAAATGCGCAACGCAATAGAGGGTTACGAATAAATGTTAAAAGCAAAATTCCAAATGCAAGTGTAAAATATAAGCAGCAAAGTGTTTTCAAACGAATGATTATTGAAAAATATACGCAGGTAAAACTTAATTTAAATTTAACGATAAGTTTTAAACAAAAGCTTTTCAGCTTGTAAATATTTATTGTATTGATACTTGCGATCAGATCATTTACTAGTTTTGAATTCAATTATAAAATAGCGTTAATTATTACCTTACATGATCATGGAAACTGGTTGTAACAATAAATTACCAACTTAAATTTACCTGACTCTAACAAATATTTGAGTTGGCTTTTTGTGACGAACTTCTTTCACATAATGCTGTTTGAAACATATTATAGAACATTTTTCAGAAGCAACTTTAAATATACCAGCCAATGCCTTATACACTATCCCCAAAATAGTCAAAATTGTGTTGTAATTTTCACCTACGAATTCCACAGTGGCTATTCCTAGTCCCATCATAAAATAAATCATTATAGCTATAATATTTTCATCCATTTCTTTACTCTGTGATTGTTCTGCATTTACTATAACATTTGTGGCATTAAGGATAATTTTATCCTTTCTGTATTTAGAGCCCGCTTCAATTCTTCCAAATTTTCTCAATTTTGCTAGCCATTGTAATAATTTGTTCCACCATATTAGAGTTCCAGATTCTTGATACGCTCTTAGTCGCCAAAGTATTTTAAAGTTTGGAATATCATCCGAGCTTTTATCATGACTACCCGTAAAGAAATAAGTTGCTCCATACTGGAACAGCAATTCCTTCCCTACGTACACATTATCATTGGCTGTTTCTTCTTCCAGCTCAGCTTCAATTTCTTCTGCTAATAGTTCAGGTACAACAGCCGCTTGTTTATCACATTTTCTAATTGACTGAAATAGAAACATATCTTGAGAATTTGTTAGAAAGTGATCTAAACCGGCTTGTTTGTACTCGTCATAGTAATTCTTTCCTTGATCAACGAGTCCTGGTAGAATTTGAGTGTTATTGTGAAGTTGGTTGTGAAGCGATCCGTACTGACTGCTCCGGGTTTCAAGTAAACGAGCTACCTCTGAGTAGATATTAATGCCTCCACCAATGTCTCTATAATGATGTTGATTGACGCTTTCAAATTCTCCAGTTATACAATTACCTTTACTAATTTCAAACGATCCTAATTTACACGGCAAGACATGTTCTATTTCAATCTCCGTATCAATTCTAGTGTATATTGAAAAGTTGTGTTCAACTAGTTGGGAAAATTTTTCATATGGAGTTTTTTCAGGAACTTGTAAATAGTTGGCAATATTATCTTTTTTGTACATATTTGTAACCACTATTCCACCCAAAAGAAGAAGGGATAATAATAATCGACTTTTCTTGACCTTAACAAGTAACTGCGGCAACGGAGCTCCTTGGTCGAATATTAGTTTTAACATAATAAAAACACTAACGTTTGTATAAGTTATTGTTTCTCTTAGTAAAATCCACATTGTAGGTCTGCTGTACAAGTTTACGTAATTTATGACTATGAACATAGCAAATGACACGAAAATAAAAGCAGTTAGTAACCAAACAGTGATGTCTTTTGATTGCGATAACAGTATGTTACGATATTTTCCTGCTCCTATAAATTCTTTTCGACCACAACTAATAAACCTGTACTTTGTCGCAGGTAGCAAACCTGTCGGTGTGTTATCAGATATAACTGATTGCATGATTTTTCCTTTGTCTCTGAATGAAGCTTGTTTGAAATGTAGCCGAAAAGAAATGTCAAACATGCATGGGTTGAATGGAGAAAACCAAAGCTTTCTTTGATCAGTTAATGATTGACGAATAACAGAATTCCACATTTCGTCATAGCCAAATTTTACCAAGTCTTGTAACGACTCTGACCTCAACGCCGCATTGGTTCTGCGAACTCCGTTGAAGATTTCTAGTTTACATTGTAGTTCGCCATTTTCATAGATATGATGACGATAAATGGTTGCATCAGAACCTCCGGATTGATATCGTTCAGATAGGGTTTTTAGCTGATCAAATGAGTAGTGTTTTAGCTTTATACTAGCATATTTTTTAGTCAAGGACACAATTGACACATCTGATATTTGATGGTTATGGACAACAAGAACCAAATACATTTCTACCCTCCCAAATAAGCGGTAAATATTTTCTTTATAACTTTTGATTAACGAAGCTAGAATTTTATCTTGTTTTGTGCTCATCTCACTTTCCCAATTGCATACTAGCAAATAAAGTTGCGGAAATACTAATGGCGTAATAGAATACGTTGCAACGCGTCGACTGTACACCGACTCAAATAAATACCTTTCTGGTTCCCAATGCCAATAACTGAGCAACTCTTTATTTGTTTTTTCTAGAGGATAAAGGTCTACAAATGACTCACAGCTCCAGCAACAACGTGAAGCCATTGTAAATTGAAAGAACTGAATGGTTACACACGTTTTAACACTAGCTGTATTAGATTTTTTATTCCAATATTTGTATAACACTGGTCCACCGTACAAATATTTGGATGCGTTACAATGATAGATACCTTCAAGCTCTGCGCCAGTTGCATTGTAAATGTAGCCGTATTTATCCATTCTATAGTCTTTTCCGTAAATGTGTGCTACTAATTGTGTATCCTTTTCTCGTTTAGACATTCTAATAATGTTCCAATCAACTGTTTGGGAGTTATGACTTTCTGTACTTCTTGAAATAACTGGAATTTCTACACCAAAACCAAAATTTATCCGTTGATTATTAGTAATTTGAACTAAACATGGCCTTAGTGGATTTATATAAGTATGCAAATTATCCAAGTATTGGTTCAATAGCAAGCAATTACAGCATACAACAAAAGAATAATATATAGAGAAACTTTTTACGGAATGCATTTTAAAATTTCCATAGATAGTGATACAGTAACAAGTGACAAGTTTGAAATTCCAAGTTCGGTATTATAAAAGCTCTACATAATCCGTGTGATAAATATCGATTCTACTTCAAACTATATTTGAAAACAGTGAGCTTAAATCCAATAGTCCTTGACAAGTGTCCAGTACAAATTAAAATAGATACGGATATTTAAATTTAAAAGCAGGATATTTGATTTCTTTTCTTCCATTTGGCCAATATTAGTGCTTATTATTATTGAAACGTATTTTTATTTGAATTTAAACAATATTCAAAAACAACTTTGTAATTAGTATCCTAAATTTATGTAAGAAGCTTTTTTACTTCCGCCAATCGTGTCTACGTTTGACATTTTACAACATCATATACGTGGTAAACATGATAATATTATGTCCACAATACTGTAGTATATACAAAAGTAGTCTCGTAATATAATGAAATTGGAACTTTTTTGTAATCTCTACATATTGCCAGTGTAAAGTCCAAATTACAAAGTCTCGCAAATTTGGATGATTGACTAAAAATACAAATATACGTACACTCATTGTAAAAATGTTCATGACTTGATTTGTTTAACTAGTTATGTGAATAAGTTTTATATGCTGTTATAGCAATAAATCTTTTATATTAAAATTATCTTACTCTAACAAACATTTGAACTGGTTTTTCATGACGAATTGGTTTTACATGATGTTGTTTAAAACGTATTAAAAAAATCACTTGAGTAGCAATTCGAAGTACGGCAGAAACTATTTTGTAGGATACTTGCATCAAAGTATTTACAACTATCTTGTAATTTTCGCACACAAATGCAACTGCAGCGATTCCTAATCCTATCACAAAGTAAATCATTATAGCTACAATATTATCATCCATTTCTTTATATTGTGATTGCTCAACATCTGTAGCATCATATGTCAAGTTAAGAATAGTTTTATCGTATGCGTATTTTGTGTCTTCCTCAATTCTTCCAAATCTTCTCACCTTCGCTAACCATTGTAATAATTTATTCCACCAAAGTAAAGTTCCGGATTCTTGATATGCTCTTAGCCGCCATAGTATCTTAAAGCTAGGAATAGTATCCCAATTTTTGTCATAACCACCAGTAATATGCTGCTCCGTACTGAAACAATATATCTTTCCCTACATATACGTTATCATTTGTGGTTTCTTCTTCCAACTCAGCTTCAATTTCTTCTGCTAATAGTTCAGGTACAACAGCCGCTTGTTTATCACATTTTCGAATTGTCTGAAAAAGAAATAAGTCCTGAGAATTTGTTAAAAAGTGATTTAAGCCAGATTGTCCGTATTTAAGAAAGTAAGCTTTTCCTTCGTTGACTAATCCAGGTAATATTTTGGAATTGTTCCAGATCTGGTTATATAAAAATTCCTTCTGTTTATTAAGATTTCTCAGTAGACGTCGTACTTCCGAGTATATATTGATTCCTCCACCCATGTCTCTGTAGTGGTGTTGGTTTGCCATTTCAAACTCTCCGGAGGTACATTCATTAAAGAAATTTAAAAAATTAATTTTGATACAGGGTATCATGGGACTTTGCATATCAATTTCTTTGTCAATCCTAGTGTACACAGAAAAGTTATGTTCAACTAATTGAGAAAAAGTTTCATATGGCGTTTTCTCATATACCTGTAGATAGTTGGCAATGTTATCCTTTTTGTACGTATTTGTAATCACTAAGCCACCCAAAAGAAGAAGACACAACAGAGGTCGACTTTTCTTTAACTGAACAAGTAATCGTGGTATTGGAGCTCCTTGGTCGAATATTAGTTTTAATATTAGAAAAACACTGACGCTTATGTATGTTACTACAACGTTCAGTTTTGGCCATATAGGCGATCGAGGATAGAAATTCAAGTATTTTATTGCTACGAATACGGCAAAGGATGTAAAAATAATTGCAGTTGATAACCAAGTAGTAATGTCCTTAGATTGAGATAAAAATATTTTGCTATACTTCCGTGCTCCCATAACATTTTGTCGTCCACAACTAATAAACCGATAGTTTGTAACAGGTAAAACACTAGGTGGTGTTTTTTCAGATATTATAGAGTGCAGTATTGCTCCTCTGTATGAAGCTTGTTTCAAAAGGGATCGAAATCGAACATTAAGTCGAGAATTGCAAAGATTACTCGTGTCTGAGTCACGGAGAACAGCATTCCACATTTCATCAAAGCCAAATTTGACCAAATCTTGTAACGATTCCGAGCCTAACGATGCATTTATTCTTCGAGTTCCACTAAGGTTTCTTAGTTTACATTGTAGTTCCCTATTTTCATATGTATCTTGTAGACTAATGTTTTTATAGGGGCTTCCCGACCAATAGACTTCTGATACTTTCTGTAGATGCTTGTATGAGTAGCTTACAAGTTCAATAACTTTATGGGTTTGGTGTAGAGGTGCAAACAATGCTTTTATAGTTCGAAAGTTATTTACTTTCAAAATTACAAACATTTCAAATCTTCCAAAAACTCGGAATATGTTCTTCTTGTAAAGATTCATTAACAGGTTTACTTCTTTTTCCAAGTTGCACACTATCAGATAAAGTTGCGGAAATGTTGATGGCGTTATAGAGTACGTAGCTACCCGTCGACTAAATGCAGATCTGAACCGATAAATTTCAGCATCCCAATGCCAATAGTTGAGTTGCTGTTTACTACTATATCCAACTGGATACAGGTCGACGAATGATTCACAAATCCAACAACAACGTGAACCTAGTGCAAACTTATAGAAACTAATATGGTATCACAAGTTTTAAATTTAGCGGTTTTCCTATATTTATCCCAGTACTTGTACATTTCCGGTCCACCGTACAGATATTTTGATGCATTACATTGAAACATATTATCAAGTTTGGAACCCGTTACGTTGAAAATATAGCCGCTTGCATCCATTGTATAATTCTGCCCGTAAATCTGCGTAACATATTGCTCCTTTCGTCGTTGTGGTGATCTTATAGTTTTCCAATTAAACGTTTGAAACTTTTGAACTTTTGTACTTCGAGCGATAACTGGAACTTCAATGCCATCGGGAGAAAAATTTATCAGCTTATTATTAGTAATTTGTAATAAACAAAACCTTAATGGACTTAAGTAAGTATATAAATTATCCAAGTGCTCGCTTAGTAGGAAAGAATAACAGCTAACAAGAAAATAATAATATATAAAAAGTCTTCTAAATAGTGGCATTTTACAATACAATTACATACACATTTAAAGAGTATTTATGGTTAAGCAGCTTTTGTATAAGTGAAATTAAACCCTGGTCGCTGTTGCTCAAGGAGATTGACACCGTATTATTGATTGCAGATTCTACACTTTTAAAAAACGATACTTTTTCAGAAGCCCGTGTACAAAACATTGTAAATTAAAATAGCGTATGAATATTTACGTACAAGGGTATAACTTTCCTTTTTTGCTCCTCCTGAGTGTTATATTGATACTATTAATGATTACTATTATTAAACCATGTTTAAAACTAAAATAGGTAAAGGTAAACGTAACCACTTCCATTTGCACAACAAGCCAGGTTAATATTTTTTAAAGGAAGAATAGTTTCCTTTTCAAATCGTCTTTAAATATAGCAATTTTCCTATTCTGTTTTAGCACTGATAACGATAAACTGAACATGTAATAGTGTTTAAGCGAATAAGTTTTGTATGTAAACAATCACTACTTTGAATTTATTTTGAACATTTGAACAGTTTGCCGTATAAATTTAATTCAAACTGCTTAGCAAATTATAATTTGAAATTTTTAGTCAAGTATAAAACTTATAGTTGCATGGACTTACCTTGTAAAATTCCTTTGTTTTATGATGCTGCTACATGCTGGAATATTGCCGTGATTTTGCTACGGTGTTCAAGCCCGTAGTAATGATGCAGGTGTTGTCTACTAACCGATTCCCAAGCATTAATACAGCATACAGCGTACATGTGTAAATGACGAGCATATACTCTTCAGGCTTTCTTGTGGAGTTTAACAAATAGATATAATATAATGCAGGAACGGCAATTGTTTATATAGGTACTTAAAGTAAATTCATCTTATGTTTCAGTATATTAGACAGCAGATATCCAACAAATTCAATCTCGCAAAAAGTTATCTGAAATAATTTAATTTATAAGCTATATTGTAATAATTAATCTAAAGATGAAGCTGTATTTTGTCAAAGGCATTCCAGTTTCCGTGCAGGACGCACTCTCAGTTTATTTTGACCCGGTAATAGATTTCATTCCCTTTCATAAGAAAGATCCGGAGGAAAAGCAACTCTGTGACCGGCTTCGTCAGAAACTGATCCCGGAGGAAAGTGGACGCAGGTATTTATACTAAAAACCGAAACCCGAGCAACTGATAAATGATAATTTGTTGAAGAATTCAATGTTAATATTCTCTTCGTATAATTTAAGAACCAGGGGATTGCTCGGCATTCATCTGAAAAGCTTAGAATTCAGGACACCGTTGCAGATTGTCCTTTTTGTACGTCCTGTGAAACAGGGAGGGAACCGGGCAGGCAAACTCAAGATTCTTCGGAATGAGGTGACTGACGCCTTGGTAGACGTTTTTGGAGATGAGGTGACGTTAAAAGTGGAATTGGAGGATTTATTGGAGGAGAATGAAAATATCAGTTTGCCAGCTTTGAGTTCACCAGGTAATTGAATAGGATTTGAGGATGGATTTGAAAGGTGCTCTGAACATTATATAAAAATTTGTAACTTTTTTAAATCAACTCTACAGAAATGAAGGTGGTAAAGCAAGGAGAATGGGCTTGTGAAGATAATGGGTTTCCATACGGAAATGACAACTTGGCTACAGCATTAGAAAATCGGAGAGACATAAGTGGAGTTGTTTCCGTTATTCTAACCGTTAATAAACCAAAAGGTGAAGTTTCGTCTGAAGCTGTTGCAATTCCCGACAAGATGCACATTGTCAAAAGGTTACTTTTGGAGGAATTGGAAACTGATTTGGTAATCAAGCCGGGAAGTGGGAACCCAGTGAAGGCCCATAAAGCATTTCTTACTGCCCACAGTGACGTCTTCAGGGACATGTTCCAAACCCAAAGTGCCAAGAACAAGAGGACTTTGAATGGTGGTCCAGTGGAAATTGAACTGGCGGAAATGACGGAAGAAGGTGTAAAAGCTATGCTGGCTTATTTGTACTACTGGGACAAAACTGAAGCGAATGCCAAGTGTGATGTAGCTTTTGAGTTGCTGACCGCTGGTCACAAGTACAACATTCCAGTAATGGAGACTGCTATGAAGAAGATGCTAATTTCAAAGGATGACCAGTGGTACGGAAACAAAGTGGACTTGGCCATGAAACTGTTTTTGTTTGCTAGGTTTAATCTTCCCAAGAAGGAGGACCAGCTTAAGATGAAGGCTATTAAGATTTTGAAATTGTAAGTGAAATCAAATGATTTGGTTTGGAAGCTTTTTATGGAATAAAAAATATGAATGATTAATGTCTATCATGGTTTTTAGAAACTTTGCCACGTTGGATCAGTCGCGCACTTACCGAAACCTCTTCAAGGAAAACCCGGAAGCTGCTATGGAGCTTTGCAAGTATTCACTTGGTTATGCAACCTAACCCATTTGCCTGTTGATTGCCGTTTGCCATCTTAGTCGTTTATGAATTTGGAAATAATTATTACTATTATTAAACAATTTACTTTTCAAAGTTTATTAGTTAAGTTATTATATAGTTTTCCATTTCAATCAATTAATATTGTGTGTCATGGAATAAGTCTTTAAAATAAATTATCAATAATATGTTCCATTAACTGCACAATTATACAAATCGCAACCATTTGAAAGTAGAGAAGCATTATTGTCCAAAAATCTTTAAACTTAATATAATCATCAGAATTACTTAGTCTATCCTTAAATCTACCCTTAAGAACTTCTCTACTATAAGTAAATAAATTCCAGTTTTTACCAAATTTCCTCTCCTTACCCATCCTTTTCAAAGCCAATTGTTGCTGGATTGTATCAAAGGTTTCTATAAACTTTGCATAAATTCCAGCTTCGGTAATTGCTGCCACAGTGCGCTGAAACGCTTTTACAAAAAAGTAGTTGCTTCTTACAAACCATAACTTTGGTGAGCTGGAGTACAATGGAGCGTTTAAATTTTCTTTTATTCTTCGTCCAGCAAATATTTCAAACATTGGCTTAACAAAGCGTGGACTATTGCCAAAACGCTCTCCAACTGATTTGTATAGAAACGCAAATCTGTGTATGGTTGAACAATTCTCGTTATATGTTCCTAAATCATCAATTTCAAGAAACGAACCGCAGCCTAAAGGCAGCAGTTTTGAAACATTGTTAATTACAGCAGATTCGTGTTCCGATATGTCAAATACTTTCAGTTTAGACGCAACTTGTTTGTCCATATTTGGATATGCGGTGACGTTGTTCGAATAATGTGAACCTCCTCTAAGTTCCATTACAATTCTAAAATCACCTAGCAGCGGAATGGCTTTGTGTTGTGCTAAAAGAAGTTGTTTCATGGTCTCAGGCACATTTCTTGGTTCAGGAGATATTGTTAAGTAAGTGCACAGATTGGACGTATACAGATTCCGAAGCAAACATCCCCCCAATAACCAAACTAATAGGATTGGGATCGTTTTATTGTTTCTCTGGTTTTCAAGGTTGCCATCTCCTTGCTCAAAAAACGCACTAAACATCCAAAATAACCAGGACCAATTTTTCTGTAGTTTGAAAGAAAGTCGTAAAATTAGAGACCCGGTTAGAACGCTTGTTGTGATTAATATCCAAGATGTAGCACCAAATGGAGATATTAACAGATTTAAAAAGTCCAATTTTACGTTTCCTTCACGGCTTTCGTCGCTACCAAGTATAACAGAAAATTTAAATCCGTCAAATTGGGCTCCAACGGATAGTACACGACCTTTAAGAACGCCATAAACTGAGAAAGGTACTTCGTCGAAGAAAGGCTGTATACCAAAGCTTAAAGCTGAATGTAAATATTGTACAGCTATGTACGTGCTACTGTTTTGTAAATGCAAGAATATGTGTCTTAAACACTTATCTTCCTCAAGTTTCCAAATGGCTTGAGTAGAGCCTTTGAAAAGTTCTGTTGAACATTCTTGTGCATCATTCTTCCTTTTATCATCTTGTATTTGAATACCAAAATTATTTGCCTTGACCTGTCTAGTTTGTCCTTCAAGGAGACTACTGATAGTATGATTGTTAAGGAATTTGTATGAAGACAGCATTATAAGTTTATTAATATAACTGTTAAGATTCCAATGTATGCCCATCCATTGAAAAAGTTTAAACTTATCACATTTTCCACAATCAGAATACCATCCTGATTTGAAACTAATAACATAAATCAGAACTCTTGAACTCTGAAACAAAACCGGAAGCCACAGGTACAACTGTACTCCAGTGATATTCGAATTTTGCAGCATTGCAAAGCCGAGCAAATAGTGTGGCGATGTTCTTGTAGTCATTGTTATACCATACTCAGAAATACGATGCCAAAATGGTGAAAACACATACTTGGTAATATCCTGATACCTTGTTGCGGTAGAATTAGATGCATCAACTGGTTGAATAATGGGTAAAATTTGTACGGTGCATAAATAAATGTGCCTGATTGGACGAAATACTGTCAAAAATACTAATATATCTGTAATGTTTGTGGCAAATGTAGGTGAAGATATTATATTTATACAGAGTTTACATGAGTTAGCTAATAGATCTTCGTATTTAACGGATTCATTTCTGCTTGCGCTATCTAAAACACTGTTGTTAATATTTTGTGTAGTTAGATAAAATGTGCAACTAGAATTAATAAATGGTTGTAGCACCACATCATACTTGTGTTTTTTGAAGCCAATAAATTGACTTGCAAAAGACAAACAAACTAGGTGAATAAACAATGAACTTAAAACCTCAAGCCTAAGATTCATGAGGAATAAAGTACTAAAACAATTAATGATTTAGCAGAAATGTAACAAAAACGGCTTGCTAGTCCAACAACAGTCAAATGATAATAGATACTCTTTGCTTGTGAGCCTTGAATATATGGAATAAAATCAAAATTACAATTTCTCTTAGTTTCTTCTTCTAACGTGTTTTATTTACAAGAAATTTCTAAAGACCGACAGGTAGGTTTAAGGCTTTATTCTCATTAAAATATTTTTCTCGGCTAGCACTTTAAATTTTAACCTAATTTTTGCATTTCAAATTTCCAGTTTTGGATAGAGAACCCTACGTCAATATTAAGTAATCATTATGCTGTTGCTAACTAACTGATATGTAAGTGCAAAATGTGATTATTAGTAATACGACACCATATAGCCAACCGTGCTAAATTGTACTACAAACTAGTAAACTTTTAAGTAAATGCGTATATCCTTAAGAATATACATATTTTAATAGATTTGTGTGTCAATGAAAAGCGTCAATCATCTCAAGGTTTTGCGTCATTATAAATTTTGAGAAATACAAATTTGTAGCTGTTTTGCTATCAAAATGCATATTTTATCTGAATAATGTACGTTTTTAAGCAATAATGTAGAGAAAATGTAGAAAACAACGCCGCATTCAACTTCAAGTTATGATTTTAATTTTTTGGTTTGGTTTAAAAAAAATCGCCGAAATTGGTTTATTTACACAAGGTAAGACATCAATTATGGAAAATAAAACGGCTTAGTCATAAAAAATATATTCACACTGTTAGTTAGTGGTTACCGTGGTAGTTAATCATTAAATTAGTCTTTTGCCTTTATCTTTGCGTCTCACCAGCTCATGTTATGAGACATTGTTATGCCAAATTTCATTGGAACTGAATGATATGCTTTAAAATCTCGGTAACCTTGATAATCTGCAAAAGCACTCGGGCGTTGAAATAGTTCTACAGAAATATAAACTAGTTTTCATAAACCCAATAGGCGATGAAACACATTGACATTACTGGTAATTATGTAGAATCATCTAATTTTTGTTTGCTTAACGTTATGTATTTTTTATTTGTAGCCTGCTACTTGAATACAATATTTTTGATTGGTAATAAAACATTGCTTCCACATTTGCTTATTGTCCTATCTTAACGTGTTTGTGGGCTTAATTTAGTTCTGTTTATCTTCTGTAAAGCTACAATTGCAACTGCCGTACCGACTCTGAATTCCGACTTTAAAAACCATAGCACTAAAGAAACCGTAAGTTTATTTATATTCTTAAAACATTGTTTTTAGCCGACAAGAAATTGCTGAAGTATAATTTCCTTTAAATGTAAAAGAGCGTCTTCAATCACAACTTGGTTAAGCGAAGCTGTTCCGCCGATGGCACTTATGGTTGCCACGAACTTAACGGAGGCAGAATTTCTCCGTGCTGTTCTGGATACTGTTGCCGCTGGATTGGAGCCGAGTATGGACACTGTAAGCCACAAGGCGATTGTTAAAAGTGGTGTGTATTGTAAAGCTGGACTAGGATATCCACATGTCATTTGGTTCATCAATTTTCGAAAACTGTTCAGTCTGAATTTCCAAACTAAATGTTACCAATCGTGATATGATTCAATTGTTTATGAAATTAAAGAAATATATTGAATTATATGTTTTATATGTCGTTGATTTTATTATAAAGCAAAATTATATTTTACACCGTCAGTTTACACCGTCAGTTTACACCGTGCCATCTACACATGTTGTTCAAAATAGGATACAAAACAAGCACATTCGAAGGCATAGTGATTAATATTTACTATTATACAGTTAAGGGTATTTAATTACAATTCCAGTAATTCGTGTCACCATCGAGGCGCTTGCGTCTTTGTTGGTTTCTTGAAGATTCGAATTTTATAAATCTGACTACAGATTTAGATTCGTTAATATAGTCAGAAGCTGGCCTAACATTTAACATTAAGTGCCACACACAACAGGCCGTTGCAGGTTTAAGTCTTACGGTATCGATTCCCTTCTGGATATTCAAATTTTGTGAATATCTGAAATAATCTGAATGCATGTTCGTTGATTATAGTTCTTGTCTACGATTCTGACCGGCTTTGGACACAAATTACGACATAGGTAGCCAAAGTTGTCACCATCTACAATTTAAAATAAAACTCCAAATTTATAACAACCTGAAATCTGTAAGAATTTTTCTTGTTAAATAATATCCTGACTTACCCCAGCTACAAAACTGTACGTAATTGGAAACACATTACTGCACTTAATAGCTATACTGCTTGAATCCACAATATTTAAAATCATTACAAAATCCACTGGTTCTTTAATAATTTCTCTATTTTCTGCATTTAGCATCCATTCCTTTAACTTGGAAACTTGATGTGGTATTTCAGCGGATGTAATTAATACCATAATGGACCAGACTCCCCAAAATAAAAATATCACTACGTGCCACTCGTTGTTAAACTGCTCTTTTCTTGAAACCACCAGCTCTAGACGCATTGCATGATATAAAACTGCTGCTAGTACAAAGTGCGAAACCAAATGACTAATTAAATTATTTATTAGATTGGATAATTTCTGTAGACAAACCACTTGACACTCGATTTGCTTCCAAAGTAACTCTTTTTGCTTATAAGCCAGTGGTAGTTTATCTGTTGATTCAAGAAACTTTACAAAAGATTTAACAGCGAACAAAAGTGTAAATGCCAAGTTAAAGTAACACAATGATCCAAATGTACCCACAGTATCACTTTGTAAACGACTAAAGGTATTTAAAATACTAGACAGATTAAAATTAGACTGAACTAAAATGTGATATTCCAGTCCGAATGCAGGAACAAGTACAAAAAGGTAATAGAATGTGTTAAAACACAATAAAGTATATTTATTCACCCAATTTGGTGTTTGAGTTAGAATAACTGGTAAATTGTACAAAGCTTTTTTGATACTCTGGAATTTTGAAAAGTCAAACCAAATAAGCTTAATGAAAAGTATTCGTTCAGTGGCAAGTATAAGTGCAACTGTTGTGTCAAAATAGCTTGTGGTGTTGGTAATACGAGAAGGAAAACTGCTCAGTGCGTTTTTGAAATACGAAACAACTCCACATAATGTAGAAACCAATACTATGAATTTACGAAGCTGAGCCAGAAGGGATGATGAGCCTTGGCTGGTGTTGGGATTAAATGGGAATAAAAATATGTTATAGGATAAGCTCAAAAGTACGTCTAGAAATATTGGTAAGCTAGACATTTTTAGTTTCTGCGAAAGCGGCAGTTCTTATCGGTTGCCTTTTATTCGACAGTGTGTTTGCTAATTTTATGATAATGGAAAAACCTTTGATGTAATTTGAAATGGCAAATATTGCCTCAGTAAATTTCTTAAAAGGGTTTTATGAGCTGGAATCAAGTGTAAGAAAACGCCTAAAACCTATTTATCTAATTAAATTATAAAAAACATAGCCCTTACCTCGCTATTCTAACTCTGCTATTTCAATAATTCATTTGTTTGGTAAGAGATGTACAGTCATATTTTGATGGATAAAAGGGTGTGATAGTAAAATGTAAAATATTTTGTGAACACATTGATTCCGTATTCAATTACTTTTTCGTTGAGTTATGATGTATTGTAATATCCTGTATCTAAAATCATTTCATTATGCTGTTTTATTTAGTTTTATTTATTTCGGGTTGGTTTTTGACTATTATCTTAAAATTGCTCTAACATATTTACTAGAACAGGAACTACAAATTTACACAATTTAGTATGAGATAGAACAAGTAGAAACAGTTTTCAATGGTTTCAATATAAAAACTTTTCAAGAACAATCTAACCAAATGTTGGTATATGGATTTACAGAAACGATCTTTAGGGATTCAAGTAAACGTTTCAACAATCTCCTTGTGGCTTACAATGTCCATATTCAGCTCCAACCCAGCGGCAACAGTATCCAGAACAACAGGGAGAAATTCTTCCTCCGTTGAGTTCATGGCAGCCATAAGTGCCGTCAGCAGAACAGCTTCGCTTCACCAAATTATGGTTGAAGAGACCCTTTACATTTTAAGAGAAAATATATCTCTGCAATTTATAATGCTTTGTATAAAAAAATATTTTAAGAATGTGACTAAACTTACGGTTTCGTTTCCATGGTTTTCGAATTCGGAGTTCAGAGTCGGTACGGCAGCAGCAATTGCCAAAACATAGGCAAAAGCGACGAGCCAGATGCAGAAAACAGAAAATTTTGTTTGTGGTTTCATCGTTGTTGGTTTAAGGTTTCTGGAAACTTTCTTAGACTTGTAATTGTGAGAAAAATGAAATTGTAGTTAATGTAGGTGGTGTTGAAGGCTGAATGAGGTTTGCAGCTCTAACTGTCCCTTTTATACGAAACCAGACTAGCAAAACAGAACCAAAGCAATGATTGTAGAACGAAGTACATTCAAGCGCAAAATCACATCAATATTTTTAAAACAATTAGATAAAGTATTCAGGAAAGGAATGTTTTATTGATAGCGTAATATAGCCACTGTTCTTGCTTAGCTTTTAAATCCTGAGAGCAAAACCTAATCAACCTTTTAAATCAAAATGTTTATTGCTTTTTCGGCTTAATTTTTTATCCAAATCTTGACAAAATGTTGTTTTCTGACTCTTGATAAAGGTACATTCAAACAAATTAGATTCCTTTAGGTATTTATGTTACTCACACACGGATTTCAATACGGCAGAAGTGCTGTTATATGGCACACTTATTTGTTTGCTAAGTAACTTGATGACAGTTTTCAAATTTTATTTTGAATGAAAAGCCTGTTATCTTAGGTCAAGTCAAGTGATTACGCATACATGACCGTAACTTGAAGAAATGATTAGTTGGAAAAGCTTAGCTTAGCTGGAAAGACTGTTGAAGTGCAAATATCATTGCACAAAGTCAGGAATGCTTGGCAAGTGATGCATGTGTTTATATGATGAATGACATCTAACACCATAGGATTTAATGTATCATACTGATTTGTTCATAAAACTTTTGTTGCACCGGCTTATATATTCGATACAAGTTTTCTCTTGACCACTACTTTTCTGTTATATGTGTGATTAAGAGGTAATCAGCGATTATAAACAAATTATCAAAACTACCTATTAGAAAGAATTAAATGTTTTTCAAATCAAATCTTGTATTTTCAATAAAGTTTACGGATCAACCATAATGAATAACTATAACTTTTCCGGTTACTTAACCTAGTTTTTAAGGAGGCTAGGTCTTTGAACTCTAACACTTCGAAAGCATTTCCCAGTAGATCATTTTAGATTTATCTCTTCAAGTAATTCCAGTTTTATATAAAAGACAGAATTGACGCCGGGAATTCATTCAGTTTTAAAATCCAATCACATTAAGTACATTCACATTTTTTCTCCTTTTCTAGCTCAAGAGAGTTATCAGAAAACCTAAACCCGCAGCAATGGAATCACAAACAAAATTCTCCGTTTTCTACGTTTGTCTTGTTGCTTTTGCCTGTGTTTTGGCTATTGCTAATGCCGTACCGACACTGAACTCCGAATTCGAAAACCATGGAAACGAAACCGTAAGTTTAGTCATATTCTTAAAATATTCTTTTTAGACAAAGCATTATAAACTGCAGAGATATCTTTTCTCTTAAAATGTAAAGGGTCTCTTCAACCATAATTTGGTGAAGCGAAGCTGTTCCGCAGATGGCACTTATGGCTGCCATGAACTCAACGGAGGAAGAATTTCTCCCTGTTGTTCTGGATACTGTTGCCGTTGGGTTGGAGCTGAATATGGACATTGTAAGCCACAAGGAGATTGCTGAAACGCGTTTGTTTACTTCCATTGCAGATCTTTTCGGTACACTGATTATGTTTCTCCAAAGTTTTACTTACCCGTTTCTTATAAAACCTCTTTTCTTTATTTATATTCCTAAATTTCATTCCATTACTTGTGCACCAATTTCCTTCTCTAAACAAAAATCGGAAATAAATAAAAGTTAATTAAACAAAATAATGTACTGAATGCATGGGCATGTCATTTCGTACTATTTTACATCCTAAAAAGTGTTGGAATATACGTACGTATATTAACTGCAGTTTTTATTCTACAATCATTCGTCAACATTACTATTTGAATTTTCATACACTATTTCTGTTCAAAGGCATTAAGTGGTTTAGGATGAAGAAAAACGTGCTAAATTTTTGATTAATTAATTTCGCTAATTAATTCATTAATTTAAAAAAGCTCTTCCAAATTCCAGCTCATCAAAAACGAATTAAGAGAATTAATACAGTATTGTTTGCCAAATTGATTCAAATACATAATAGTAAAGTGATCAGCATTTTATTTCCAATACCATCAAACTAACGAAAACAAGACCCAAATGAACGTATAGAAAAGCAATTGAAAGAAACTGCCATTTTCTCAAAACCAGAAAAATGTGTAGATTATCAATCTTTCTAAATGTGTTCTTAAACTTATCCCATTCCATATTTCTGCTTCCATTTAACCCCAACGACAACGAGAACCAGAGCAGGCCATCACTATTGACAAAACTTCTTAAATTCGCAATCCTGATTTCAACACTTTGTGGAGTCATTTGGTACTTCAAAAACTCATTTTGCTCATTTCCATCACGTATTACTAACACTACTAGCTATTTTGACTCCACGGTTGAACTTGTGTTTGCCACTGAAAGAATACTTTTCATGAAGCTTATCTGGCTTGACTATTCAAAATTCCGGAGTATCAAACAAGCTTTACGCAATCTGCCAATTACCTTAATTCAAGTTCCATATTATGCAAATCCCTACATTTTAATATGTTTTGATACATTATTCTACCTTTTTGTACTAGTTCCTGCGTTTGGAGTAGAATATTACATTTTCTTTCAGCCTAATTTTGATTTATTGAATGTTTTAAACGCATACGGCCGAGTACAAAGTGATGCTGTAGGTGCATTCGGGGCATTATGCAATTTCACTTTGGCAGTTACACTTTTGTTTGCTGTAAAATCATTTGTAAAATTTCTTGAGGCAACGGATAAGTTACCACTAGCTTACAAGAAAAAAGAGTTGCTCTGGAAACAAATTGAACATCAAGTGATTTGTCTTCAGAAATTAGCAAACTTGATAAACAATTTAATGGGTCATTTGGTTTCCCATTTTGTACTAACAGCAGTTTTGTATCATGCAATGCGTTTAGAGCTAGTGGTTTCCAGAAAGGAACAGTTTAACAATGTGTGGCACGTGGTGGATTTTGTGTTCTATGGAATGTGGGCTATTTTGGTACTGGTTATATCTGCTGAAATACCACATCAAATTACTAGACTGAAGGAATGGATGCTAAATGCAGAAAATAGAGAAATTATCAAGGAACCAGTAGATTTTGCAATGATTCTAGACATTGTCAACTCAAACAGTATAGCAATTAAGTGTAGCAACGTGTTTCCAATCACCTATAGTTTTGTGGCTGGGGTAAAGCAAGACATTATTTGCATTTTCAACAAATAATTCCAACAGAGTTTGAAGTTTAAATTTATTTTTAATTGCAGATGGTGACAACTTTGGCTACCTACTTGGTGATTTGTGTGCAAAGCCGTTCAGAACTATGAATAAAATAAATATTATAACTATAGCTTATTCGCAACATAATCATTTATTTTTTAATAAATCAAAGTTAATAAATTCTAAATACAAAATATTTTTACAACAAGTCATTAAAATGGCACTTCATCATCATCTTAGTAATTATAACAAAATAACAAATATTAAATGCCTAAAGGAATCTAAGAATTGAGCTTCTGTTTCACCACCCTTTTCCTAATCTCTTTCATGGGTCCATTTGGCTTAAAAGCTGCTCCCTTTTCCTGATGACTTATCAAATGCCTTTTAAGTACCTCCTTGGTCCGAAAGGGTTGAGTACAAATTTCACACGAGTACGCTCTCCAGTATGAATCAGTCCATGTTTCTTTAGCACAGTGTTATTTGCAAAAGACTCGCCACAAATATCGCAAATGCAGGTCCTTCCTTTCTCAACAATGACATTCTTCAAAGCACCAATTTGCCTCCTCAATCCCCCCAACAGTTTATCCACTGTCTTAATTTTATCCTCACACTCTCCACACGTTACCGGAAGTCTACTAAACTTGCAAACTTGTTTCAACTTCCACCATATTCCAGGTACTTCAAAAATATCCCCAGGCCCTCCCCGTAATGCCGCCCAAGTCCAATTCACTGAGGTTAGCAAAGAACCTCCAAAATTCTCCCCAGAAATCCTTCCCTGTTCCGTTTCCCTCAAACAAAAAACGCAGTGTCCACCTAAATAAATGGATGAACCCCCCTTTCTACAAAGCAGAGTTACCTCCTCCATGGTCACCTCCATTCTGGTTAAATGTCAACCGGAAGTGCCGTCATGATCTGCTACAAATATCTTCATCTGACTGAACAAAGATCACAAGTGACAAGACAGCTGGCCAGCTGTGCACAGAAAAATACCGTTCTTGGCTTTTGGCTTGGCTTGGTTTATGGGGCATTATGCAAGAGCTCGTGGAAATCCACTTGAAAACCCAATTCCTTATCTGTCGACGACTGCATTTCATTTAATTAAGTTAAAAATTAATTATCCATTCTATAGTTAACAGCTTAAAAGTATATTTGATGGAATTGGCAGGCAGTTTGGTAAGAATAATTTGGGGTTTGGGAAATTCATCGGGATAATACGAGGCTGAACTTATAGTGCTTGATTAATCATTCCCCAGGTTTTGGTCTTGTTAAATTTTATATGAAGTTAATAGCATAAATGGTTTATTATTTAGTATAACTGTACTTTATTTAATTTTTATGGTTTATAAAATACTCTGTTTTTACTTAAAATTAACAATATAAATCATATAAAAGGCAATCATATAACAAGTTAAATTACAAGAAGAGATTAATTTCCAAAATAGTATTTTATAGAGCCATAAGATTTCGTAGTGGCTTCAATAGATCCCATTGCTGGAACTGGTTGGGTTGTTCCCTTTGTGGTAACTTGAGTAGTTTCTGAAATATGAATAAGTGGTTTATGTGACGTTTGAAATACTGGCACAGGAGTTGTTCTTATGGAAATTGGACTGGAGGAGGTAGAAACAATGAGTTTTGTAGTTGATAAGACCGTTGTTGTTTCTGGCGATACCGTAGTTGATAAGGATGTTGAAAACGCTGGGATTTTAGTTGTAACGGTATTTAATATGATAGTAGTGGAACTTTCTGTTGTAGCATTACTTATTAGCGACATTGTTGAATTTGCTAAGTTTACTGAACTTGCCAATGTCGTATTTAAGTTTGTTTCTGTAGAAACTTCGACAGTATCAGTTATATTCAAATTTTCACTAGAATTATAAGCTTCTAGTGTAGTTTCTAGTAGACTTTCTGCTGTAGTGGGATTAACAATTTGTAAGGAATTTCCACTAAGCTCATACCCACTTCCTTGAATTTCCAACAATCCATTTAAAATGTTTCCCCGAATTGTTCCACAGCACGTTCCATTTTCCGCTAGAATTGCCACTGTTGATGAAATAGACGAACCACTAATTTCCACTCCGTTAGATTGTCTTATCCTTATCCCATATTTTCCCGTATCCAATACACTTCTGGTTATTTTTGTAACCGGGTTTTCTACCGTTACATTTTGAACTTCTATTCCAGTAAGTGTTTCATAAATTCCCAAGGAGTCAATTTTAGTATGATTTGCTCCTTGTATTAAAATGCCAGTTTGAAAACCGGATATTTTGAAACCGCTTAAAATCCAGTGATTTCCCATTATCGTTAAAGCTGTTCCATTATCACCCGAGCCACTACCAACAATACTAGCTTCTTTTAGTTTAGTTGTTATAGTAATCGGCTGACTTGCAGTTCCGTTGTTACTACAATTTAAACTGGGATCATTGTTTAGCAAAACAATTAAGGGTGCTCCAATATTTATCACATCTCCAGGAACTGCAGTAGCAATGGCCAAATATAATTCGTCAGAGGAGTTTACCACTTTTTCCGTTCCTTTTTTAGCTTGGCTAACCGTGCTAAGTACGGTTACTATAGTAAGTAATGTCACAATTGATAGCATGGCTGCCACGGAAGAAATCACTGGTCCTGCTAACCTCAGCTTGAGCACAAGTTTAGAAATGTTACAAAATTGCATATTATAATTCCAGCAAAGAAAATGAATTGGTTTTAACGACTTGGCTTTTCCAAAGTTAGAAAATGTAGTGAATGGCATTTCGAATATTTGTTAAGCTTGATAACGTTTTTAAACTACGTGACCTGGTAATTAGTGGCTCATTAAGGTTTGTCCTCATTCATACGTAACCAAAATAGGTTGACGATATTCAAATAAAAAATGTTGTTCAGAGAAAAGGCTTAAACTTTCCATTATTACCTATGGCTCTTTCTGGTAACTTTTTTACATAAACGATTAAAACACCATGCTACCGTTACGTCACTATGCGCTTATTGCGCTGTTAATCATACAAAATAGTAATTAGCTACGTAATTCATTCTTTAAAATTTCTTAGTGACCTTCTAAATTAATGAGCTATCGCACTTCATATGTACGCATTGAGATTATTACATATTTTTAATGAATAAGTTCCTATCACACGTTACATTATTTGTTTTGTTTGCTAATATTTTTGCCGTTGAGGAAATCAATTGTGATTAATATACAAAATATAAATCGAGCAATAATCATTTGTTCAGAGTAATCATATTTTATTGTAGAAATAAAGCAACTTTACATATAACTGTAACCATATTTCATTCAGTTTAACAACAGAAAGATAATATTACAAATTCGCTAATATGCATTTGTATGGCTTTACAGTAATATCTTTAGTTTCATTTAAAATTAAATACTGTATCATGAATACCTCCTTCATTAAAGTTACTAATGTTCACAGGCGCGGCTTGATTGTTGCCAAAATTAATTTTTGTTTTATGAAGTCCTCCTTTATTGTAGTTATTAATGCTGGTAATTGCTCCTGTTGTACTGTGTTGATTAGATGAGGATCCTTTCATTGTGGTTGGATTTCCATTTCCGGCCATTGAATGTTCTGTTGAAGTACTGGTTGATCCAATTATTGTCGGATGTTCAGTGGGAACATCTATTTCTGTCCGGCACGTCATGAAAACGGAAAATAGAAATATTAAAGGGAATTTCATGCTGTGTTGCAACGATCTTCATAACACGCGTCACAAATAATCTTTACTGCACTTGACGATTGACTATTGAAATTTTAGTGCCAAATGCTTTACTTTTATATGCAGGTTTTCCTAACCAGCACCATCGTCTGATATAAATAACAATATTTGTACAATAAACCTGAACTACCACTACACTAATTATTCTTTGCTTTTTGACGTCACAAGTTATCATGTTCTCTCAAGAATTTACCATAATTTTACTGGTAAAATTCTTTCATGGAAAAAAGTTTATCTCCTTTCTAAAACTGATTTTATGTTAATGAGTTTACTTTGAAAGCAAGAACTTTCAAATATTACTAAGGTTAAGATACATTGTGTTGACTTAAGCAAACCTAGGTAATCTACAAATATTTCATCTGTTCCAATCATGACACCAAACAAAGTATTTCACTGAGCTTTTTAAAACTTTCAGTGTTTTTTAAAATTAAACTGCACAGCGTCATGAAATGCTTTTTCAATTGCATTTTGCAAATAATATGACAGATGCCTTACATAATATGTTTTGCTGCAGTGACCTACAAATTGTATACAATTTGCATATGCATCAAATTTTCTCAATGTCACACGAAATGTGGGTCAATAGATTTTTGTACTGCATTTTATAGAGCATGATGACATGCTATAAGAAACAAAACTTGTACTGGACACCTGAATTTATAAGCAAGCATAAATTGCATAGTATGTATATTTATTACAGAAATTTGCAATAGCAATTGTATTTCATTTTTATGCACATCAATACATATTTACTTCAGAAAATAATTTCCAGCTGTGAAAACAAATCAATATGCTAATAACCCCCGTCTGAGTATTATCCATTGTCAGTACCCTTAAATGTAATTCTAACCGGCATGCCGCGGCAGTAAAATAAACGTAAAAACGAAATGCTCACCTTATTTGTCGCACATCTGTTGTAGGAAAGGATTTTGGGTTGGTTAATTGGGAATGAAACGTCAAGGGGTGAAGTACCCCCTGTGGTGTATTATATTGCAATAATCCAGACTTCATGTACCTATTAAACTTGCACGAAATCTGAAAAACAACTGGAATGTAATCATTTAGGTTTGAAGCAGACAAAATATTACACCCAAACATTTTTGAAATGCAAAATAAAATGTTATACAATTCCAACATAATGCAACAAGACAAAATAACACTTTGACTCAAACTCTGAATATGAAATGTAAAAAAATATTATTTGAAATATATCAGGCTGCTAACGCTTATTCGTGCATAACACTGTACGCTTCTTTTTTGTCTTTGTTACCCATTCATTCTTATCTGCGGATGGTGGTAGCAGCAGTAGCATGCGCAATTATTGAGACTCTAGTTCTGACGCTCTAAAAAACGGCACGTGAGCAAAAGCTGTACACCTAGCACAGCAACAGCAAAAAAACAAAAGCCGAACAACGATGCTATTTTTGCATGTTTGTCTCCTATGAAAATGCTTCCACTTTTGCTATCGCTACCAGTGTTTGCCATAACCAACCTGGATACTAGATACACGTCACTTGGTTTTCTAACTGGTCACTTGACTCATTCTTTACTAGCTCTCTTAAGTATTTATTATCTGAAATAGTATCTGAATTGTTGTTACCCTAAATACAAATTTGAATTTTGAAAATGTCATATTTTAATCAGTCGAAACTATCACTTTGCTTTTCTTTGCAAGTTTATCAGTTTTCTGATTTTGATTGTTGTAATTTTAGATAGTGTAGTGGTGTTACGCACTAGTTCTTATATTAAAACCAAACATTAAGATCTCATCGTTTGCTAGTTTAAAACCAGCAAAATATGTGCAGTTATTTAATACCTAGAACGCCAACTGTCCATTAAAATTTAGTAGAACTGAAGTTATTTCACAGTAATAATATACCTAGTTCTAAATACTAAAATTATTTCAGTGACTCAGTAATAATATTTGTGCTATAAAATAGTAATATTTATAATAATTTAGTTTAGTGAATTTTATGATAAAAACTGTTTTAGGTGAAAGTGCTTTTCTAGTGCAATTGCACACATTTTTTAGCTGGGAAAAGTGAAAAATCGAAGTAAAGAACATTTCAGAAAGACCTGTGATTTTACCATATCAATTTGGCTGTTGTCAGAGCTGGGTCAAACATAAGCAATCTGGTAAAGAATATTAATTAGTAACCACTATAGTGTTTTAGAAGCAAACCTTGATTCACAACTTTCATTTACCAGCTTTAACTAAAAAAATTGTACATTTTGTGACTAAAAATATCTTTCTATCATTTATCTGACGTTTATAGCTGCAACAATTTTTATTTATTACTTCATGCATTTTATAAATAATACTGAATAACTACAGATTCGTACGAGTTTTTATTAATAGTTAAATACAATGAGAACATTCTTAGGATAGTTTTATGCGGACATTTTTGGTGCATTGAACCGTCGAAAACCTTGTGCAGCAATTTTGATATTTTTAGTTTTTTTATTTGATTTTTCAGTGCCTTTTTTGTATTTCCGCCAGAATAACTACTATTAACATTTCAATCAGATGAAATTGTTATGCACAATAATATGATAAACTGGTTTTTGAACGGATTAGTGGATTGTTTCCATGTAAAAGTTTAATCAGTGCATTTCTTAGCTTGTTGGTGCTCTTGATATTTCACTACTAATGCTTTCACTTGAGTTGTTGGTTTGTTTAGTAAAAATTGAAAACATCTATGCTAATTCAGGTTTTAATATGTGTGTATAGTCTTTACTTTCTTTTCTTCTCTACTTCTTTGCTAATTATCACTGTCTACGAATAATTAATTTTGCTGCATTTCAAAACTTTCCTTCTGCTAGATAAGTTAGTGTTCTAGTCTAAACTTTTGACAAAACCAAAACAATAACTAACTCGGATATGTTTTTACAAAAACAAACAATTTTATAAAATATTAGTACAAAACTAAACAAAATTACAAAAATGGCAGGGTCAAAGAAGGGACTATTTTATGAGTGGGCTAGGCGTGTCATACAATCAAATCGACTAAGAGTCAATCCAGACGATGATGGGTCAGCACCTGCGCTACCAATGTATGTAACACAGTTAATGCAGCAACAAATGCGTAAAAACCAAGACAACCAGACCGACCAAGATAGTTCTTCCGAAAATGCACAAAAATTTATACACCGACCACCAACGGCTAATACTGCACATAGTAATGTGTCCGAGGTTTGTGCAAGTATTGACCATGGTGAATCAATGGATGATGGTTCCAGTTTTTGGAATAACAGTGAGGATGAACAGGAAAACTCGTTCAATGAAAACTTTGTCACCGGTCCACGCGAATCAGCTAAATATGAAACAAAAATGCTGGAAACTGATTTGGATGTTGTTGAAGCAAAAGAAGATACTGAGAATTGGCATGAATGCAATGCTGAGAATGCAGAGAGCACCGGAGATATCCCAGGTAAGCGCTGTAGTCATGACGATGAGCCGAAATAGTTTTAAAAGCTGAAAACAAAACAAAATGTTTCATTGTAGATTGCATGCGCGGAAATAACAATGAAAATGAAGAATTAGTGCAAGAGGGTTTAATGTCTCCTGGCGGTGACATAACAAACGCCGACACTCCAGTAACTGAATACAAAACCAAACAGAAAATTTTGGATCAGCCTGAAGTTAATGAGACAACGGACCAAACGGAGTCAAGTGCATTAGATGCAAACGTTTTGGATGTAGCAGCAGTTGCAAACAATTCCAAAAGCAGTAGTTTTGAAGAATACAACGTCCATAAATTTCCTGATGTTCACCCACTTGACGACCTAAATGACGATAACACTAGCATGTCTAACCAGCGAAATTCAGGTATAAATTAATCCCCGTTTTGTTTACGCGCTTTGTAAATACCAATTCTATACACGCATAATATGAGCTATTGGCTTAACTGTGTAGCCTTTGCCGGTTGTGCTGATGTTGCCACGCAAACATATTTCAAGCAAGGTTTCTTAAAGCCATGGCAACGAAAAAACTCGGGCTCAAAGAAAAGTCGCCGCAATTCAGATCCTATGGGAAAAACCCTAAAGCGCAAAAAGAGTTTGGAAATGATTATGGAGAGAAACGAAAAGGTGATAAATAACTGGCAACGTCTTATGGCGTGGACGCGTCAGCGACGCCGAAGTCAAAGGCCCTCTTTGAAAGTTTGCATTCAGGGGCGTGGTGGTCGTCCTTTACTTCCTAGACGTCAGGCTGGACCGGAGAATGGAATTTCTGCAACAAAAACCCACTTGGATGCCTACTTGAAGTTCATGTACTACGTTTGCGTAAGCACACGGAATGCGGACAAAAACAAACATGGAATTCAAATGTGGGCGGAGACTCTGCAAAAGGTAAATCCATTTGTGCAAAATTTTTTACATTCAGATTTTCCCAAACTGTACTTGACGTAATTGTTTCAGTGGTAGGTTTTGACGGCTTAAGTTTTTAAAACTATAATTTACAATTTTGGCTCACATACTTACATTTGAATTTACTTTTCGGGTAACGTTGAAAATGCCGATATGCATTAGTGACCATTATTGGCCCAAAATATAGAATCATAGAACAAAATAAATAAGTTGAATGTCAATTCAGTCAGGTACCGTTTTGTAGATTGAGTTTTTGATTTATCATTATTTTCTGAGAATGGAAATTAGTTGATTAGACTCATATTTCAGCTTACAATGCATTCAAAGCTAACTTTAGTAATATCTCTTGAACTCAATAACTACTTAACTTTTTAAATTTTGAATTTTTATTTTAATATTGGTGAATAAAAACCATGTATTTTTATTTTAATATTGGAGAATAAAAACCATGCATTTTAATTTTAAAACCCTTGACCCTTAGAATTTTAGCAGCAAAATTGGAAAAAGTCCCTACACGTTGCTAAATTTAACAATGCTCATATAAGATTACTAACAGTAATATTCCACAGCTCAGGCTTGAGTACCATTCAAAAGCAATACAAATGACATAATAGGACAATAATGATTTGTATCAGTTAGTACAGCAATAGAAATACGCTACAATAAATTCAACATTTGACCCAATGGGACTGACAATCCGCTTATGTATTATTCAGCAAATCAGCATACATCATCCACGCATTTTTTCTTTTCCATAAAAACTGTTTCCTATTCTAGGCGTTTCTGACATAGTATACAGGAAAATGGCCATGCGTGAACCGGTCAATGGTAAATTACAAAAACGCTCGCTGCTAACGAAGATAATACGAATATAACATTTAAGTTAATATAAAACAATATCCCATTATATATGGTTTAGAACCCATTTTAGCTGGCTGAAAACCCGTTTTAGATGGTATAGAGCCCAGTTTAGCTGATAAAAAGTCAATTTTAGAAAATAAAATAGACGGACACTTACATCTTAATAACCTCCTCTGCTGAAGCAGCGAGCTAATAATAGCAATAGTATATGGAAATACAAGCTTTGACAGATCTATTTGTAGAGTGACAATGAGCCGCTTTGATGGTTACAAAATATGAAAATTTAAAATCAAAATACTAAAGTTTATATGTATTTGAACTTTTTATTTCAAAGGCTTGGTTTTGGATGTTTTCTATATTTGCCATTGCGCACTCCATTGACCTTCTGAAATACTACATTATATCTTTTCTGGATGACGGTAAACTCCACGACTACATACACCTTGGTTTCTTGCTTATATACTGCATTACTCGGATTTACTCACTAATACTGCATGCATTCCGGAACGAAAATATTAGAGTCATGACTCGAAACATGAATGAAGCTACACTGAATGCCACGACTAGTAAATATATGTTTGTCTGGGCCTATCTTCTTGGCGGATCTTCTTTGTTGCTGGCCATGTTATACTCGCTATTTGGAAATCGGTCATTCAAAGAATGGTCATTTGAGGAGACATTTCTCGTCCGAGCTTATGAGATGGGCCACGCAATCTTTGTATGGTCTACAACAAATTATGAGAACGTCACTGCTAAATTGGGCGCTGAATACGGAAGCCACATTACCTGGACAACATTAACCATGGCTATTCCAGAGTTCATTCTTTCGTTTTGTGGAAATTTGGAAGACTTCGTGCTTGGTGATCTTATGCTGACCGCTGCAATTTCACTGCACAACAACTTGGCACACTTTGAAAAGGATATCAAGTCCAGGCCAGCCCAAAATGTGACATATCTTGAGTTCAAAAAGAAATGGGAAGAATATGAAATACTTGCACGGGCTTCTGAAAGCTTTTACGAAACCTGTGGTACTCTGCTTACCTTATACCACATCTACAATCTTTTGGAGTTTGCTGCATTTCTGCGACTCATTTTGGTTAAAAAGACGGCCTATTTTGTTTTCATTGCTACTACAATCAACGTAGTAAAATCTTTGGTAACATACAGCGTAGCCGTCAGAATCTCAGACAAAGTAAGTTACAAATCTATTGAATACTCGCTTTTAAAAAATCAAATGTTCTCATTTATTTTTTGATTCTTCTATATTCTTTGTTATGCATCTTTATTAGAATCAAATATGCCGTAACTGGGTCAGAAGATGCGCCTACTACAGCCTGTCACGCAAAAAGCAGAAAAACAGGAAGCTGTACATGAAAGCAATCCTAATGCTGGACGAAATGAAAGATAATCCACTTGGCCTTGGACGTGATGAGTTATTTATCAACAAAGGATTTCTTATCACAGTAATAAATTTTAAAATCCCAACTTTGTATCAAAGCTGATTTTTTCTGGATTAATTTACGGATTATGATTTTCAATAAAAGTTTTTAGGAATGGCGGCCTCACTGTTTGTCATGCTGGCTGAATATGCAGGAGAATCAGGAAAGTGTTAAATGTTATAAAAACAAACCGCATGCAAATCGTTTTAAGTCCTATTTCAGTATCAAAATCAAATTCCCTTGAAATAAGTGAAATAATATGGAGGAACTCCTCTGAAATTATAAGTTCTTGTAACTAATTTATGTTTGAAACATATAGATTTGTACTGTTGTATAAAGGAACTTCTTAATTCTTTAGTATTGCGGTGCGGTATAACAAAAATACGTAGATTTCACGAAAACATTAAAATTGAACAGCGCAAAATGCTTGTTTTCTGGATGTTTAACAGCTACATTCAGTTACATCAAAAATCTTACCTGATTGTGAATTTAGCAATTTCATAAATCCCTTGACAATGAATACTTTCGTGAACTTTTAATATACAAAAAATGTTTGAAATATATTTTGTGAAAACCACTTAAAACATCCATGGAAAACTTATAAAGAACGTTCGCTACTACGTACGTCTATCTTTTAGTGTGTTAACTTAAGGCACACAACAAAGTTAGTATGATTGCAATAAATATATTTAAAATATATTGGTTAAAATTATTAAAACAAGTATATAAACAATAATTGACAAATCCAGTGTACTAAAACTGTTTTTAATGATTCCAAAATGTCGGTGTTTTAATTTACAAGTAACTTAGATAATGCTTTTACAATCTAAATGAGTATTTCTTGCATAGCATGCACGTTGTGAGTGAAAATCTTATTGTCTATTGAATCTGACCGAATCCTGCAGTGACTAAAGGGGTTCTTGAAAACTGGACTTGACACGGCATTTCTCGACTAAAGTATATATTTTGTACAAAAACGACATGTGTAAGATAGTAGATTTATAGAGTATGTTTTAAAGATGACTGGTATATGGTTGAAAGCTCGACGATAAAATTATTATCAAAATGACCCGGTTCCAGCTTTCTTTGATAAGCGAGTACCTAGACAAATTAACTAAGATTTGTTAGATGAAGTCAAAGTGATTTAAAATTAAAATTAATCTGCATTAAAACAATTTATAATAGATTTGCAATGTGTAATGTATAGATGAATAAAACAAAATTTTTAAAGGGACGGCGAAATTTTATTTCCACAATTGTATATAATATATCTTTACTGGTT
This sequence comes from Entomobrya proxima, assembly GCA_029691765.1. Classification (NCBI taxonomy): domain Eukaryota; kingdom Metazoa; phylum Arthropoda; class Collembola; order Entomobryomorpha; family Entomobryidae; genus Entomobrya; species Entomobrya proxima. The sequence goes on from CM056169.1 coordinate 25,455,737, forward strand.
ACAGTAATAGCTGAAATATCAATAACGTAAAAGTTATATAAATATTATGTATATACATCGTTTCACTTTGAATTTTATAGCATAACATGTAGTAACAATTAATTCTTCTGAAAGTTTATAAAATTCGAACTTTTAAAGTGGATAAAAAATACATTAGCTAAAAATTGTAACAAAAAGCGATATAAATAACTTTATGAAATTTTTGCATAGTACACCTAAGTTAAAATTTAAATATAGTTATATGATAACTATTTATTTAATTGTACAAATTTGAATAATTGCACTTGCACAATACAGATATAATTTCATAGTAATACATGGAAAAATAGTGCATTGTTTAAAATAATTATTAAAATCTAGATCCCTGACTGTGTTGTAGTGTATAATGTAGTAAACAAAGCAAAAAATTCACTTCATTCACTTATGCTTTTACTGTATTAAACAACCTTACAAAAAATCACGTAATTATTATGCAGTTTGGGCAAGACGCAGCTATATGGTAACGCCAGTGAAAACTGACACCTAATGCGTTTCTAATACAACCTTTGTGCTTTTAATTTTGTTAAAAACTGGTTTCAGTTACGCAAAACCCGTCATAGCTTCTCTAGTCAAAGTTGATAAATTAAGTAAAAGCAATAGCAAAATTGTATACGTTGAATAGTCTTGTAGCCACAATAGTTATAGATTTAACTGCAATGTTGTCACACAGCCATACTAATTGTTATTAGATAAAACCCTTACAAGTGTTTGTAGATTTCGTTAAAACTACATCTATTTCCCAGGAAAGAGGTAAAAAGGAGTTTAAATTATCTTGGATCTTTAGCCTAGTGTTGTTAATAATTGCATATATGAGTAGTCCTTGAGTGTAATTAACAACCAACTGTACTACTGCACATAATAAAGTTGTGTTATTCTAACGAATAAATATATGTTTGTAATCTAATAAATATGCAAACTTTAAAAATACGGTGTACTGGAATTCAAACATTGCTAGAATTTGTGTTCTTGTGTGAGTTTGTGGGAACTTATGTACGTTTTATGCCTTAAGCAATCCCATTTCATGTTGCAAAAAGATAGATTTTGTTGTTTTTTACCGTGTGTAAAAATATTCGGTTAATTATGTTGCAATTTTGAGATTAATGATGTTTGGTTTCCTTCATGGTCAAAGTTTTGTTATATAAGCAAGCGCAACAACATAATTGATGCATTACCATAACATATCATATTCATGAGTTTTTATTGTTACTTTTATCATTCCTGAAATGTTTTTCTTTATAGTACTAACTTTTTTAGAGCTGATCTTATAATATTAGCTGAGCTTAATGATCTTTAAAAATTGTTGAAATTGCTAAATAGTAGCTTTTTTGTTTGTCTGTTGGTCTCTTATAAGTATTTATATTGTACACATTATCAAATATAAGTCGTTTAGGCATCAATTGGTATTTTACACAACCTGAGTTTGCACAAACTTTAACTTTGAAAGAAACAAATAAATAAACAAGTTTAATTGCTTAATGGAACCAACCTATAAAGGCGATTTTGTTGCTAACATTTAAGTCATATCTACTAAAATAGAGCTCAAGTACAAACTGGTAACAGTTTGAATGATGTTCGATAATAGTTAAACGGCACACCTAATCAAAAAAAGGAAATGAAGATAACTATGAACTTTGAGCAGTAAAACATTTATTACCATGCCTTTCTACACAAGCACCAATATAGCATTTAACTGATTTATTGTTTGATTTATCGTAGACATTTTGTGTGTTCCAATAAAAGACAATAGGCATCGTAATCAGTACGACATTAAACTGCACTCAATTTACGTCAATCTCAAGTGAAATTACTTTTCTTGCAAAGGAAAGAATACTGTGTCATTATATTATGTTATTTGCCTTGGATGGTAGAGTTGTCACCACCAATATCTTTGCATAGAAAACTACAGGCCCAAAATGGATTTTATCAATACTTTGGTTTATTTCATCGTTCTAATTATCGTTGCTGTGGTATGTACTTTGTAGTAGCTATATACAAATTCAAATCCCTAAATTAATTTTTGGTTTACTAAATAAAACAATAGGGCGAAGCCAAATCTGGATACAAACTTGCCCCTGACAAAGACACCCGTGGAGGAAAATGACAAGACTACTTGGCTTTTGAGTGCAAAGTTTTTATTTGCTGTCATAAATGTCCAAATAAAAATAAATACGAGAAGTTTTGATTAAAAATTCTGCCACATCTTGTTCAAAGTTATCTTTTTTAATTTTGCCATTTGCCATGATAACGTAATTTTAATCACGTTTAGCTCAGCACGCTATTTGCAGTTTTTTGACAAATTGAAAGACACGTGGGCAACGGTAGAGCTCACTGAGTAGTTCAGTATCAGCACTGAATTATGATATTCTTTGATTCCCGGAGTATTCATCCCAATCAATTCATCCCCATCAATTCATCCCGATCAATTCATCCCCGTCAACTCATCCCCTAATCAATTCATCCCCAAATCAACTCATCCCAATCAATTCATCCCCATCAATTTATTCCCATCAATTCATCCCAATCAACTCATCCCCATTAATTCATCCCAATCAATTCATCCCCATCAACTCATCCCCTAATCAATTCATCCCCAAATCAACTCATCCCAATCAATTTGTCCCCGTCAACTTATCCCGCAATCAACTCATCCCCAAATCTTTTCATACCCACCAGAATGTTTCAATACAAATGTATTCTCTCGGTTGGGGAACACATCCTACAATACAGCGATCAATACCTCATCGTACAAAACGATACTCCAGAATGGCGTATATATTTGTGCATCGATTTTCTTTGGCCAACAGCACACTAATTACAACGTTCAGTTACACAAACATACACCTTAAGGGATCAGTTTTCAGTAAGCAATTCTCAAAATTTGAGTTTGACGTTTTTGTTGTATTAAAATTTGGAAAAACGGGATTTTTATAATTAATGTTCGGATTTCAAAGAGGAATTTTCAAATTTCAGTTTAGTGTAGATTTCAAAAGACATATTGTTGGAAGTCGACTTGGGTTTAGTTCTGATACCAGATTTTAAAAATACGAATTGGGTTTCGGTTCTAAAGCGAGATTTTAAACATTTGCTTGGGTTTAGGTTGCACCAATTTTCGAATACGTTTGCCGAATGGACCACTTGTAATGATTTTGACGCTAGTGTAAATGTACGTTGTAATTAGTACGCTGGGATATCGTGCGTGTAGGATGTATTACTTAACCGGAAGAGCAATTTTGTGTCTTGACGGGGATAAAAAGGTTTGGGGATGAGTTGATTTGGGGATGAATTGATTAGGGGATGAGTTGATGGGGATGAATTGATTGGGATGAATTAATGGGGATGAGTTGATTGGAATGAATTGATGGGGATAAATTGATGGGGATGAATTGATTGGGATGAGTTGATTTGGGGATGAATTGATTAGGGGATGAGTTGACGGGGATGAATTGATTGGGATGAATTGATGGGGATGAATTGATTGGGATGAAAGTGACGGTCACCATATTCTTTCAAATTAGCTTTAAAAGTTGCACTGCATCTTGATTTAGCCCATGTATAAGTCAGTATTGCTTTAAGACTTTATAAGCTTGAATATTGATTGCTGAAGAAATAACGTTTACCCTATCATCGTTTGCATGCAGTATTAACGTTTGATTTGCTGCAAATCATTTGCATTACGTCATTGAATTGTAACTTTCTATAATTCATGGGGTCTAAAATACAAAACGGTTTGGATTTTGCATATTCTTTTCCAGTTAGTACACAATATATGTTACGAAACTTCTCATTGCACTGTGCATCCGTAATGTTACAATAATCCATAAATGCTTTCTCGCTAGACTTTTCAATTCCAAAGTAAAATGGTTATGGTGTTTTGATTTTCCCTTTAAAATCATATTGATAATTGTTTTGAAGTTATTTTAATTGAAAATGAAATTTCACTAATTATTTTTTTAAATGCTTACGTCAAAGTCCACACGTCATATGTGTGTATGGTAGGATAATATGTGTTATCGTTTATCGCTCTCCGAAAGACAATGATGATGAACGAGTAATATATTTTTGGTACATATTGTAGTATAAAGAATGTAAAGCTTTATCTCTCTCTTTGGTTGGTGGACGGAAATCTGCTTTGATTGTCTTAGTTCAAAAGCTTTACATTAATAACAAACACAGTACGTATATATCATGAATTCTATCAAACTCGCCGTAACAATAATCTTTATCATTATGATGTATTTGTCTGCTGTAAATCTTTTTAAATTATTAGAAAATCTTTTCGGCCTTCAACAGTCATAGGTTTTTTGAGTAATTTGTCTAAATACGTAAACACAAGCAAAAACTGGAGGAAGGCACAATAGAGATAAGGAGGCACGCATTCATGAACAATTTCTTTTCTTCAATTTTAAAACACTAAACTTACAATTAACGGCTGATTCGAGTTTGCAAAACAAACTTCATAATGTGTAGTAAAATATCAAATCAGCTTCTGGAAATTTAGTTAACCCAATAAAACACGTTAACAGTTAACAGGATTGATTTAATATTATTGCAATATAGTTTTGAATTGAAAACCACAGAATTACAAATATCGTAGAATGCTACCATCATAACCAATTAAACAAACGTTTTTTGGAAAGTTCTTTTGCGAAATAGAAATTGGCGACTGAAGTTCTGACAAACAGATTTATATGGACCTTCCTTGTTTTAAGAATTCTTCAATATAGTAGGAAAAAAACACTTATTAACAGGGTTCTCTTAAATTCATTCATCGCAAATATTTGTTTCAGAATATTGAAAAAATATGCAAATATGACGATGCCAGCTAACAAAATATTTTATAATTTACATCCGAGCGTAAGTGTGGCAAGTGATACGATACGATCATTATGATATAAAGCAAACCTGAAGAGATTATTTAACCTGAAACAGCAGTATTCATTTTACTAAGTGATTAGTGAAAATTGTACAACAAATGACAAATCTTGCAATTGGATGTTTATCTTTATTTTAAAAGAATGCACAGGAAGTAAAAGTTACTGGATACAGTTATGTTTCTCAATCAAAGAATTGACCCATCTTTTGCACTCTTTTTATGTTTTGATCCACTTTTTGCTTCCACCTACGTAGGAACCAAAATTGGCTAATTATTTGTAAGCAAGTAATATTAGTAACTTTTATAATATAATATAAAGCTTACTGAAACCCATCCAATGATAAAAATGAGCAGCAATCGAATTACGTTACTCAATATCCTCAACTTCATATTGCAATAAGGGCTTTTCCAACTATTGTTTGTCACCACCTAATTCAAAACCGTCTTTAAAAGTTTTCTTTGAGAAATACTCGTTTAACGAGTCTCGTTGGGATCTTAACTCCTTCTGATGTCAAACGAAAATATTTTTGCATATTACTTGCATTAGTATTTACATCAAAGAAACTTTATTTGGCCTTGTGGCTACATAATAAAATTGCGCATAAAACTATTGTTTAATATTGTATTATTTGAGGACGACGTAGTGCAAATAGATTATTTGTATGACTACATCCATAAAATAACAATACATAAACGATTGCGTACTTTATAATGATTATTTAAAAATTGTACTAGCATTTTTTACACAATTTTCTACACATTTTTCAGATACATCATAAACTCTTATTCATCATGGTAAATCAATGTCGACGTATTCAATATTTTACTGGATATATTGAGAATGTGAGAACTTTAAAAAAATAATATAGTTGTGATTGACTCTTGACGTAAATATATTATGATATGTTATAACTGATCATGATTTTGAAGGCATTTTAATTGAAAATCAATCAAAGTCTGTTCCAGTATATCGGAGTGCTTAGCAAGCAAGTGATACCGAAAATCCTTTCCGTCACAACACTTTTTCTGGCACACCAAACAAATCAATTTCCTGTTGGAACTACAATACGATTTCATTTCTTTGGCTGCTAATTGTGTAGCAGAGAAAAGAATTTGTCGACAGCATTTCCGAAAGGTTACATCAGACAAGCCCGGATGTTTAACAGCGTTTGGTAAAAGCTTTTCTGGGTGAACGCTTACAAGATGGTTGCGAATGTGGCCAATTCTCGAATTGGGTTTCATGTTGGTGCAAAAGTGGCATTGGTAACCTTCGCCAAAGCCCAAGGTTAAGCGACATTGAGAGTTTATCATTAGATCAATTGTTTGGTCAACTGAGGACTTTCCATCCTTGAGGACGTTGTCACTAATGCATTTAGAATTTTCGTCCAATTTGGCAGCTTCTTCAGCAGCAGCACAAACGATTTCGTCTGGCACTTTTGAGGAAGATCTTTCTTCAGATTTCAAGCGGTTTAGCTGAACTTTTGGATTGCTTTCTCTATTCATGTTTTTAACTGCTAGTAAGCCTATAAACACAAAATAAATACTTTTTAAATACAAATTTATAATAAAATAGCTTATTAATTGATAAAAGAATTTTAAAACATTTTACATTTCCTCTTGGTCTCATCTCTGATCTTCCCAATCCCAATGCTGATTCCTTCCTTGCTAATATGCTCATTATTCACGTTCTGAAACTCCTCATCTGAATCTGCATCCAACCCAACTTGTTCCGATTCCAAGAAAACTTGGTTAAGCACTTTGACTTGATGATCTAGTAGCATTTTAATCATTTCCTGTTGCCGTATCAGTTCATTTAGTTGGTCAGCAATATGAACACAATTAGAACAAAGTTGCACTGATTCATTCAACGAATTTTCCTCTAGTAATTTCCTTTTTCGAAATACGAAGCCAGGAGTAATGTTCAAATAACGCCATATATTTTTAAGACAAGCGGCCTTTCCTTGTTGACCTTGTTTACTTGTAAATGGCCCAAGATGGTTTTCGAATTTCTGAGCGCAGAAGAAGCAGGTGTAAATCATTTCAAACGATGTATTAGAATAGTTGAGGCTTCCAGTGGTAATGTTGGAACATTCCATTTTGCTAAACACAAAACTTTTATATTTAATTTATGTACAGTAAATGTTAAAGAATAATAATATCTACTCACGCACAAGATCTGAGTATAAATGAATTTCTTTCTTATATATTTTCTACATGTAATTCCCCTTCCCATTCTATCCTCATTATTTAGCTGTTATATTTATATCTAAGTCCAAAGGTACAAAGGTTAGGTACCTAACACAAAAGGTGATGGTGATATGTACAAAACGCATAGGCATAGGCTCTTTTCGGCAATGGTTTTATGTACCATATTGTTTAGCATTTTTAGACAAACTCTTTACTTCATTTTTATTCATGATACTCAAGTTAAAAATATCATGAAATGCATAATTTTTCAGTTTTAGTTATGTCCTTAATATTGTATTTTGTACATGTTTCCTAACATGTATGCATTTCTAACAAAGTAAAAATTATGGGTAAAAATGCATTTCTTTTTGCTTCCTGTGAAATCGCTACAACTTTATCGCTCAATATCTATCGACGTGTATTTTAATTGTCATGTCATGTCGAGTGTCAACAGGTTAAACTGACTGTGACAAATAATAAAATTGCAGCATTTCATTCATATTATAACAAAAAAATAAGGTTCTATGATATACGGTTTTCATGATCTAAGAATTTAGTAAACAATTTTAACAATTGATTGTGCAAAATATTTATTCTCATTTTTACAAAATACAAAACATCAATGGAGCAATACATCTTTAAATGTTGAATGGACAATGGACGCATCTTCCTTTTCAAAATCAATTCAAACGAACTCTTCTACTTTCCTCCCTTCAACATACTCCTAAACTTATCCGTAGCCTCCACCAAAGCTTTAGCAATCTCCTCTTCTTTCGGCGAGTGTCCCGCCCCCTCCATCAAAACAAACTCCGACTGAGGCAGCATCTTCCTCACCTCCCAAGCCGTTTTCATAGGCGCCACCACATCATACCTTCCCTGAACAATGTGCACAGGAATGCCACTCTCCTTGATAATCCCCAATCCCTCCCAAATCTCATTCTTAAGAAAGCCATTATTAGCCATGTAGTAACATCCAACCTTCATAGCCTTCAGAATCTCCTCCGCATCCATATCCTTAGCCTTTTGAACCTTCTCAGGATTCACTTTCAAGCGGGTATTACACGAGTCCCAAATGGCCATGGCTCTAGCACACCGTTTAGCCTCCTCCAAGTCATTTCCGGTGATCATTCTCTTGTAAAAGGCAGCAAACAGGTTATCCCTTTCTCCTTCAGGAATTGGAGATACAAACTCGTCCCAGTATTCAGGAAATAGGTAACTTGCCCCACTTTGATACAACCAGTTAAACTCTTCCTTTCGGAAGGTAAAAACGCCTTGAATGATCAACCCCAGGACGTGGTCAATGTGCCGTTCAGAATAGATCAAGGCCAAGGTAGAGCCCCAACTGGTTCCAAAGACCAACCACTTTTCAATTCCCAAATGTTCCCGTAACGTTTCCATGTCTTGGATTAGCTTCCAAGTGTCGTTTTCCTCAAGACAGGAAGCTGGAGTGCTTTTGCCACAGCCGCGTTGGTCAAGGAGGATTATTCGATAAGCCTTGGGGTCGAAGTAGCGACGATCCCAATCCGAAGTGGATCCTCCTGGGCCGCTAGACAAATAAAAGCAAGAATTTAAATAATGTATTTTTACAACTAGAAATATCAGAATAACAGTTCAGTTCATAAATAGTTAAACATTTACCCGTGAATGAAGATCACCGGAATACCGGTCTTGTTTCCACTTTCCTCGTAGTACATCTTGTGCACCGGGGATACCTCCAAAAGCCCCGTGTTAAAGGGCTCCACAGGCGGATACACCAATTTCTCAGCCATCTTAATGCATCCAACAACCAGCAACTTAATCTTCAGTTTAAAAACTGCAATTTAATTGTTTTGCTTGACACAAGTAAAGCAACGAATCACAACGAAAGTGAGCACATCTGATAATCAGATTCTGATTCAATCCAAATTCCAAGGCTAAATACCAAGCGAAGCGACGATTGAATGCTCTCTGCTGCTGCAGCTGCATGCAGTTGTAATGTAATCATAGCTTGTTCAGAATTTCAGAATTAAACATCAGAATGACACTTCTTCTCTTTGTCAGATTTGTCCAGAGGTCCTTTCGTCCGTCCGTAGAATTTTTTGTTATATGGGAGAACCACCATATAGAACTTAAACTGACAATTACATTAAAATTACTTAAAATAACTTGAAAGTTTCCAGCTTAAAAGAACATAAAAACTGACAACTTATTTATTCATTTTTATCTAAAAATTGCGACTGATTGATGCATACAAATATTCAGAAAAATTTTAATTATGCAAGTAAATTCATATAAATTGTTAGATTTCCTGCAAACAACAGCATTAAAGTTAAAAAGTGCCAATAATCAAATTAACATCTTAAGCCAATTAAACATACGGTCATAATATGCAAAATTTAAGCCTTAAAATTAAAACACCATTGTCATCATCTTCGGAAAATTACCATAAATAAATCACCGAAAATCTGTAAATTTGTCCTAAAAGTACTTGAATTTTAAGCCATTTTGTATTACAATTCTGTTTTAGCTACATATTATTTCGTCTAACTTACGCTATCGGTTAAACTTCAATCAGCAAACAATTGAATGTTTATTCAGCTAAAAGCAAACACTTTCATACAAGCACAAAATGCAAACAAAGAGCTTTCATGTGAAAGCGACGCAGAATACCCAGCTTTTTTGGAACACGCACACACTCCTCACTTCTCAGAATGCCCTCAGCCCTGTCCAAAATTCCGCACCGAATCCAACTCCGCTCTGGGCTCATCTGACTTTCTAGAGAAAAATATTTTATCACAGTTTTCTTCAGCTGAAGTCAAGTAAATTTAATCAATCATTTAATTTACTAATCTACGCTATTTTTAGTGGAATGATTTGTGATTAATATTTTTAGTGGCTTAAAATGCTGTTGGATGTTTAGGGCTGAGAAAAGCCGAAGAGAAGAAGAAAGGTCAAGATTTCTTCCGGTTTTTAAGGATTTCGGGCGTTGGGGTTTAATTCAGTGTCATAATTAGTAATTCAGTTAGTTAATTAGCTTGTTAAAACCCGGGATAATGAATGAAGCCGAGCTGGACGAGTGGATTGAGCTGGTGAAGGAGTGCAAGTATTTGACGGAGGGCCAGCTCAAGGTAAACTAATCATGGATAAAGTTTTAATGATTGATTGATTATCAAGATAATTAGTTAGTTAAACTAATCATGTGGTTTTTCTATAGAAATTATGCTTCCTCGTGTCGGAAATTTTAATTGAAGAGAGTAACATTCAACCTGTAAGCAGTCCAGTGACCATTTGTGGGGATATTCATGGACAGGTAGAATAAGAATGATAAGAGGTTATCGGTTTTTAAAAATGATTGGTAATTGATTAGATGATTTGATTGCTAATTGCAGTTTTATGATCTGGAGGAGCTATTCCGTCAAGGCGGTGAGGTTCCCAACACGCAATACATTTTCATGGGGGATTTCGTGGACAGAGGCTACTACTCTCTGGAAACCTTCACCCGCCTACTAACCTTAAAAGCCCGTTATCCCGACAGAATCATCCTTCTTCGGGGAAACCACGAAAGTCGACAAATCACCCAAGTTTACGGGTTCTATGACGAGTGTCTTACCAAATACGGGAATGCCAACGCTTGGAAGATCTGCTGCGAAGTGTTCGATCTTCTAACCATAGCCGCCTTGATTGACGACGAGATTCTCTGTGTTCACGGAGGATTGTCACCGGATGTACGCACCTTGGACCAAATTAGAATGATAAACAGAGGTCAGGAGATTCCTCACGAGGGTGCCTTTTGTGACTTGGTTTGGAGTGATCCCGAGGAAACTATAGACAGTTGGGCTACTAGTCCCCGGGGAGCGGGTTGGCTTTTTGGGAGTAAAGTGGCGGATCACTTTTTGCAAATTAATGGCCTTAGTCTGCTGTGTAGAGCCCATCAACTGGTTAATGAAGGGTATAAGTACTTGTTTGATGATAAGGTGGTAACTGTGTGGAGTGCACCGAACTATTGCTACAGGTGTGGGAATGTGGCCAGCATTCTGGAGTTTCCAGGAAGGAGGGAAAAGGCCATTCCCAAGATTTTTCAGGCGGTGCCGGATGAAAAGAGGGTGATTCCTAAGAGTAATACCAGTCCGTACTTTTTGTAGTGAAGAAATTCATAAATGAATGATAAAAAAGAGATGACTTGTCTGTGTAAATTATTTTAATTGTTAAGATAATTATAAAACTAATTGATAATTACATTGGTTATTTCCCAAGAGCAGGAGTTTGGGAATGAATCGCGTAAGAAAAGAGAAAGGAATTGGAGAAATGGGAATGTCGTGCTTTGTCCTGGTGCAACAATTAGTGCAGTTTAAACCAAAATCCGTAGTTTATTCGTATGGTGATGTTAATGCTCATTTTTAAAATGAATTTGTAATGAACCTCTTGCCTTTATAATCAGTTAACAGTTATTGTATGTATCGTGAATTTCGTGAACTTACAATTATTAGTAACCTTATTGCCAAGTTATGTTATATTAAAGTCACTCTCATTCTAACAGTTAGCTTCCGCTTCCCAGGCGGGCCAATGCCATTTTCCTTTGATCTAATTAGTGCTGTCAATCAAACCGAAGCAGAACAATGGGCTTCCAAGAAAAAATATAGCTCCGAAGGAAGTTTCAAGAAAAGTGGAAGCTTGCATATACCTTCCTATGCTAAACTTTGTTGTTGTTAGATAGTTGATTTCCGGCTACGTATAAATGCATTGTTGAGGTGCGAAACAGGTTGATGGTGAAGGTTGGCTTCCAGTATGCATTTATGCAAAAATGCATTTATACGTAGCCAGAAATCAACTATCTAACAACAACAAAGTTTAGCATAGGAAGGTATATGCAAGCTTCCACTTTTCTTGAAACTTCCTTCGGAGCTATATTTTTTCTTGGAAGCCCATTGTTCTGCTTCGGTTTGATTGACAGCACTAATTAGATCAAAGGAAAATGGCATTGGCCCGCCTGGGAAGCGGAAGCTAACTGTTAGAATGAGAGTGACTTTATGACTGTAAATGCATAATGATTTATATGACTGTCTTAAAAAACGAGAATGTGAATCCAAAAGAAAGTTTGGTTAAGATTTTTTTAATCAGGCCAATCAGGGCAAAAAAAGAATCTTTAAAAGAATAAAGCATGCTTGATATTAAACATAATGATAAAATTGTGGTTTTTATTCTAAATCATTTTATTTTAGCTTTGTGGTAAAGAATTATAAATAGTGATTCCATCTCATTTTCTATTAATTACATATATCGTTATCGTTAGTAATTTTATGAAGTATTTGGAATGATATAATTACACGTTATTACACTGTAGCACCTCATAATTCTTTGAATTCTTTGACTTTCCATTGTTTTGCGTGAAAAGATTAGCATTTTGCATTCAGTTTTTGTTTCTGATGATAAGTAAATGATATATAAGTTAGGTATTATAATAGGTACTTAAGTTAAAGCTATAAGTGAGTAATCAACTGATTCAGATCCAGATAAAGACTCATCATTTCGTTTTCCCTGTGCAGTAATTGAAACTCCTCACTGGACTTGTTAAGTGATTCCAAAGCCCAAGCAGAATCCATTTCTTCAGCAAGTAGGTTATCTCGTGCGGTGGTCCAGGCTTGTCTGGTGTCTCTCTGAAAATTACACAAACAAAAAATATATAATTTTTAACATTTTAAAAAGAAATTTCATAGGATTTTTGCAATTATTTCTTACCAAAACTCCATTTGCCTCCTGTAACCGTTTCTCCAACCGTTTAGCCTGTCCATTTAAAGTTTTCAACTGCATCCTGGCATTCCTATACTCCTGACTTCTCACAGGCTTGTTCATAAACGGACAAGTGTCGGCATGCAATTGAATCTCTTTGTAAATCCGTTTCTCCCTACAACCTGCTCCATTATAGGGACATTCCAGTTTCAAAGTGCGCATCAGTTCCTCCACAGCCCTGTTTCGGATCTTAGCCTCGGTATAAAAAACTCTGCATTCTGGACATCTACTAATTCCATTAACGCAAACGGAACAACAGCTATGTCCGTTTTTGCACTGTAAAACTTGTCCCTCGTAAACTTCCATGCAAACTGGACATTTTAGAACGCTTGGGATATTCTCTTCAATTAGCGAATATCTATCAGTCGCTTTAGAAGAATTACCCTGGATTTCAAAAGATGAGCTAGTAGAGTTGACACTTAACTGGCGTCTGATTTTCTTTAAGCTTTTTAGCTCGTTTGATGTGTGTATAAATTTTCTGCCAATTTCGCACATTTCTGACATTGAGACAATGTAAAGTTGCAAGTGTTCGAGGGCGGTGTTAACCAACTCTGTTGTGTGAGCATTTCTTGTTGGCACAGATGTAGTATCAGAATTAGTGCTTGGTTTAGTACTCGAATCAGTATTATTGGTCGTAACAGTACTTATATTGGAAGATGTGGTTACAGTTGCTGCTGCTAAAGTAACTGGAGTATTTTTTGCAATTTCCATTTTAGGTTCAGATTTCTTCAATTTGTGCAAAAGTTTTGTGAGTCGATTTTTGGGTACAGACATGATTTTGATATTTAAAGTTATGTTGTTTCTAATGTTATGTTTGTTTGTATGTCAGTCTTTAATCAAGCTTTTAGAGAGTAAATATATTTGAGAGCTTTAATCGGTTTTTTATCACTAAACATTACAGAGCAGATTGCGATTTTGTAAAGCAAAACAGGATTTTGGCAGAGCTTTTACAGCAGTCCGCAGCTGACAGGGTGTCAATTTGGTGCTATGTTTTCCCATTTCTCGTTTTGGTTCCTAGGCAATATAGGCACTATTTTGCTATATAAAGTAGGCTATATAACCAGTAGAAGATTGCCTAGTGAATAAGTATGCTGCATGAAAATGTATAGTCTCATATAATATGTACTTTGTTTGACAGCTAGATTTTTTTCTGGTGAAGCTATAAACGAGGATGAAATTTTCATATATGTGTGCATGCTAAAATAATTTGTGATTATTAATAAATTGTTATTATATTTGCTGTTGTTTTTATTGAATACATATGTGATGCGACTTTACAAAATGTACATGAAAAATATTGCACTAGTTTAAGTTATTTTTCGGAATATATAAAGTTGTCCGTTAAACTCCAACTAATTCATTTAGCTGAACGTAAATTTGAGTCATTTCATCTTCTTTCTGCTTGAGTTGAAATACCTCGCATTCCCTTTTTAGACGATCTTGAACCACGCAAAATTTTTCCTCGGATACGTTGTTTAGCGAGGAAATCCATGCAGCTTTGGAATCGATCTATAAAATTACGAATAAAATGCTTGCATTTACTTTTAGAATTTTTGTATGAAAAACTGATGGTAGCAACTAATAATATTTATCTATTATTACCAAGCGCTCATTCATATCCTTCAGTCTTCTTTCCAATCGTCTTGACTTTCCATTTAAAGTTTTCACCTGAATTTTGGCCTTGATGTATTCAGGACTGCGCACTGGTTTGTTCATAAATGGGCAGTTATCCACATGACCCAGCATTTCCGAATAGACCAGCTTAGCCGTACAGCCTGCATTGTTGTACAAACAGTCGAGTCTTAATGTGCGCAACAGTTCTTCCAGAGCTCGGTTTCGGATTTTGCCACGTTTGTAAATAATTCTGCACTCTGGACATTTTGAAATGCAATCGGCACACGTGGAGCATATACTGTGACCTAAACAAGAAAAACTTTTCACTCAATAAATATTTTCAAATACTGAAAATACAAACAAAGGTATTTCTCTAAAAAAACTACCAACCATTAATACACTGGATCACTTGGTCTCCAAAGACATCCATGCAAACTGGACATTTTAGTACTTCTGGAATGTTATCTTCAATTATGGCGTATCTGTCAGTATTTCCAAAAGCGATGGCGCTACTAGGCCCAGCTGAATGAGTCCTTGTGACGGTTTTATTTTTATAACGGACACTCATTTGGCGTCGTATCTGTTTTAAAGAATTTAGTTCGTTTGTCACGGCTATGAATTCTTTTCCAAGAGCAGCCATGTCGGTCAATGAATGTACATAAATTTGAAGAGTTTCCCAGGCATCGTCTACTAATTTTTCTAAAAGGTTTAATTCCAATTCATTTGAGGAATCCGGTACTGATACTGTTTCCTCCATTCTAGCTGCTTTTGCCTTTTAAAACTTTAGAATTAAATTATTAATTGTATTCGTGTCACCAATGAGGTTTATTGTTAATATATTCAAGTGATGTGCAAAACTCACGTAATAATGAACGGAAATAAGTAATTGATAAATAATGTAGTCATGTAGATAGTGAGCCAAGTGAGCTCGAGAGAGCAGAAAAGCTATTCCAAATGCGCAATACTTGCGACTGAATGAGCTGACACCTAAAAGTGCGAATGCTGGTTGTTGGTGATGTTGTTGTGATGAATGTCGATGAATAGAAATGAATTTTCACACCTAATATTATGCTTATTGCTGAAGTACACAGCAGCGATATTATAGCGTAACAAGCAGAGAAACGTTTTTCTGTTGTGCATGGGAAAGGAACTAATATTACAAGTTTGACAAATCTATATAATATTATACTCCTTTTGTAAATACTGCGTGCAAACCAGCGATAAGACAGCAAAAATGTCTATGATAAGTTTTATCTGTATGTTTACATATTAAACTTATAGTATAGGTGTCCATGTGTTTTGGTAACAAAAACAGTCAATAAACCGAAGTGATCAAGCCGAATAAAACATACTTTGCATTTAATGTGATAAATGGTAACTTACCATCCAAAAGTTTGTTTGTGTTCATTCTGCTTTGGATAATGTATTGCTTGCATTTACATAACGTATCAATAATTTACACTATGAAAATAATCAGGATACATGCAGAACCGCAGAATATGGTCGCATTGTGGCATTTTAATAATTTAGGATTTTGCATTCCTTAGTTAATTAAAAGTTTTAAACGACGTCATGCACTTATGCATCAACTCAAAATTTGCAATTAGGCAGCCGGATAAACGCTGATCAAAGCGTATTTTCTCTAAGCTCCAGTAGCTCTCACGAAAAAGAATGTGTGCTCTAACAGTTCTGATACCAGCATTTATGGCCACTACACGCGTTCCATCAACCAAAGCAAACCTTACACACACAATTAATCATTTTATAATATAAAGACACTGCTATAATTTTGCTCTCAATTGTACCCACAATTTTTAACTTAATCTTTACCAATAGTTAACAAAGCTCTAAAAATACCAATGATCATCCCTCTCACAAATTTCAAAACCGTTAGTCTCCTAATTACATACGTATTTCCGTGCGCAATGCACAAAGGAGCACATGATTTTCTAAACTTTTTTATTGCTTTCTTTTCCCTTTTCGATAATCCCACCCATTTATGGTATTTCCACGAGTCTAAAATTTTTCTTCCATATAAATGCAAATATCCTCCCATTAACAATACTAAACACCAAAATATGATTAGAAAAACGCACCATATGCAAAGCATAACCTTAGTAGTAGTTACCATTTGATGCCCATGTTTCATTAACAGGTATACTGTAAAAACCACCAGTTTGCCAAAAAGTGTTTGAGTTGGAACTAGAAATATGCCTAGTAAAGTGTTAAGTTTTAATTGCAAAACTTGAACTATTCTATAAGCCTGAAAGATTTTTGGTGGTTGACGAAGCTCATTACAGGCATAATATTTCTTACGTCCAATCCGAAATTCCAAAAGGATAAAGGGCACTACAATAACACCATACAAGAGAAATATCCCAACATAAGTGAATAGGTTGCCATACATGAATACGAGGCAGTAGCATGGAAAAATATAGCTAATAATTATTTTGATTAGAAGTGGGCATTCGTCTGGCAAAATGTTGGCAATGAAATTGGGGTTCTTTGGAAATCTGAAAACAAGAAGCCAATTAAGAGGAATGGCCATACAAGCAAACAATATGAGACCCGTGTACACAAATTCAAGAAAACTGGACAGTTTGCTATTGTTGGGATTATATTTAGGCATGTATTCTCCTAAAAATACAAGAAGCAAAAATTAAAACATACGAAATATTGTAAAAATTGGAAATGAAATTTGAAATCTTACTGTTAATGTATTTCAAATAAAACATCACGGCGTTTCCCAAGTCTAGACAATCATCGGGTTTCAAAGCCATAATGCACAAAGCTTCCAAGCAGAGAAAACAACTAAAGGTGTACATCACCATGGTATTGAATTTTTCAAATTCCTTGGACAGCTCATATCGAACCAGTTGGGAAATGGAAAATATGCTCCACAAAAGTATTAACGAGGTGTTGAAACGCAATCGTTTTAGTGCTCGTGAACAAGGAATTAAAGTTCGAGTTACAGGACACCATCCGACTGGTACAATGCCTAAGTAAGCAGCTAAATTGGCATAGAAATTGATAAATCCGTATAATTTGTCGCTTAACATTTTAGCAGAGTAAACACTTTTACAAACGCACTAGGAAAATGCAACTAAAAATTATTTCAAAAATTTTTTAAAAACTTCTGTGACTCTGGAGTTTGAAGAGCAGAACAAGGTTATAATAATTTGCTGCTCAAAAAGGTGACCCCTAGTTTCAATTTTGGTCGATAACGAATAATAATCTTTTAAATAAACTTGCTGTGGCAAAAGTTGTAATTGCTATAAAGCAAAGGGTATAATTGATTGACAATGTACTGATTTTTGTTTCAATTTTTATTGGGCTACGATGGTTATAAAGTACAAAACTACTACTAAGTTAGGTGAAATGCTGCCTAATGACTTTAATTTGGTCATTTAGGTAAGTACAATGAAAGTTATGAGTGAAATTTTAAAATTTTGTATGCGTTATAAAAGAACCTATTTATTATGTTATTTGATTTTGTCGATCAAGCAATACCTTAAATTTGGTTATGCGTTCATTACATTTCAAAGCCTTTACTTTAATTTGAATTGGCAACTATAATCTTTTTTGACAAACTTAATAGCTGAAAATTGTTGTTCCTTATCCTTTAAATTAGCAGGTTACCATAACCTTTCAAATTTGTTCATTTTTAAACCTATTTTCAGAACAGGAAATACTTCATACATAACAGTATGACTCTGGTCCCATAAATTAAGTTAATTGTTAAATTCTAGATAAATGTCATTGCGATCCAGAATAATTGAAATCTATATACTGATATATGGTTATGTATGTATTTCCTGGCAGCAGTAACTTTTCTGCGTACAATATTACAGAAAGCAATAAATTTTAATACTTTTACAAAATTGGTTTAGGTTATTAAATTTAAGATAAATGATTGTTTATGATAAGGGGTAATTAAGCTAAAAGCAGATATCAAATCTATTACCAAATTTTGTCAAATATTTCACATGACTTGACAAAACTAGAAACGTGCGTTTTGTCAATTTTATATAACGCAACGTAATCAAACTTGAATTTCAATAAAGCAAAGATCCAAAAGCTGAACTTGCAACATAATAAATTAGGTTCCAGTTACTATTGCTTAGCAATACTATAAAAATATGAGCTATTCGAATAGCTCTACCAGCCTCGAAAGATGACAACATGCATAACATACTGGATAAGCATTAGTGAAGTCCAGAAAAACCAAAATGAGCATTTAGCGGCTCTGTTTCATAGTTCAGATTTTTTATTTGAATATGCGCAATGCTATAAAAGCCAAGGACGCGAGTTCTCTGGATATGCTTCTCAACCTCAACACCAAACTGATGTTTTCTGAGATCACCTCTTCACAATCACACCATCAACATAGTCAATAGTGTATGGTGTGTGCAATGTGCAATAAAAAATAATGACCATAGTCGGTTTCATATGTTGTCATGTGTTCCTTGCTACATTGTTTTGTAATGCTGTGTGACTATCATAATACATGCCAGGTATTCAAATATATTTATCAAAACTTTTCAATTCAGAAAACACTTACGGAATGTATGATAATAAAAAAGCGATAACAACGTCAAAAAAGCTTGTTGAATATATTCAGATAACACATAATGCAGTGTCAATCAGCCTGGAAACACAAAACTCTTTGAACTTTTATGACTTATAGTTGTTTACTCAAAGTGCATTATGGCATACATATTTGTTGGGCGCAAATTTCTAGTCTCTATAATTGTCTTGTTTATAGCAATTATCTGGAGATACAATGGAATTCGAAAGACTCATGGTCCAATAGTTGAGACTCAATATGGAAAAATACAAGGGCTTGAATCGTTTACACGTGGAGGAAAGAAAGTCCACGAATTCCGGCAAATTCCATTTGCCAAGCCACCGGTTGACAACTTGAGATTTGAGGTATGAATTGTATGAAACATTATAAAAGTATATAAAGCAATATTAAAACCAGTTTCATTTTCGTGTAGCCCCCTGAACCACCAATTCCTTGGAAAGGTGTTCGAGATGCCACAAAGCCGGGACCTCAGTGTCTTCAACTGAATCAAATTACTAGTTCTGTGGATGGATCGGAAGATTGCCTCTACCTTAATCTGTTTGTACCAGCTTCCAGAAAAGAATTACTTCCGGTGATGGTGAGTATCTATTTACAAATTCAGTATAATTGGTAGATCAAACGGTTATGTTATTTTTTATATTATGCATCTAGGTGTATATTCATGGAGGCGCATTTATTTCCGGTTCAGCAAACCTATATAACCCAGCGTACTTGCTGGATGAAAATATTATTCTAGTCACTACTAATTACAGGTAAAACCGTCATCTGTTATCACGTTTTAAGCCGAACTTAAAATATTGAAATTGTATGTATTTTAAAAACAGATTAGCGTCCCTTGGATTTTTAAACACTGATGACAAATTTGCCAGAGGCAATCAAGGACTAAAAGATCAAAATCTAGCTTTAAAAGTAAGTTTGTATAAATGTTAACTGCAGTCTGCAGTTTTAAAATCCATACAATATCTTTAAAATGTTATGTACGTCTTGTAAAAAATTGCATAGTGGGTTCAAAACAACATAAAACGTTTTGGTGGAGATCCAGAACAAGTAACTCTATTCGGAGAGTCTTCGGGAGCAATGAGTGTTGGATTTCATCTCCTTTCACCAATGTCAAAAGGTATTAGTGATCATAAATATATAACCGTATTTTTTTCTAAAAGTTAAAAATGCATGAAGTGTTGTAAGGACTATTTTCCAGGGCAATTATGCAAAGCGGAAGCCCACTGGGAAATTGGGCATTGAATAGAGATACTTTAAATCAGGCTAAGCGATTTGCTAGAAAATTTAATTGTCCTGATACTGACACTAAGGAAATGGTCTCGTGTTTAAAGAAAATTGATGGCAATACGCTTATGCAAGCACATCAAGAAGTTTTGGTAAGCATATTTGGAAATCATGCCAATATAAATATTGTATGCTATTTTACTTTGACAAATATTTTTATTTAAAGTCACAATTGAGGGAGAAAGTCACGCTGTTTTTACCATCAATTGAAACAATAAAAGATGAAGAAACGTTTCTAGCAGATGAACCTATGGCCTTGCTGAAAACGGGACAATTCACTAAAGTTCCTCTAATTACTGGAGTTACTGAACACGAAGGGCTGCTTGTTTCTGCTGGTGAATACTGAATACCAAAACTTTCAACAACTGTTGGAAAATTATTATTAACATTGACTGTTCATTTTTTTTAAAAACTAGTAATTATCTCCAACCAAACATTTCTTCAATATGCTAACGATAATTGGGACACATTCGCTGCAAGAACACTTGATTATGACCCGAGAAAGCTACAAGTTTCAAAACAAATTAGGGAATTTTATTTTCCTGGCGCGAAAAGCATTGCTTCCGCAAACTATTTAGAGGGTTTTACTAACATGTTTGGAGACAGAAAGTTTTTTGTTCCTGTGCACCAATTTGTAAATGAATATCAAAATTATGCACCTGTGCGATTGTACGTGTATTCATATTCAGCGGAAGTAAGCCTGGGCGATATGTTAGCTGCTAGTCAGAATGAATGGTTGCCGCCAATAGTAAGCGTGTTATTAAATATGGCAAAACGCTGGATTGCTAGGACTGTTTTGGGAAATGAAATACCACATTTGGGAGTCTGTCATGGTAAATTAGTTGTTCTACATTATTTTGTTATGGTATTTCGAATGTAATTTATGCATCGTCTTACATTTTTTAGCTGACGAGCTACAGCTTTTATTTAACTGGCAATTAAGCTCGTACATTTCTAAGGATCACAAGGACTATGACATGTCAAGAAAGCTTGTTAAGCTTTGGGCTGATTTTGCCAAGAGCGAGTAAGTATATTTACACAGCTTATTGCAAAGAGAAAGCATGATATCTAATGTACTTCATATTCTTTAGAAGCAAGTTAATTCTTGAAGACGTTGAGTGGCCGCCGTTGAAAGTCTCTGACGCTCGGTTGCAGTATCTTAACATTAGCACCAAAGCAGCAATTATCGAGGAGCCGTTTGCAAAACGAATACAGTTTTGGGAAAGCCTTGAAGTATAAATCGAAGCATGATAAGCAAAGCTCGTGTTTTCTCCGATTCTTTTATGGCCAGTTATGTGTGATATATTGGTATTCGCATTTATAATTTCAGACGAAAATTTATTATTTAAGACTGCAATAAATAAAGAAAAATAATAACATTTTTTGTCTACTTGAGTATGTATACGAAAGTGTGGCGAAATCAATAGTCAAAATCTGCGTTTTTTAAACATCGTCTAAGTTTTGTTTATGCCAGACTTACAAAAGTGAAGAAAGTCCGAAAGAAAGTTGTACGTCATCAAAATTCAAGTCTTACGCAAGCAAGAAAAAAATGTTGTAAAGTAGTCAGTTTTATTCATATCACGTTCATCAAATCAAATCATCTCAAACTCAGACTTTGTGTGCTACGTTATTGCTAGGTGTAATAGCGCAGAAAAACATGCACTTATTTTATACAGAACTCAGCCAATGCAGTAGCTTGACAATACAGATCTAATGTATACTTATTCTTTTAAGGGATAACAACTGTCAGTTAAGCTTAAGTATTCATGCAATGCAAGTTAAATGGACAAGATGCTCAACAGGCAAAACATCACCAGTAGTGTAGTAGTTATACATTCATTCAGTAAATAAAACACTTAAAAAATATACACAAAATGTCTGTGTGTGCGTACACAGAACACTTGTACTATTGCTTGTTGTAAGCTGATTTTCATTTGAATTCACTCGAAACAGTTTTGCTTGTTTTGTTTGCTTCAAAAATTTAAATCTTTTTTAAGAATTAATAACTGCAATATGTTGGGGAGAATCGAGAATTTCCTATTAATTGCACTACTAGTTGCTACCTTACATTTAATTCATGCAGAAGAAAAACGTCACCATGTTGATTCCTTTGCAATTCAAAATCTGACTGGGGATTATTCCCAGGGGAGTTGCTGTGTTTTTGAATCAGGTACGCATTAGTATTGAATATGCTGTTAAAACAACAAAACGCCCGCAAAATAGTTTGAATGATTTTAATAATTATAAATATTTCTATTGTCATTTCTTCAGGTCCAGTACGAGCAGGAAAATGCCCAGGGTTCGAGACTGCCGGCGCTTGCATGAACTGTACAGATACATGTCACCAAGACAATGGTTGTTCAATTTCCACTCAAAAGTGTTGCTGTCATCAGAGCTGCGGCAATGTTTGTGTTGATCCAGTTTAATTATATGCATGCAAGCAAAATACCGTATTTAAGTAACGTTCCATACATGTAATATTAACATTATTAATAAACTTAAACAACAATAAAGTTGTCGAGTGTGCATTTGAATATTTTTCCTTAACAAAAAACTTGACTTTTTTGTACCGCTGAATTTTTTCATGTATGTTTAGGTATACCAATAACTATACAGCATATAGTATAGCATTCAATAGTGTCTAGACAACATTTCAGATTATAGAAGTTTAGATAGGGTCAAACAGAAATAGAATCAAAGCCATAAAGTCGAAAACATTCAATGAATGCAACACTGTATAGTATAACATGCACATTGTCATGTTGTAAAAAGGGCAAACGAACATCAGCCGCCGAAAAAGCAAAGGTGCATGAACTTACTTCACGGTACTTTTTCCAACAAATAAGGATCACGGGTTAACCCTTTTAAGAGCAATTTTTCTCACTAGTTTAAAGCAGTTAGTCTTTAGAGCCTTTTCATTAGACATTGAAATAATTTCGAATATCAAAAGTTTTTTAAGTAGCTCCTTACAAATTTAAAATACCTGCAAATCTTTTGGAACTTTCTAGACTATCTAGACCAAATTTTTGAAACTGTTTATTAGCAAAAATGAAGATAATAGTTGCTCTATCACTTCTGGTGGTATGCGCCATTACGTTTACCAATGCAGGTAACCATGCGTCATCTGCAAATGAAAATGAAAAACTAACGGAAGTTGGCACAAAAAATGCCACTTCCGTCCGCGAGTGCTGCATCAAGGAGCCAGGTAATTAATATTTTTGTGTTTTTGCATTTTGTTACATTCCAAAAACTGTAAATTATAGTAAATCTATAAATATTGGTGCGTTCTCATTATATTTTTCAGGATATCAACGTCCTGGAGAGTGTTCACCATATCAAACCGCCATTGCCTGTTTACCTTGCGTGGACAAATGCCACAAAGATGAAGATTGTACGACCCCAGGAGAAAAATGCTGTTGTCATTCAGGTTGTGGAAACTTTTGTGCTACTCCGTATTTCCCAGGATGGAGCCCATAAAATCATTATATCATTTTTTGAAGATTTGTTTCTTGAAAGAAGTTAAATATCAAACATTTTTCTAAAAAATATTTATTGTACTGCAAAGTAAACGTTTTGAATATTTTTAATAAATTGATAAATAAGTATTTTAAAAGCAGAATAGAGAAAATGCGTGTTCGATATCATCACACACATCTATTTAAACACACTATGGAATGTACTTTGGAAGAAAAACAAAAGCAAAACCTCTAAACAAAAGAGATAGGGGGCATAATATCTATGCTAGACATTTGTGTCTAATAATCTACTCAATTTATTCATTCACCCAATTGTTTGGTTAATTTTTAAAATGCATGCACGTAAAAACCCAGAAAGGCTAAATAACTAAAAGTATAAACATTTTACTTGTACATAATATAGTATTAATGGACGGATTAAGTACCTAGCAAAATTGTTTCATTTACCCTTTCCATGCTGTAAAGTTAGATTGCAAGCAATGCAAGCTGTAGTTTAGTAAGAAAAGGGTAAATAAACCCTATGTAAGCTTGAAGAAAGGTTCACGTGTAAAGAAACAGGGACCTATTGACGATTGTAATTCTGGAAGCTGTCAGATAATGTAGTTTTGAAAAACGACTGGAAACAAGTGATGAATTTTAATTATAATATGCAAGAAATATTAATTTTAAGAAGAAAAAACTAGACTAAAGTGTCTACCTATGGGGAATAATTGCGTTTTGTTGTTCGGAATAATTCGGAAAATTCCAGGAATAAAATGTAATTTATTTAAATGATCCCGAATCAACGATGATAAAAAAACTGTTTTAATAACTTGTTTCTTGTTTATAATACATTAATCAAATGGTTACTCTTAAAACTACAAAGGTATACAAAAATCATCGTTGATACAATTCAATACAACTAAAAATTATTCATTCGTTAGAATCCCAACTAACACAAATACCTTTGTGATAACTATAGTAAGTTTCGTAAATAGATGCTTGTACGTTGATATTTGAAAAACACAAATCAATTGCTGTTCCATAATCTGTAGTTGCTTCCTCTCCAAGCATATTGGTCATTCCGAATTGTCCAAAAAAGTTTGTTATTTTCTCCTTGTTTGTGAAAAAATCCACGTTGAAATCGCCAATAACTAACGTATTGCCCTCAATGTATTCAAGTTCGCTTTTCAACTTTCGTAAAAACTTTCCACTTGGATACTTGGGATGTTTGTAGCACAGAAGTATCATCAAGTCTGACACAAAGAAGCGAGCAATAAGGAAATGTCCTTCTCCACGTCTTTCAAAGATCGGGTCAAATGCATGATGAACAGAATCTGTGTAAATCAAAAAGGCATAGAAAGTTACTAGAAAACTGTCAAATTTATACATTGCGTTAGGAAATGCTAAAATATCGATTTACCGTTGTTTGTAAATAATAGATATCCCTCCGAGTTAGTGCTAGTTGCGGAAGTAGCTTGTGAATCCACACGAGCCTCCAGCTTGTAACCTGGAAGCGCAACAGGATCCGTGTCTCGAATATGTGGTTCAACTAAAGCAATCACCGATGATGACATGATATGAGGGTCGGCTTCAAGATCCAGTCTGTAGTGCATGAAGGATTCAATGTTGTGATAGTAGAACTTGTTTATTGCAACTACATCTTTAAAGAATCTTAGAGCCATATTCACGGGATTTTTTCTTAATGTTTCCATTTCAGCTGTCACGGGGTCATTTTCAGGAGGAGGTAGTGGTGCTGTAAATTCTCCGTCAATAAAAAGTCCATTCAGACTAGTAGCTCTGCTGCATGCTACGTAAAGGTGCGCTCTAGTCAGTTTCATTTTGGTACAGACGACAACAAACTTCATGGATGATCCCTGTGACTTTGCAATAGTCATTCCATTTGCTGCGACTAGCGGTATCTGTGTACGACTTATCTCAAGACCCTGATATCTTGACGATGCTGACAGTGTTCGCGTAATCCTTTCTATTGGTACCCAGTTTGGTAGGATACCACTGTCTCTATACAGAATTGCCTTTTTTAAACGCAAACTTTTCCCGATTTTTGGGTCATCGAATTCAATCCATGCCACCGTCGGAATCCTTTCATTCTTTCTGTTTACTCCATAATCAATTTTGCGAAGGAGTCCCGTTGCGCCATTGAAGAGTCCGTCAGCAACGTCAATGTTAGAGGTGACAAAGTATACCGCGCTTACTTGAAGTCGTGTTGAATACGGTATTCCATCGGATTGCTGCGGCGTGAACGATTTTGCATCATTCAACAGCTTCTGCTTTTGTGCTACCGTGCCTTGACCTAAATATCAACGTTCATTAAGAATTAGTTCACGTTTAATAAATAAATCATTTTGAAAATAATTTTGAAAATAAATTTATAATATCAACGATGATTTTACCTCTCACCACATCGGATGCAATGGTCAATGCTTGATCAAATCCTTGTTGGCGTAATCTTTCGTGTACAATATCGTTGTGCTGTGCACATTGTTTGTTGTAAGGAAACAACCATACTGCATCAAGTGGAGGCTCCAAGCTGTGCGTGAGAATTTCTCGAGTTTTAATTAATGCAATGTCGTATTCATCCATGCATCCTTCGGACATGTTGTTCAGAGCCTTACAAAACTCTTTGTCACCTTGCTGTCTCATAATTTCATCAAGCTCGAATAACTGGAAATCTTCCCAGAGGGGGTTTCTCAGCGATGGAAATCCCGGGGCCATGAAAACAAAATTATTCCTTCCACCTGGAATTGGTGGTAACTGTCTTAGGTGTCCACTTGCAAGTACGCATCTGTCCCCAAACTTACTGTCTGGTCCTCGTCTGTAGATCTGATTTGTACGGTTGTCGCACTGTCCAAACATTGTGCAGCTTGTCATGGATATTTCATCAAAGACAAAAAGGTCAGTTCCTGAAAGCTTGACACGCAAGGAGTTTGCAGCACTTTCTTCCAGCATTGGCATTTTCCCCCGAAATTGCGACGGAACGATACGAAATGTGTTATGCATGGTCATCCCGTCAACATTGAAGGCGGCCTTGCCAGAAAATGCTGTCACTATTACTGGAATGGCTTCAGGAGATATCGATTTAATTTTGTTGCAGTATCTTGTGTAGCTCTGCACAATGCAATGTATGATGTGACTTTTTCCTACACCAGCCCCTCCAGTTAAAAAAATCCGAAAAGGTGTCTTCTTTGTCTTTAGACAGTGTAACACGTGCATAACAATCCTTCTTTGCTTGTCATTCATGGTGCGCATCATCCGATAATAGTAGTCATTCTCCACTAATATTGGAGCTAGGAACTTTTCTGCTCCGGTAGTTTTGGAGGTTGTGTTGGTGAGAATGCTGTTTGCATAAACCTCATCTTCGACCACCTCATTTTCATTAGAGATCTCTTCTTCTTCTTCGTCTTCATTTAAAGCCTCTGATCGTGATTCCAATTCGGCAATAAAATCTCCCAGGATCCTGTCATCTACATCACGATTGTTAAAATAGGGCTTAGAATTTTCCTTGATTTCCTCCATTCTTTCTTGTGCAACAGATTCCACATCAATGTTTTCAAGATCCTGTTCTTCATTTCGCCAAGGTACGAATAACATCAGCTGTTCTCTCCAGTACTCCATAGGGTTAGACTTGTCAGCATGAAAATATCTAAGAACTTTCCTTTTAGTTCTTCGTCGGACATATCCACTTCCATCCAGTAATGGCAGGGGTCCTGATAAGTAGTAAGCTTCATCAAACTCTATTTAAAATAAGTATCACCGCTGATTAAAATTCATTCGAGCACGTAAACATGTTTTTAAATATTATATTTATCATCGTTAATTAACTTACCATTGTTATCAGAGTTCTGCTCTTCTTCATCATCGTTGATATTTTTGCCCTTTTTTGAGGAGTACTGGTACATGCAAGCAAATTCGGCCAGAGTAACATTTTCCAGTTGTTCAGGACGTTGAACATAATGATCGATTAGTCCTTTTTGACAAATGTCTTGACTATCATCCGGAAGTGATGCTAATTCCTCTGATGGTCGAAGGAGTCCGATTCTTTTAAGTCTTGGAGCGGTGTTCACAAAGACATCCGACCGACTGCAGAAAGTATTTGCAAGTCCAAGCAAAAAAGCGACGGCTTCCTGTGCAGAAATTTCCGTTCCCTTAATCAAAACTTTTGCAAATCTTTGTAGAAGTGATTTTGCAGATGTATTTCCTCTCCGAATGTCGTCTAGGATAGCAAGAAGCAGCTTAGACAATCCTCCTTCAGCCTTTGTAACGTAACCAGCACAGTATTTGGCACAGGCATACGGATCGAGAACAAATTGGATGTCCATGTTCGCTTTCCAGGCGAGAAGAATTTCCTTATTGTAGGGATTAATATAAGCTTCGTTTGTTCCACGCTTATAAAATACTGTTGTTCTAGAAAGGCTGGACCGGATACCATTAATGTACTCGTCTTCCGTTAATCCCATTGATGAAAGAAATTCTTCGTGCGGAATAGCTTCCTTGTCAGATCGCTTTATCTTGCCTAGTCTCTCCTGAATATTTTTGTATGTTGCTTCTGCATACTTTCTTTCTTCGTTTGAGATATCCTTTGGAAGGGTCCTGAGAATACGCGTTCTTACCATTGGGGGCTTAGGATAGCCAAATCTGCATTTACGATTGCCACGCATTCTGCATGTCACTTCGTTGTGATTGTGTATTTGATATCCGATCAGCTGTTCCATTTCGCCCTCCTCATCACGGCGACATGTAATGTACTTGTCGATGAACTCAATACTTTCTCGTTCGCTTTCTTCGCAACCTGAAAGAGTTCAAAAAAAGCTAATTATATATAAAATATATATTAAAAATTTAAAAAATCATCGATGATGCTCACCTTCCACAAACTTTGGAGCATTTTCCAACCAGTATAGACCATGAGAGTGAGGAGATCCTCTCATCTGGAATTCAATCCGGCTGTAATAATCATTCACCTTATGTGGCGCAAACACGCCTTCAGACTGCTTAAACAGGTCGTTAAGCAAGGCACGGTATTTGCGATCAAAGTGTCGCATGCAGGTCACGGGATCTCCCCTGATAAGTTCCGCTCGCTTGTCGTAATCCAAATCTGCAACTTCCTCCAAACTGACATCTTTCTTCTCCAGAACCTTCATTAAGATTCGTTGAAGCTCGGTCCATTTCGATTCCGCGGCTGAGAGCGTGATGAACAAGGTACTTGCTCCGAGTTGTCTAACCATTGAAACTAGTCGCCGACCTTGCTCCTTCCAATATGCTGGAGATGACCGTAGATTTTTGAAAACTTTGTAGCCATCATTTTTGGTTACCAAGTTCTGAATATCAACGTTTGATTTTAATTGTCCAGCAGTCAATGGCGCTCCCTCATGTCCCGTTGGTTTCTGGCGTAACGCAATGTTGTAGTAATTCACAACTTTTTCATTGTGAGAGCGCTTGAACATGTATAAAATCTTCTCGTTTTTGGCACACCTGCGATCGTATCTCCTTAATTCGGATTTGTAGATGTCAGTTGTTGAAAGCTTTACATTTTTTAGTTCACGATTCTGGCCAGCATAGATTGTAGGAAAGGAAAGGAGCTCAGCATCCGGGTCCATAGATAGTGGTACTGGAATGTTTCCTTCTGCCGGTGCAATTGGTATTCCATACGCACTAAAATCTTGTTCGTTGTGCAATAGAGTTTCGTTCGTTCCTACTTGCGGCTCCTCAGTATCATCGTTGATTTCATCACTGTTTTCTGCAGTTGCTTGTGGAATTTCCTGCTCATTGTCGTTACTTGTGCTAAAAATGACACTTTCACTTCTGCCATGTTCCCAGTTTTCATCCAATACAACTTCATGCTTCTTGTACAACGGAGTATCCAGGAGTTCCTTCAATGCTCGAATAACCTTTGCGGGTTGAATTTTGTCATAAATGTAGTGGCCGGTGTAGCACATTCTTCTCATCAGTTTAACTTGAACAACATGTGTATCCGGCATTTGTCTGGGTAAGCGACTCACGCACGTGTTGAGGTTGCTTTCTACGTTCACTACATTCCCGTGCAAAGCCCACTGTTTTTCGTATCCTTTCTGTTTTATCTGAAGAAACGGAAGTCGTGGAGCAACTAATCGTTCCTCGCATCTGTTCAAGGTCTGTAAATTCATTTTTAAAGTTCAAAATATCATTTACATTTAATATCAAGAAAAATAATATTTTTAAAAATCAACGTTGATAACTCACCTTTAGCGTCTCCGAAATTGGAGGAAAGTCCAAACCATTTGATAATGCTAGCCGGGGTATTTTCTGTCTCCTTACGTAGTTCATACATGTAGAACAAAAGTAATGTTGTTCCTGGTTTACATGAAGTACAGCCTTAATGAACTCATCCGTATTGCCTTTCTCACTTAGCTTTTCCCTGCTTGTCTTGGTCACGGACTCTGGATAAAACAAACCTCCGCAGCAAGAGCAAATCCAAGTAGGACCTTCCTCAATTTTCTTATTGAAACGTTCCAATAGCTGCCGCAGGGACGATTGATGAAAAAGACGTCGTCGTTTCTGGCACGCCACATTAGCACTAGAGTCCCGTGCACGTAAGGTGTCATCTGATCGCCTGTCCCTTTTGCGAGTTTTATCAGCTGCTTTCTCAGGCGTTCTAAATGCTTCGTCCTGTCGCTTTTGTTTCTTTGATGCGCTTGCTCTTTGGTTATCTGCTTCATGAAATGCAGGATCCTCTCGTCGTGTTGCCATTGAAACACGACTTTGCGCATTGTCGGCTTGTCGAAACTCCTCATTAGCACGCTGGGTTGAAAAAGACACCCTTCGACGAGCATTATCATCCTCCCTAAAACGTTCATCTTCCCGTTGTTCAGCAAACGCTACTCTTCGTCGTTCGTTGTCCAATCTTCGAAACTGTACATCTGTACGCTGTTCAGTATAGGTTACCCGTCGTCGTTCGTTATCCTGCTGACGAAACTCTTCATCTGCTCGTTGCTCTGCCAAAGATTTTCTTCTTCGTTCATTGTCTAAACTTTTGTACCCTTGGTCAGTTTCCCGTCGGTTTCGATTAGCATCAGCAGTTTGCTGCCGTCTTTGTTTTTCGCTCTTCTTCCGGGTGCGTGGCATGACTGTAAATCTAAAACATAAGACAAACAATGTTATACGGATGATCACCGACCGCAAAAAAATCATCGATGATAAATTAGTATACTTGTTACCTTACGAAAGACACCAAAACTGTTGAAAAACTGCCAAGTTTCTAATCAACGTTGATCATCTATTAGAAGCAAGCGAACCACTTTGCCTTTATTTGATAATGTAACAGCCAAAAAACTTCAACTGCCAAAGACGGTGTCGGTAACAACAGATAACAATCTATTATAATCAGAAAATGTCGTTGAATACTCTTTAGAAGTTTTTACACTGCTAACCTACCATTGCGCGTTGTCGAGTGACACTGGTCACGATTAACACAAGTCTATTCAGCTGATTGGAATGTGCAATGTTATAAAAGCTACGTAGGAGAATAATATTTAATCTGGTATCATGTTTCAGCAAAGCCAAGGAGTTTCTGACTTGTTCGGAAAAGCGCTTCTTCAGATTAGGAAATCAACGTTGATAATTTGAAGTAAGTATTACCTTTTATGAGTCACAAATTGCCGATGAAAAAGCTGCTTTTTGTGTAGATTAAAAATGCAAGTCAACTCAGATTTTCTTTCAGAATCAACGATAACCCCAATTCAATTTGATGTCGCCAAGTCCTTTACCAGAATGGAAAAGTATGAGAATTTTGGTTCCACTTTAGCTAGTCAGTTTGTTGGCACAAAAAAAGATTTTAATAAGTTTTCAAAAAGAACTTTAGATGCTTTTTAAAGAGAAAAATCAGCAACAACAAAGCATCCGTTACGCGCCTCTCAAGCGGCCGACATGACGATGCACGCTTATATGATTGCAACATGATAGAGGAAAAATCTCTCTGGTGTTGTACTTCTACAAAGCCTAATTGGTGTCCTGATCTAATGTAAGCAGCGTTGATAGGTGGAAGAGTTGAATTGTATCAACGTTGATTGCTGATTAATGCCAACTGTAATTAAATTATTTTATTTTATCATCGATGATGTAGAACCAATTAAATGTATGTAAATATGGTAGAATATAACTGGAATCTGCAAGTAGTACAATCAGTATTACGGTACGATGTATCTCGCAGCTTTCATACGTAAACCTCAAATTGTAGGTTTCGCATGTATATGTACGTTCCCATAAAGGTACCATTTAGTACCTTAGCTGCATGTATTTAAACTTAATTGTTGCTGGGTACCCTTGGTTACCTTAAATTGCATGTGGTTAACCTTTATTGTTGATGGGTACTCCTGGTTTTCTTTGATTGCATGTGGGCAGCCTTAATTGTTGATGGGTACACTCGGTTACCTTTAATTGCATGAAGGTAACCTTAATTGGTGAAGGGTACCCTCGGTTACCTTTAATTGCATGAAGGTAACCTTAATTGCTGATGGGTACATTTGGTTACCTTTAATTGCATGAAGGTAACCTTGATTGCTGAAGGGTACCTTCGGTTACCTTTAATTGCATGTAGGTAACCTTAATTGTTGATGGGTACCCTCGGTTTTCTTTGATTGCATGTGGGCAGCCTTAATTGTTGATGGGTACCCTCGGTTACCTTTAATTGCATGAAGGTAACCTTAATTGGTGAAGGGTACCCTCGGTTACCTTTAATTGCATGTAGGTAACCTTAACTGTTGATGGGTACCCTCGGTTACCTTTAATTGCATGAAGGCAACCTTAATTGGTGAAGGGTACCCTCGGTTACCTTTAATTGCATGAAGGTAACCTTAATTGCTGATGGGTACATTTGGTTACCTTTAATTGCATGAAGGTAACCTTGATTGCTGAAGGGTACCTTAGGTTAATTGCATGAAGGTAACCTTGATTGCTGAAGGGTACCTTAGGTTAATTGCATGAAGGTAACCTTGATTGCTGAAGGGTACCTTCGGTTACCTTTAATTGCATGTAGGTAACCTTAATTGTTGATGGGTACCCTCGGTTACCTTTAATTGCATGAAGGTAACCTTAATTGGTGAAGGGTACCCTCGGTTACCTTTAATTGCATGAAGGTAACCTTAATTGCTGATGGGTACATTTGGTTACCTTTAATTGCATGAAGGTAACCTTGATTGCTGATGGGTACATTTGGTTACCTTTAATTGCATGAAGGTAACCTTGATTGCTGAAGGGTACCTTAGGTTACCTTTAATTGCATGAAGGTAACCTTGATTGCTGAAGGGTACCTTCGGTTACCTTTAATTGCATGTAGGTAACCTTAATTGTTGATGGGTACCCTCGGTTACCTTTAATTGCATGTAGGTAACCTTAACTGTTGATGGGTACCCTCGGTTACCTTTAATTGCATGTACCCTTGGTTACCTTTAATTGCATGAAGGTAACCTTAATTGCTGATGGGTACCTTTGGTTACCTTTAATTGCATGAAGGTAACCTTGATTGCTGAAGGGTACCTTCGGTTACCTTTAATTGCATGTGGGTTATCTTAATTGTTGATGGGTACCCTTGGTTACCTTTAATTGCTGATGGGTACCTTCGGTTACCTTTAATTGCATGTGGGTAACCCTCGGTTACCTTTAATTGCACGTGGGTAACCCTCGGTTACCTTTAATTGCATGTAGGTAGGTAGTTTTTCTAGTTCCTATTTCCGTAGTGAAAATGATGTGGTCCTATGGCGTTTAAATGCTGCAAAAAGGACTACATTAGAAAAGGTACTTTTTAGGTACCTGCCGATTATCGGATTGACCTGAAAATCAATAGGGATCGTCGCATGAGGTGTAGCTGTTGATAACTGAAAACGAAATTGGAATAGGTCAAACGATTGAGGAGTTATCGTGCTTACGGACGGAGGGAGGGAGGAACGGCCAGACACATCAAGACGATAGGAGTAAAGGTACACTAACGTGAACCTTAATAATCATGATCATATTACAAACATACATTTCCATGCATTAAAATGTAAAAGATTAGACATAATTCTTCGAAAAATACTTGTTTTTTGTGCATCATTTGAATATGCAGTTTTAAAAATGTTAACTTACTCCAGTCTCATTCCACTTTGACATAAATTGGAATATGCGTATCAGCAACCTATAAATGTTATTAGAGCACATCGGTTTCGTATAAATTCTCCGTAAAAATTCATTAGTCAGTCATTGTTATTTCTGACATCAGGCCCATTAGAACCATAAACTGGTCCCGTTTTTAACTTTTTTAGTATTCAGAACTATACGCAATCAACATGAAGTCTCTAATAATTTGCGTCGGCGTCATTGCTCTTCTTCTGGCGGTCTCCCAAATTGATG
The DNA here is from genome assembly GCA_029691765.1 of Entomobrya proxima. Classification (NCBI taxonomy): domain Eukaryota; kingdom Metazoa; phylum Arthropoda; class Collembola; order Entomobryomorpha; family Entomobryidae; genus Entomobrya; species Entomobrya proxima. The sequence goes on from CM056169.1 coordinate 25,489,926, forward strand.
TGGCACTTGGAGTGTGCTGCGAAAAAACGGGTGGTAAGTGCAAAGCTAAAGTTATTTAATTTTTGCTACTTGACTATTGATCATTCAAAAATTTTAAACTTTACTATGACGTTGTTCTTAAAATGGTTTATTTTGATTGATCTGTAGTCCCCCAAGGCCAGGATCCAGAACTTGGCTGCCCCACCTCCTGTTTTCATCAGGCTTTTGCGTGTACCGAATCTCTTTGCCCAGCAGGTAGCAATAACTGTACTTCCGATGCTCAGTGCGGATATGATGAGGTTTGCTGCTGCAAAGAATGCAAGATGGGATGTGTGAAGCGTGTTCCGTCTGGCTGGACAAATCCTAATTGCCCAATTGGTTAAATATACGACCCATTGTTTTTTTCTTGAATATTTTAATCTAATTTGGAGTTACTTTAATTAATTTGCTGAAATTCATTTATTTAAAAAAGTAATTTTTAAATATTGGTGCTAAAAATTAATGCAAATCCGTAACTAGCAAAATACTTTTGTTATCTATTACATTATTAAAATTTTGCGCTTTTATTTAATATTTGGTTTAAATGGTTTGATTACAAAATGCTAACTCATAAGCGTGACTTCCTATTTGGTTTTGAAATTCATATTTACTCATCTGACTGGCTGTTTATTCCATCTTTTTCACCGTTGCATATTTTAAATGTCCCATTTTCATGAACGATCACTTTGAGTTACTTGGCCTAACGGAATTTTGAGCCATAGTTAAAATTCTCACCTAATTGGGTTTAATTTAATTACAAATTTCCACCAGTTGACAGATACAAAATAACTCTATAAAGTATCTTAAGGCATGGCATGATTTGATATTATATTCAATATTACTTGTAATAAAGTAGAAACACTTCTAATTTCACATCACAGCAAAATCTAAAATTTTATGCAGAAAGTTCAAAAATATGGCAGATTTGCAATGTTTCACATAACCTGTATTACATAAAACTAAGCTGGGTAAAAAATATTGCTTTTACCGACTGAAACTAATTTTATCTGGTTTGGTTTCATATCATGCCTGTATTCGGATTACCTTTCAACCCAAAGTAATTTTAGGTACTTTTGAGAATATTTTTCTAAGAACACCAAGGCTCAGTTTACTTTAAGCTTTTGATAAAAACCCCTTTTCTGGATAACGTTAAATAAGTAGTATACTGTCAATAGAATTTAAGAACATAAACTGATTTCTTCCTTCAGAAAACAATATGAAATGCCATGAAATGTTAATGAATATGTACAACGTACTTTTTGTGAGTGGTATGCTATGCTGCTACCTATAGCTTTCTATGTAAAATGTAACATTGGTAAATACCTATATGCTGCTTTCACATCAAGAGATTTTTTAAAAGTGGCCGTATGTAGGTAAAAAGTAAAACATTTCCCTTTGAAGGTCTTTCCCAGACACAAATTCATTTTGTCAGCTCTAACAAAAATAATCTGTAAACTGTTAGTAAGTTTTATTTTTTGCAAATTGTTTGAAATCGACTTAAAAAGTTAATTCCATAGTATCAGCAGAATCTGTTTGTGCAATACAAATGATGTCCTCTGCTGTCGTTAAAGTTGCAGTCTTGTGCATGATTTTGCACGGATGCATTGCCACAATGGAATTGCTTCCTTCCTCAAAGGACGAAACAAATTGTTGTCCTCAGATTTCTGACGGTAAGTTTATAAAACAGCATTTTTGAACAATCCAGTGTAACATGAAGATTTATTCATGAAGGATTTTTTAATTCTTCACAACATTAACTAATTCATAGCTTTTATTTTATTCATAACAGCAAATCGAAAACACGGGTTACAGTGCAAGGATATGAGCAATGTGGCAATTTTGTGCGCTCTACCATGCTCTTATAGTTGCACATCGGACTATGATTGTGGGGAGAAGCAAGTATGCTGCTGTCGTTGTGGAAATCACTGCGAGGATGGTGTTTCCTCCAACTCCTCTGGATGGTCTTCCCGATAGTATGTACAATTAGATGCTCTACCGTTTCAATAAATTGCAAGAAGTTAAGAATTTAAGTTTGATTACGATTAGAAAATCGAGTTTTTATTGGGATAGATTTTTAAAATGTAGTTTCCAAATTCAATTATGTGAGTTATTAGGAATACGCACAATATGTTAACTTTATTAAGTAGTAGAAATACACGAAATTGAATAAGTTTTATAAATTTTTGTTTTCTTATTTGTATTTACAATTCATTTTCATTTGATTGGCTTTTAACCAATCTTCATACTTAACTTCCATAATCTATCAACATAATTATCCTATCCTAAAGCATTTCTCGCGAAGATTTCTTAGCAGCACATATTAATCGAAAGGTATTACGATACAACCCTTTAAGATAATTTAGTAGTGACATACGTCCAAACGTCAAGTGGTTCTTGTAGCCTACTTTGATAGGTCTACAGCTTCTTTTAAACTTTTTCATATATTTTGAGTTCACTGAATAATTACTTTGTCTGCGATTGCCCCAAGATCTTATTGTTTTTGTAGAAAAAATAAGAAACATGCAAGAAAAGTGCAGCACAAGTATATAGACTATTTGATTCCCGGCTGTAGTTAAACCCAGTAATAACTTCGAAATTTTATCCAATGCATTACTGCGAATTATCAAAACTCCGTTACATGCCAAAGACCCAGTAAAAGTTAAAGCATAACCCGGAGGCAAAAATGTTCCAAACGTGTTTAAAAACATTTTACACAATATTTCAAATGCACGATATTCAACAAATAGTGTAGGAAGAGAACGAAATATATATTTTGTTTGGTGATTATTGGAATTTAAATTGAATTCTGTTTGTAATAAGGGAATATACTGAACTGCCGTGTAGGTAGCAAAGTTGTTGATAAAACAAAATAAAAACTGGGCTTTGATCTGTAACACAATGTGCACTATATGATAAAATAAGTAGAATACGATTTTCAGACCTGACGGCATTGTAAGGAAACAATTTTTTAGAAGACCGAATGGGTAAGCTGGGTCACCGTGAAAGAAAATGCAATGAAGACAACAGATAAATACCAGTGCGAAAGTAAAGCAAATTGAAGAGAGTATGGTTTGATCCAGAAATTTTGCTACATTCTTAGAGTTTTTGTCACTCCTGCAATATTTTACTAAACAAAACACAATATTTATTAAATGCTACCAAAATTTGCGAATGTTATTTTTGCTTACCCGATATTCGATCTGTATAAATATTTGACGAATTGAAGTACTGAACAAATTCATAACGATTAAAGAAAAACACAGATGCATCAAGATGTACTAACGTTAATACTATAATAACCAGAAAGTTATAGTAGACATCACTCAGTTTTTCGTTTGTATAAAATATCAAATGAATACCACGAAACACATTATAAAGGTAGTGAAGAAAGCATAAAAAGGAAGTAAGCAGGAATAGATAATATGATTGCTTGCTACATTTATATCTTTTAGTTTTTTGGTTCCAAGTAAAAGGAACAATTCCAAAAATTGAAGAAAGTCTAAATTGAAAATTAACTAAACGGTACTGAAAATTTGTGTACAAATACATGCCTGTTCTGTATTCTCTAAACTCACTATGTTCAATCCTGTCTAAATTCAATGCTTTCTGAAAAATAACTAAAAGGTGAGTCAAAAATTCTTAATTTAGTTTGTGACGCACAGTTGAAATACTTTTTATTAAACCAGGAAACTAGAAATATTGTAACTTTAGTTGGAATATGCTGTTTGATATGTATGCATAAACAAAAAGGTACTTGAAAAATGCCTTTCAATTTTTCAATAATTTGTTGTTGTAGTTTAATATTCTGATATTGTGTAGTATATACGTATCTTACCAAATTGATTTCTAAACTAGTTTTTTATTTTAATTTATAATGGTTAATTGGATTTTGGAAACAATGTAGAAATAAAATCATTTCAGTTTAAAATCTTCCATAAATATCATATCAAAATTTTAGATTGTTTTAGATTAAAATTTTTAGGATCAACATATTATTATTGTATTTATTATTTGCGAGTTGTTATTTCAAACTCTAATCATAATTATGATTTATCATAAAACAAGCTAGACATCTAGAGAATTAATAAGTTTTTATGCTTATACAATTTTTTATTTGCAGATAGCATTAGATTATTTTAAAAACATTCACACAATTAAAATGGAATCAAACACTCGCTCAACTAATTTCTTAAAATAGTCAATAATAAATTCTTCATTAAATGGAGAGAAGTGTCCGTACCAAACTATTACTGGCTTAATGCCTTCTGCTATTTTTACATTTAACAAAGCATGCATGGTTTTCCAGATTGTTTTAATTTTTAGCTTTCTTCGTTGCAACAGTACAGCATTCGCAAACTTCACTAGGGTATCTACTAAATCAGGGAAAATGAAAAACTGCGCCACAAATAACAGAAACAAGGCAAGCAAAACAACCACGTATATCATTAGCTCAATCCTCTTCCAACATTTTAACGCTATCCAACAGGCAATCACAGTGGCCCAAAATATTATTGCCGGTAAGATATAGAGTAACCTGTCCATCCAAAACGCCGCTTTGGAATATATTATTCGTAGTGAATTGTATACTGGTGCAAATTTTGAAAATGGTAAGATTACAAGACATCCTACTACTTGTTTTAACTGATCCACAATGACAAGAAACCATAGCACTGAAAATGACCCACTTCGGCAAAGCTCAGATGAAAGCAGAAAAAGTACAAAAGCCCGAATGAGTAATGCAATGCATATGGTTTGTGCGCTTCGTATAGTTGGATGTGGAAGAAAGATGTTGAGAAGAATATTGGTTATGTCATAGTCCATGTACATGGTGCATACGGTAAACACAAATGGAAACCAGCCAGCGGTTATAACCATGTTAAAAGCCCAGAATCCATACAGGTCCCAGGATTGAGTTTTCAGTTTAATGTAACCTGTAGGTCAAGAAATTATTGATTTCAAAATCTCGATTACTTTGAACAATAAAATTATTATAAACTTACCTGCTCGAGACAAGATTGTGTTTATTTGAAACAAGGAGTTAAAAGCACCCAAAATTCTGTTTTCATAGGCAACGACTACATGCTCAAATGACCACACTCCGAAGAAAAGGAATGAAGAAACTGCAAATGCACAAAGCCGTATTTTATCTTTTTCAAAATTTAGATTCCATGCAAAACAGTAAAAACTATACGCAGCACATAATATACTTTGTAATAGTAAATTTAATTTAACGAGAAGGCCTAAAATAGTTAGTATTCTTCCGGAACGTTTTATCTGAAAGCATTTAGTGGTTATGTCAAGCACAAAAGATTGACTTGGAAGATAACAAAATAAGCGTGAGTGAATGTGAAAGGTGGCTAGCTGAAGCTCTGTAAACATTTTTTGGAAACGATTTTGCTTTGTGCATAAATTTTAATTTTTTTGTTTTTAGTTTCAAACTATGCACACTTGGCAAAAATTGTGAACTGAATGAAACTGGGTTATTCAAATAACTTTCTCTACAGTTATAAAGAGTAACTTTGCCGACTCTAAAATAATTTCTAGTAAAAATTGCACAATTACATAACTCCAACAATTTAAAAGTAACATTTTTTTGTTCAATCAAGCTTATTTGCTGAGTGAATTGGCGATTAGTCACCATACATAATGACAAAATGTAGTTCGAACTTCGAATCACACTTTAAAAAATATCCCTTACAGTCATCACATCACTTCGAACTTCGAAGACAAAAATAGACAGTAAATGACTTCCCAATTTAATAATTATATACTGTGAAATGACATAATTTGAAACTTTTACAAAATTCTAGTAATTGTTCTATTAAACACTAATTGTACAATGGAAAAATCAGGAAATACAAATCCTAAAATTATGAAATCATTTGATACTTTTTAAATTTTAGTTCACGGTTTTTTGCCAACAAAATGTTCAACATGACTGCAAAGTCATATTCTTCATCTTAGCAGAAACGTTTTAGAAAATTTATAAATTAACGTGTTTAGTGAATTTTTGGTACAAGTCATATCGTGTAATTTTTGTATCATTACTTTAATCGCTTTAATCTATGAAATGACATATAGCATCAATATGGGATAACTGCACTGGTTTCATGACAACATAATTGGAGACACCAATTCATATTATACACGTATGATACAATACTTTTTCTACAGTTAAAAAAAAAAAATTTTAAAAGCAGTAGCTAACATACATTTCCATACATACATGTATTTCCAAAAATTAAATTTGGTTGTAAAATTTGAATGTTTATTGTGTAACGAAATCTTACAAAACGATTTTAAAATATACAAGCCAGCAAAATTTCATTAAAATGATGATTTCTGGACATGGTATTGCTGACTCAGAGTGTAAAAGTAGTACAATAAAAAATTCATGAATGATGTGACAAATAACATATTACAAGAAGTAAAATATCGTGACAAAAAATTCATTTATTACCGAACGTGCATCTTATCGTTTACAAATCAGAACTGAAATAATAATATTTGAATATCATAGTACTTTATCATTTTATGACAATTTTTGGAATGGAAGGGGCTAAATGAGATCCTAGGGCTTGCAAAAAAGCAAAAATTGAAAAGATGCAGATCTTCCTCAAATAAAAACTACACAGACAGAAAGAAATTGAAAGGAAACCGAGACTTTTGTAGTCAAATCCGAGTCATGACGAGTACATTGAAAAGCTGAAAAGTAAGTGAAAGAGAAAATAAAAGCATGCCATTTGTTTAAAATGCAATGATACCTGTCTGTACTACTTTCACCTTTGCAATAAACGATTCACCTATAAATCTAAAAAGCGTATCTTCAAACCACACCATGAAATCCCTATTGTAGTGCATCCATCTTCTCACCAGCATCCCACGCTTCTTTCTACATGCGTAGTACACTTAGCTTTGTTCCCCTTTCCCTATATCCGGAACATACATACATAAAAACGAACACCTGGACAAAAAAGCAACCCAAAGAAAGAACTAGCGCAGCTGAGTAGGGACACTTGATACAACCTTGAGCGCAGGACTATACATCGTAATACTTCCAATGTTGAAGAGAAAGTAGATCAATTTTTTATTATACGCAGTAAGCAGTTGTCGCAAAAATAAAATATTTTAGTAAACATTTTACAACAACTAAATACTCTTGTATAAATACTACATTCCTGATAAGATAAAAAAAACTGTAAAGGATGGATTTGGTAGCTTTAGAAAATGAGAGGGAAGACGATTTACCAGATAATGTTAACAATTTGGCCATTTACAAGTTGCCCCCAGAGGTAATTAAAACTTTGTAATTGTAACTGTAGCAACTTAATAATATGTAAAAGCACATTTTGTGCTATTGACTGATGCATTATTTGCTAAAATATTTAGAATTTCCTAAGCAACATTTGTACTGCAATGCAAATATAATCAATAATGGTTTAACTACCTAATTTTCAAGGTTTGGGAAAAGGTCTTTGACAATCTGTTGTCCTCCAAAGACTGTGAAAATGCTGGCAAAGTTGCTCCATACTTTGAGGATATTCTCAGCTCGTCCAAGTCCTCTTGGTTGTTTGAACAGGTAAACTTACATTAAAATTATATTAATTATCAGAAATTATTTAAGTTCAAAATAAGATTAAGTTTAAACAATTATTATTTTAAGGTTCTCCCAATAATTTTGCCGTATCTCACCAAAGGGGAGATTTTCGGCTGTCGCGTTATTTGCCATCGCTGGTGCTATGCAATCGACCAGTTTTTGCTAAACAACGCTTATCATCGGCCAGCCTCTTCGGACGTCTTTCTGAGTGATCGCGTACTTCCCATAGCTACGATTCTCTGTGCCAAGAAACTAGCCTATAATGATTTTACAACCTCACAAAAAATCGCCATTGCACTAAAGGAACGCCACAACTATCTTATTTTTAAAATAGTGGGAAAATCGGCCTGTCTAAAAGAAACCATGAACACAATGGGTCAACGTCCAGGAAACCTAGACTTTTTGAAATACTACGGCCGAGATATCTTCTTCCTGAAGCTTGCCATTGCCAATATTTCTCCGGTGAATATTCTGCGTCGGATTTTGGAGCTGGTAATGCTTGCACCAAACTTGAGAAAGTTGGACATTTTTGGAGGTATTTCTCCTCAGTTTGTAGAGCGTACAGGATTTCGGAGGACTAGAGCCTTGAAGGAACTTGCAACCTTTTCCCGGCACAAGATTGATAACCGACGGATAAAGAGAAGACTACCAAAAATTGAAACTTTGGACTGTGAAATTACCGGCCCATGTCATGCTGAAATGAAAAGTTTTCTATTTCAGCTATTTAGCCATTCCAAGAATTTTCAAAGCTTGGCCATGAACCTGATGCCAATAGGGCCAAACATGGAGTTTAAGCTTTTGGCAGATTTGTCTTTGTCTGTGGAGACAGACGAGCAGTTACTTTGCATTCGGGGTTTAAAAGCACCCTTGAAAAGGCTAATGTTGCATGTCACTGGTTTTGTAAGTACCAGTGATTTGCTCTCAGTCCCAACGGACTTTAAAGATACTTTGTGCAATTTTGGGTTACATTTGCCACAAGAGTTTTTACTTCGAGGAGGTTTGGACAGGTCAAATGCTGAGCAAAGAAGGCCATTTACCTGCTCTGGAATTTGGCAAGAGTGTAAGCACTTGAAACGAGTATCGCTAAAGGGCAATCTGCCATTTAGCTTGAACTTTTTGTGTGGATTGAAGCGAACGTTAGAATGGTTGCATATTGCACAAGTTGATGAGACGCCCTGCGACAGTGTGAATTTTAAACACTGGCGAGAAAGATTTGAGAGCGCGAAACGAGGTTTAGAAGAACGGGAAAGGTTAGATTTGTTGGCAGAATTTGCAGGCGTTTTGTCAGGAAAAGAGAGTGTGATGAAGGAACAGACTCTGTACAAGAGTACGATTTGGGATGTGTTCCCGAAACTAAAGATTGTTACGGTGAAAACAGGCCAGGCACGGGCTACTGATGATCAGGAAGGTAAATGGAAAGAGAAGGAGTACAGAAGGGATATTTATTACAAGGTCAAAGAAAAGCAAACAGTGCAGAACAGTGCAAAATGAATATGTTCTTTTTAAAAGGAGGCTAGTCAAGTAATTGTGAAAATACCTAAAAAAAATATAATGTGATAATTTTAAAACCTGAGAAAAATAGAATGAGTTTATTTAGTCCGAAATTGGTACAATTTGAGCTGAGAAAGGAAGATTAGCTAGTTATTTTGAGTGGACCACTCAGAGTGGTAAGCTTTTTAGGTGTGTTTTGATAAAATGCAAGTAGTTATAAAGTCGTACTATAAAATGACTTGAGCTAGTAAACTTCCCGTTACCAATCAACTCTTGTGACTGAATTTGATGAATTTTATGTTAAAAATTGAACAAAATTCTAGTCCACCTGTTAAGTCAAAGATACAAAATAAAAAATAGTATTTGAACTAAACTTAATTTAGTATTAGGATTCTACACGTACACAGACTATTGCTATAACGTAACTACTATAGATGAACTATAAAAAATGTGCAAACTTTCTTTTTTTTGTAGAAATATTAGAATAATCTGCAATTAGGATAGCTCCATATTTTGCAAAATTTCTTTTGATTTTTGATTTCAAAGGCAGTAGAAATAGTCTTATCACGCAGCTTTCTAGATTGTTAGATGAAACTGCACATCAATAGAAAAGTAAGTGAAAGCCAGTTTAATGTAGTTTTATTGTTACTGTAGTTAGCAATTTATGTTACTTGAATATTTGAGATTTTGTCAATAGATAAGATGTTGGGTAAAAAGTAAACTAGTTATACCGTATTAATATAAGCATTTAGTCAAGTTACGTGTATTGTAAATAATAAAATTATTCAATAGGAATGCTGAATACTCCCTACTTGATCGTTAATTCTGTTAAGGCAAGCTACTTATAAATCACTCCGGGTTTGTGATTTAACCTATTAACCTGTGAATTCAATTTTAAACAGTCTATGATATTTTGGTGTGCGAACCATGCATAAAATTTTTGTTTCCGATTAAGAGGAGGAATGTTTTTGAGGAGTAAGAGAGAAATTCTGTAATGTTGTTTTATTTTTCGTATTTAAATTATTTGGTTACATATGATTAATAATTTCGAAACTGTACTAAAGCATCTTTCTTAATTGTTTACCAGTAACCAATTACATATTATAATTTTTTATTTTGTTGGAAATCTAGCATTAAGCAGAAATGTTTATGTAATCGTAATAAAGCTTTCAATAACTATAGTTTTTTCTTGATTGTTTATAAGTCTAATTAATGATTCATATATTATGGTTTTTATACACAATTCATAAAACATATTTCATCAAAATGTTTACATCCTTAACAAATTGAGATGAAATGGGAAGACTGGTTTATTGACGGTCAATTGCATAGCTCTTAAAAATATGTCAACTATGGTATGTTTTCTATCATTTTTCTATCATCATCATTTCTATATTTTTAATTCATGGTTACCATTGAAAAACATGTTCTAGCATGGGTAAGTAAAATGTAGGTGTGGGCGACTTCTGTTTTGTAGAAATAAGTTATATAAATAGGTTGATTTTAAAAAGTAATACATGCCACCTACAACCATAATAAAACGAAAAACATTCCAAAAGTTTTAGTTAGCTTTTTTTTAAATCCGTTTACTTTGAAACCAGTATTGTAAAATATCACAGATAAACTTGGTGTAATACGTTTATCGTTTTTGTAACATTATAATATTTTTTAAACCAGTTTGTATATTGCTTTGAAACTAATCTATTCAGAGTAGCAAGGATAAATTTTGGGCGTTTTCAATTAAAAAATAGTAAACATGAGAATGTTAGTTCGTTGAAATGTCAACAGTTTTAGCTTAATGAGTTTTATCAGCCAGCCATCTTTCAAATTCTTTTCCAGACACAAACTTAACACCAATTCAATTTCAAGGAAGTCCTCGTCAGACAAAACTCACTTTTTGCAAGTAGGTGTAATGGGAAAAATAAGTACCATGGAAAAGCAGCTTTCTCCAAAACGCGTTTTGTCACACTCTGACAATATTTCAAACTTTCTGAAGATTTACTTTGACTTTACATACTTTGCTTGCCTGTCTCCTTTTCGATTCAAGCTTGTCGACAATCAATATATTTTGCAATCTTGGTTGCCACACAAGTTACTCTGTCGATTTTGTTTAATTCTTATTTGTCTCTGGTTGGTGTGTGATGTCCGTGAGTTAAAATGGGAAGACCGTAAAAATCCTCGAGTGTTTTTCGATATTGTTACTACATCTGCTTCTCATTTTGTTAAAATAATTACCCTAATTCAATTCTGGACAAAAGGAGAAACATTTTTAAAACTTTTAAACTACTTTCATGCATCAGAATTCATTACTAAAAATAAGCAAAACCATTTTCGTACAAAATTTTCATATAAAATACTAGCCCTGTTTCTTTGTATTATTTACACAATAATAAATTTACTTCGTGCATTTCTTAAACGAAACACGATAGTAGAGAACAACGTTGGGCGTTATACTGGATGGACGTTTGAGTGGTGGTGGGCGAGAATGATTTTATCTGGAAGGTATAATTTGTTTTTAACTGACGACAGCTCAGAGTTGCAATTGAAACAATTTGAGAATCCGTCAGTTGGTGATACAATTTTGGGAACATTGTCTGCTATTGGTTATTTATGTCGGTTAGAAGAATAGATAGTAAATATCAACTTATTATTAAATGGCAACTTATTTTAAAATTCTCTATGTATTATGTTTTCAGGAGAAACTTGGGTTTATACGTTGACTTAATAATTTTAATGATTGCTTTATCATTATACATAACCAGTGGATCACTTAGAAATATTAATAGTCTTAATGAAAATTGGGAGAATATTAAATGCAAATATTTCTACCTTCGGGAAGTCTCTCATCTAATTAATCAGACAATAGGGCTCAACGTTGCTGGCTTTTTGGTTGAAGCTATATTCTACATTGCGTTGCTACTGCATGACAACTTTGTAGCAAACACGGTTAACCTGGACTCTACACATTTAATTCCAGTGGCGTTTTCATTTGTAAATACGTGGTCAATTTTGGCTATATGTGCAAGTATACCAAAAAATGTAATAATTTATTTTACATTTGTTTTTAAAATGCTTCTTTGTAACATGCAATTTTAAGTATTTTAATTTCTATATATTTAAGGTAAGTGAGATCAAGGATTGGCTAGTAATTGAAGAAAATCGGAAACGCGTTCCATTGGACATGCTTGTATTTTTGATGAATGACATAGATTCAAATGCTATTTCAATAAAAGCCCACAACGTTCTCACAATCTCCTTTTCAACGCTGACAAGCGTAACTAAAATTAAATATTTAGTTAAACTGAAGATGTTAGTAGAAAATAAATTTTATTGTTTTCAGATGTTTGGTATCACCATGACGTACTTTGTAATTTGCTTACAAGCTTAAGTGCTACATCTATTTCACTATCAAACCTGGATGTGGATTTTGATTGAAAGTTCATTTTGGCTTCCGTCCAGGAAAACTTTTTTCGGATTGTTTGGTTTGGTCACCACAAAACTAAATTTTATTTTTTTTGGTAAATTTAAAACAGTCAAAAGCTTGTGATGTAATGTAGAATGTAGATGCATTCAGAATTGCTTTACTTCTTTAGTGGAAACTATTATCAATCAATCAATCAGTCAAGACAATCAGCTTTGCAACATGCTTATTTATAAAACAGTTGTTTAAAACGTGTAAGTGTTATGATTGAACATTAAATTGGCGACTTATTACACCCAGCAGCAATGAAATCACAAATGAAGGAAAGAACGGCAGTTTCACAATGCCCCATTCCTATTTTGGTGAGCACAAGTGAGGTGTAGCACGATGTAAAGGAGTATGAGAACAAGATAATTTTATACATTTTATAATAATAATGTACTACGCTGAGACAAGACGTATAATAAACTCATTACGATCTAACCACATGAATTAAGAAATATTCATGAAAGAAAAGGTACAACTTGAAAAAATTATTATTATATAAATGATTACACAGAATTTCGACGATGTATTTGTGTTGTGAGCAAATTTAGTTTAAGATCGCTGACAAACATGTTACGATAGAGTGGGACAAAAAATAATCAAAGCATTTTCAATATTAAAAATGCTGATATAAATAGTACAAAGAACGCCTTACAATGTAAACATGAAATATTTCAGGAAGGAAAACGAATGAATAAAATCTTACAAAGAATTTGGTTTGGAAGTGAGTAAAAGCAGTTCTACGTAAAAAACGTATATGTTAACAGGAATGAAATGAAATAAATCTTCGAAAAAACACAATTAAAAGGTAGAATTCGGTGATTTCTTCTGTGCGATTCCCCGCTTGCGCTTGCTGAAACGCCTCCCAGGCTTCTCTGTTTGGGTGAGGACACCTGCTGTCTCCTCTTCCTCCTCCTGGTAAAGAAAAATAAATGAAAAGGATTCTTTTAGCACAAAACTGGTTTAGAAAATAAATAAATGGTTTTTAGATCAAAATGTTTTGCGAACCTCGTCCATTTCCTTATTATCCTCCTGAGACGGTGTAGGCGGTCCGATATCTCTCTTTTCTTCGTGGTATCTCATTCTCTTTGAGGGAGCCTTCTGTGAGCAATAAAACAAGGTTTGTCAAATGATGTATAAAGTATTTATAAAATGAAAGGAATCAACACTATTGCCATTTACCTTCTTTTGTTCGCCAGAACCCTGAGAATCATCCGTGCCCGAATTAATCATAAAATCCACAATCAACGTAGATCCAAAAGTAACATTTTTGGTATTCTTGTCCCCATCTCCACCATAAAAACTTTGATGTTTCAAAATCCCAGAACTTGAGGAGGTAGTCATGGGATCCGGTTTCAATACTGGTTTTAACAAGGATGTTCTGGGGGTACGTGGTGGAACGGAAACCTCCGGAGTTGAAGGAGTTCTGGACCTTAGTGCAGCGTCCACTTGACGTACTCTAGCTTGCACAGCCATCTTTGCAAAGGCTAGCGTCTGTTCCTGATAGCGCTTCTGCAAATCATTTCTTTCTTTTTTGGTTTGGTCCAGTTTCTTCTCCTGTAAAATCATAAAGGATTATGATCCTCATATTTAGAATAAAAATCTTTTAAATTACCTTTCTCTAGAAACTTACCAATTTTTCAACTGCCATTGAATAATCCAAATCTAGTTTTGCCTTTTCCTCATCCAATGCTCTGAGCTCTTTACGAAATTCTTGTTCCAATTCAACTTTTTCCTTAGCAAACTTCTCAGCTTGCCCCTTTATCTCCATCTTCTTCTCCTCCAACTGCTCCATTAAGGTTTTGATAGAAGTCTCTTTAGCAGCTAACTCCTCCTTAAACTTTGATTCAACTTGGTGCAGTTCTTGTAAAGCAGCTTCATGTTTAGCAGTTTCCTCCTTAAGGTGCTCATTACAGTTTTCAATCTTCAGATTCAGTTCCTCCAGCTTAGACTCTGCAAGTTCCAAATCCTTTCTTAACTTGGCTTGCTCTTCATCCCCGACCTTCTTCTGTTCCTCCATCTCCCTCTTCAACTTTTCAAAGTCCAGCTTCAAACCGTCAGCCTCCATTTTCTTACTCTTTAGTTCTTCCCCCAGCGCGGATTTAGCAGAGTTCGCCCCAACATGCGCACTTTTTTCGGCTTCCAGTTGTTCCCTTAACTCCATAATAACTTTGTTCTTTCCTTCAACCATCTTCTCAAGTTCATTCCTCTCCTCCAGACGTTTCTCCTTCTCCTGTTCCAATCTCATTTCCAAATCCTTCTTCTCCTCCCCACCAACCATCTTCAACCGTTTGAGTACCTCCTCCAACTCCTCCACAAACTGTTTTATCATTTTGTTCTCACTTTCTTGGGCCACAAGTTTTAAGTTTACTTCCACACCCGCCTCCTTCAAACTTTGGATTGTGGAACGCTCCGCAACCAAATCAGCTTCAAGGGTATTAATCGTTTTATCTAAAGCCCCCATTTCTCTGGCTACTGCCTCCTTCTCCTCCTGGTGCTGCTTTATCTTCCCTTCTATAAATTCGGTCAGTTTTTCTAGCTCCTTTGCAGCCTCCTCTCCTTGTTCTTCAAAATCCTTTATCAACTTTTGAATAAACATCTTCAATTCCTCCTCTTCCCCTTCCTTCGTCTTCAGCTCTTGAATAAAGTTCCCCTCCACTGTTTTAAACCCCTCGACGGTCGCCAAATGAGCTGTCTTCTCCTTTTCCAAGGATTTCAAATGGTGCTGAATCTCAGCTTGTAGCTCACCACGCAACTTCTCTTGCTCCTTCTCATTTTCTTTCATTATCACAGTTGCATGCGTCAACTCCTGCTCCGTAAAATTCAGCTTATCATTCAGCTCATCCAGATTCACCTGAAGAACTGCATTATTCTGTAAGGTCTCATCGATCCACTGCTTCAGCTGAAGTTGACGAACCTTAAGGCAGGCAATGGTCTTCTCGTGCTCATCAAACTGACGTAAAATTTTGGTTTTCAAGGACTCATATTCAAGCACCTGTTCCTTTACAGTTTCATTATGGTGTTCAGCAGCCCATATCCTAAAAAAAATGACATTTTGAATCAAATTACAGTTTAATAGTTAATCAAACCCTACCGCCTTAAAAATCACTACTCACTTGTTGTTCAAATCCTCCCGTTCCTTCTCATCCTCCTCATGAACTTTCTGAAGCCTCTGGTTCTCCATCGCAACCTCCTGAATCGTCAGGCTCATGTTCTGAATCCTCTCCTGGCTAATCTGCAGCCCACCCCGGAGTCCTTCAATTTTCTGCTCGTACATTAACTTTTCTTTCCTAAAGTTTTTGATCATCTGCTCAAGATTGGAGTAGGCCGAGTTGACTTCCTGTAGAGGAATAACACCACCGCCAGCACCTCCTCCACAGTCTCCCGGAGGCACTCCAAACCCCTCCATTTTACTCCACGTCAATCCCTACCAACTTCAAAATAAAACGTCAAACCACCTGAAATCAAGGCAAAAACAATTAATAATCTTTAAAACCCTCTTAAACAATCAGCAATCACTTAATCATCGTCCGCTCCCCAACCCCCACCTCCCTCACAACTTCTTTGAGCCAAAAAATCCTCGGAAATCCAAAACTTAAACTTTAATTTCCTCCTTTATAACTTACCACAAAAATCAGTGAGTATTTTCCTCCACCACCACAATATAATCACTCATTAATTAACTAACAATCTATTTCCCCCACCTCCACAAATAAAAGATCTTGAAACACTTGAAAACACCACAGAAAACCACAACAAATTTAAAAACCAATCAATCAATCAATTAGTACCCACCCTCAACCCCCACGCAAAAAAATGCACAAAACACATCCAAAAACTCCAAAATTCTCGATTAATCTTCCTCCTTCAAAACTTATCCAAAAGTTAACTTTCGACTCCGACTTCCCTCCACCTACCTGTCCACACCTCCAGAAACCACCGTAGTTTAAACACCAATTAATTTTCAAAAATTTCAATAAACTCTTTAGAAAACTGGTAATTTTCACTGAAAACTACACACTAAGCACAGCCATTTGTCCCAATCAAGAACTCACTAATTAACTAATTAATTGCCCAACATTACCAGTAATTTTTAGAAAAAGCACATGTTACAAAAAAAAACAGCCTAATCCACTCCGCCACACTTCAGCACTCCACAACTCTGATCGGCTAGCTGACGACTCAACTGACTACTACGCGACCTTGACCCTGAAGCACAGCTTCCGCTTCGCTCAGCTGCTCTCCTTTGTTTACCTCAGAACTCGAGTGCACTCGAACCAACAAGCAACGCACTGACGCTTTAAGGGGCCATTCATGCTTTACCTTTACTTACACCAACAGCGGCAAACCGCTTCTTCAAATTTTGCTGGATCGGTGACCTTGCAAATCGCAACAATTTTAATAGCTCACGTGACACAATAGCCAACGACTAACGAGGCAGGTAACCAGATTATTTTCCACGGTTGTCACTGGATTTCCATTGTTTCCCGTGCAGCACCGGTTTTCAGGTTCATGCAGTACATTGACAAATTGAGCTATTGTCCGTTCCAAGTCATTATATAGCGTGTTGAATACGTAGAGAGTGGATAAGACAGTTGGATAACACTGACATGAGCAAATGACATGACATACATCACATCATTAATATTTTTCGACTTTTCGCATTTTCAGTGAAATGTAGTACAATGTCGACAATGTGTAATTCAGAGATTGGTTTGCAATTTGCAATGTATATTCATCATTAAACTTGAGATAACTTTTTGGTACTTCTTTTATAAATTTATCTTTACCACAATAACCACTATTTTTTCCCAACCATAAGTGCTGCAGAAATTCACTGGGCTACTGTTTGAATAACAAATTAAAAATAAATGCGCTTGGAACCTTATTTATATGTAAAAGGCCGGTAAATTTTTTGTCAACAAGCCATATTGATTCTCAGAAAATGCATGCATTGTTTAAACTTAAGAATAGAAGTTCTAACCCTTTCCTAGAATTCCGCTATTTTTAAGAAATAGAATTGCAATGTTGAACACTCTGAACACACAAAATTGTTTGCATAAAATAATTTGTTATTTAAAAAATATGAATTGGACGAACTCCTCAGTAGGGCATGTACACAATTGACCAAAATGAGAAGGTGACAAGGAATATTATAATAGAAGTTAGAAAGTTAGAACCAAACATAATTTTCTTGTGATAATTTCGGTTGTTTCAGACGACAACATGGTAGTTTGATTGAACCCCACCCCGTTAAACTCGAAGTTACAATTGGTGGTGAAACTTTCACCCTGAAAGTGAGCTTGTGGATGTTCATTACTTGCATCTTGCATCTTGTAAAGTAGTAACGCATCCTACGAACAAAGTAAAACCTGCAAGCAAGACATTAGATAGAGCCAGCTCACGACTCGTGACTCACGAGTCAAGGTCTCGAGTCGTGAGCCCAACACAAACACAAGCGGCTACTCAACAGCTGAGTGACCAACTCGTCTATCTGCTGCCTGTCTCAATTTCAACTTGGAAGTAATTTTAATTGACAGTTAAGTTATCTTGAACTAGATTATCTGTCAACTTTTGCTAGAATATTTAAGAGAAATGGAGAAGCACTGTTTAATTTGCTACGAATCCCTTTCTTCCGGAGCTAGGGAAATTAAAAGGGAAGTTGGAGAAGAATCGGTGATTAGAAATCAACTTGAGGTTATCTTTGTGCTCAGGGAGCTACTTCGACTTCCGGTGGATAAGGTTAAAGGCTTTTTGGAACAGGCTGAAGGTGATAATTTGGACAAGTGGATAAACTTTTGTGGAAATTGTGAGGATGAGGTGGAACGGGCTTGGCAGATTTTTGAGGAGCTGGTGAGGGTCAATGTAAGATTTAAGGGAGTTCGGGACAGGGTGGTGGGGATGGTCAGGGGCAGTTGGGGAAAGGAGCAAGGAAGTAGTAAGCTGGGTAGAGGAGGAAGGCGGACGAGAGGGAGGAGCCTGAAGAAGGAAGAGAGGATCACGGAGGCGACCAGGCAGTTTGTGGTGAAATGTGAGTGGAACATGAGGTGAATAAGATAAATGGTGGAATGAGGATGACGATTAATTGGATTTTGGTTTTGGTTTATTTTCAGATGACTACAGCAGCGATCCAGATCCCTTCATGGAGATTAGATGTGGATTGCTAACCGTGAAACAAGAACCTGAGGAGCCAGGAGATGAAGAGGAGGATAATGTTGACTTGGATGCTTTTGTGAATGAGTTGATAAATGAGGAGGATGATGACAGAGGTGAAATGGAGGAAGAGGAGGAGGTTGCTCCATCCAAGAGCCTTTTTGTGGGTGAAGGCAGTTCAGATTCTGATTGGGAACCGCAAGACAAGGATTCAGATTTTGAGGTAGATGAGGACGAGGTTCAGGAAGATAATCTATTAGAAAAAGAGGCGGTTAAGGAGATAAAAAGTCTTGTAAAAGGATCTGATGCGGATAAACCCAGTTCCAGTAGTGCTACTTCTTCAACTGTTCGTAAACCAAGAGGAAAATACCGGAAAAGAGGATTATCAGCACTGGAGGATGAAGGAGCTTTTCAAGTAAACGGTCAAATTCGCTACAAGTGCATTGTGGAGAATTGTGGAATGATACTAAAATCTAGGCGAAATTACATGAGACACAAAGTCAGAAGGCATTCGGGAAAACCTAAGGAACTGCAACATGAAGCTGCTTTTCGTACCGAAACCGGTGAAATCCACTACAGATGTCCGGTAGAAGATTGTGGCATGATTTTGAAAGACAAAGCCAAGTACAAACGCCACAAGCTCCACGTTCACGATGGCGTTCCTCGTCCCAAAAGAAAACTGAATTTGTGTTGCGAAAAATGTGGAAAGGTTTATGCAAGCTATGCCGGACTCCACTGGCACCGTCGGGTTATTCACGAAAATAGTTCCATAAAACGACCCCGTAACCACAGTGAAGCGGCCATGAAAAGGTATACTGAGAAGATTCAGTGTGCACATTGTCCTCGAATGGTGACCAGGCGAGTGATGAACCATCACGTGCGAATGTTACATTCGGAAGGCTTCTCTTTCTATTGCCAAATCTGTGGCCAAGGATTTAAGGATAAATCGGATTTTAAAAGTCATCAGGCTGACAAGCACGGAATTTGCTCGTGGCAGGATTGCGGAATGAGGGTTTTGGAAGGAAGGGAGGAACTCTGGAAGCACCAGGTTGAGGTGCATGGCAAGGAAGTGGATATTTTTCGGTGTCAAGATTGCGGAAAGTATTTTACAAATAAGACTAGATTAAATAGGCATTTAAAGATACACGAGTATCAGAGGAGGGTTCAAGAGGGTGGCGTGGGCCAGGATGGCGGAAGATCCGAGTGGGTGTGCGATTTGTGTGGCAAGGAGTTTGCGCTTAGTGAATATCTTTATTTTCACAAGTGGAGTACGCATAAGATTAGAAATAATACACAAACCAAAATTGAAAATCAGACGTAGTTTTAAATGTAGATAAGTTTGTTAGGGGACATGTGATAAGAATTTTACACTGTAATTCAGTGACTGAATGTTGCGAAAAAGTAGCTGCTAGTGTAGATATATATTGTTTGCGTACTATAAATAGTATTATTTTGTAAACAATATATGCAGAAATTAATTTTTTTTTCTAATTAAATGCAAAAATATGTTACATTGAGCAAATGAGCAAAACCTATTTCAAAATTACCTGATTGTAATCATGAATCATCAAATCACCACGACCAGATAATCTGAATATCACGTTCATCAAGTTTGTAGCTTAGCTCTCTGTAATTTGTAAGATTTTTTTGTAGCATTTTAAATACTTGTTATGTCATGGCTTTTGTAAACTGCTCATCCAAAGTTAATTTTGTTTTAGAATTATAGTTTTGGGTTATCATTTTGTTTTGGGGCATTGTGGTACTGGTCTTTTGATTTTGCTTGTGAAGTGAAGTGTAGTCAAATGCTGAATTTTCCTATTTGAATTTAATTTTTCTATAGTATAGTCTATACTCTATATCATACAATGGCAGTGCAGTGATATTCCATTTTTGTATTTCTTCTCTTCCTAAAGCAACTGACATTCCACGCAAGCATCTTTAGATTAGGCAAAAAACTGGAGAAAGTTCAGCGTGTCTGTGATGTGATGCTTCAAATTGCTAAAATTGTAATTCAAGTAGGTGATTCAACGCAGATTACTATACATTTTGCTTTTTATTGTTCCTGCATTGATTGGAAGTTATTTAATCTCCATTGAAGTCATACTATAAGGTAATCAGTTTCAGTATTCACACCGCATTTTGTGACATCTTGCTGAATTCAGAACATTGTTATCGGATGACATTAAATAAAGCGGAGTACAAATAAATGCAGCTTGCTTTATTTTATTGCATTATTTTATGTTCACATACATATGTCCGGAATCTGGACTCCAGATTTTGAAATTTGTCAGCAGTAATTACTAACTTACAAGAATTTTACAATCCAAAACCTCAGCCTAAATCCAACATAATATTACATGAAGTCAATGAACCTGAAAAAGCTCAGTTATAAAATTTCACAACATAAATATATACGTATGTATGTATATTGTGTATATAACTTACAGTCAGCAATTCAACCAATATCATAAAAAACTACTAATGCTAATAATAGCCAGTCTAATTCCTATGATGACTTTTAGTGACTCGTTGAACGCGATTAGAAATAGTGGTAACTTTCCAGAGCTTTGTGATATGATAATGTACGAAAGTTGTCTGATTTCAGTTGTATTTGTACAGATTCACTATTAGTGAAGCAAACCATCCAAGACAACAACATTTGAACATTCTCCTTGCCCTTTGCATTTCGGATTGATAAATGAGCTGTGCTTGAAAGAACAAAGTGCTTGATACATTAGTTTGGTATTAGTATTATCTATATACATAATGCATACGCAATGTTAGATTAGATTACAGAAGTAAATTATATAGTGTATCGTTGCACTTCACCCGTACCAGATTTTCCTTATTCGTGATTCATTGTTTTAGCTGCTGGCGTTCTTTGCCTTTGGTCTATACACTTCCATATTCCTTTCGTTTCATTCTTCTGAAACAGGCCAACAGTGAGTTAAGGAAATTCAAAACTGGAACATTAAAATGAATCAAGCCGGTTTGTCAACAAGTATTTTTATTTGACAACACGCCTAAGTCGCAAAACCAGTTATATTTCGACTTCGTTTTTAAGCCTAATTCTCAAAATCTCTTACAACAAATTTTAAGTTAAAATGGCAAAGTCACGAAGACATTTGCAGGATGAGCAGATTTTGCTCAGAATTTTCCCTGCTGAGGTATTTATAAATTTACATGAAATTTTTATAAAAGTTACAACTTCTCTAATCATTCAGAATGTTTTTAGGTTTGGGACAAGCTGCTTTCAACAAAATATATTTCAAGTTCTCTTGTTGTACAAAACTTGGACGAAACATCTCCCTTTTTCCAGCAGCGTCTGTCAGACAACGGAGTGATTTGGAAAGTGTACTTTTCCGACATTTGGCAAATACCTGGTCATCAATTTTATATGAAAAGGAATGCTGGTGCGGTCATCAGCCGAGAATTAGTTTTAGTAATTTCGCCATATAAAGATCCGGTGATTCAACGGTTCTTAAAAAAGTACGGAAAGGAGATTTGGTATTGCACGCTTGGCATCTCGGTTGAGTTTAGTGAAAAATTGTTGTGTTACCGGAAACTCAGACAGATTCTTACGCTTTTACCAAACCTTAAGGAATTGAGTGTACACTACGGCCATTTAGGATGTGGGAAACGCAAAACCTGTGACTGCCCAGCTCCAAGAAAGCATGTACCTGTAACAATAAAACGATATCTTCATGACCTACCGTTTGATGGGTGTGGTCTTAAAGAAGAATTGGTGGCAAATCCGTTGCCTGTAATAAGAAACTTGCGTTCACTGAGTGTAACGGATTTACCCGAATTTGTTAAACAAGTGCTAATGGCTACATACTCTAAAACTGAGATTACCTTTCAAGAATTTAATAATATTGACGTGGAATGGACATCGTATTTGCAAGCCGTTGAGGTGAGAGATTCAGTTTGCTATGAAAGAATGTCTGCAGTTGAATTAAAGGAAATGATAACACGTGCACGTATTGAGAAATTACAGATACAGTGTTGTCAGAGAACCTAACAAACTATAAAATTACCACTGGTAACTTAATTTAATTGTGCTACGCCACTCCTTTATAATTACTAATAGTTTTAAACGATTCCATACAATTACAAATTTTATTTTATTCGCAAATATTTGAAATCTATAATTGACCATAAATCAGAATTTTATGAGCTAAAATAAGAGATATTGCTCCCACACTTTGTTTTGAAATTTGTTTATTTGTTTGTTGTCCAAAGATTTGCTTGTACAATTTTCCTTGTTTGTTTTATAATGATTGAATGTTAATAATCAATAAAAATGTAGAAATTTATTTCAATGTGCAGATTAAAAATGTACTCTGTAGTACATTGAGTAAACATATTTTTTTGTTGAGAAAAATGTCATTGCATACCTGTGTATAGGTTCTCAAATTACAGTGTTTATTGGCGAGTTAATGTTAAGAAACTTATGGTTATTTAAGGTTTACATACTTAACTCCTGTGACCTAGTAATAGCAAGTTAACTGTAACGTTATTACCAACTTCTAAGCATTTTAGCGGCGTTAACGCATTAACATATGTAAACGATCCTACTTTTACTTTAATAAACTTACAACTTTTATAAAACTTTTTTCTCCAAACCAAGTTTCGTTGGAATGTTGTTTTCTGTGCAATCAAAAAATTATTTTGCTGCTGCAAAACAAATTGTTTGCAGCGCGTGTTCAGTAAAGCCATTTCTCCCAACGTTACAACCAGACCAAATATGGTACTTAAAAAGGCCAGACAAAACATGAAAGTAATCCACGCGTTTGTTCCGCGAGTGGAAAAATGGTTAATCAATATTGTTAAGCACATGGACTGAGAAATTGTTAGGAAACCGATTATGGTGGGCATGTTTACACCTTGCTGAATTTCGTTCATTATGCTTGCAAGTATTTGAATTTTTCGAAAATATTGTTCCATGAAAATTGTCCTTCCAGTTGTTTTAACCATTGAAATCTCTGTAAATCTTGAAAAAACAAATCTTCTAAAAAATGGATTGAACAATTTTCTAGTTAAAAAGAATTTCTTACATTTCCAGGGAATTTGTTTGAATGATGGTGCACATTAATGAAAGGACATCTACAACAACCAATAGCACTCCAACACCCACAGCAACCATCCACATGTTAACAAGTAGCACCAAGTTTTTTGCAATAAAATTTGCAATGGGGAACACGAATATAATAATATTATTGTCACATTTAACAAAATGGCATTCAGGTATCATCCAGTATCCTGGAAGGGATGGTTTACACGGATTGGTCCAGTGAAACCCATATGATAAAACCACGGAGAAAATAAATGGAAGCGGGATTGCACTCAGTAAATAATACAGGCGTAATCTGGAACGGAAAGTCTTCCTACTTTTTAATTCTTTTGGTTGATGTTGATGGCTTTCACAAAATATAGCTATTAACTCGTTGATATAGTAACAAATTGTGTGTGCTTTGGTAAAACAAGACAACATGCTAATTAAGCTTACTGTGTGTCCAAGCAGACAGAAATAGAAAATAAAGTGGTCTTCTAAGACAAGTTTTCTATCAATAAACTTTGGATGCAGCTGGAACATTCCTTGCATCGCATATATGCCTAACAGAATCCCATGTTTTATTATTACTACCATACATTTCCTTTTATCTTTTGCTAAGCTGGTCCTTTGTTCCTGTGGTATCCATTGGAATGTTATAGCATTTAAGGTTTGTGCAAATTTAAAAAGAGCTGCTAAAAGAATGGCTTGTTCTTTAATCATAGCTATAAGTCCGGGTAGATAATGTAATGCCCAAACCTTAATCATTTTGAGCGTTGTACAAATTTTGTTAATTGTACGAGACCTAAACATGCAACTAGTTAAATAACTCCTTGACTGTTTCACACAACTATATATATCATGCACAAAAAATTTGCACTTTCAATCTCGTTTTGGAGGCTTTACAACTAAGGAATTTGTATGGGTAGTTTTGTCTAATGGTTAAGCAAACACTTACGCTGCATTTGTGTAAACACTTTTGTAAGCAAGCACTTAGACGATTACGTCAAAACCAAACGGGTTCTGTTGAAAGTATACAATAGAGTTTAATTGTAGTCACAAACTGACTTCCTTGTGTACTTAGCTCTAAAATGGGTTAACAAACAGTTTGCTAAATCATTGAGCTGAATTACAGCTAAAAGTATGGCAAGAAAAAGCCTGTTATAGCTGAAACGTTTAGCGATAAGTGTTATTGACACAACAAATGAGACACCGTGTGTCAGACACGCGCAATCTATAACATCAATTATTGTTCGTCAAATCGCTTTCACGTGGAAGTGAATGTATATGTATTTATTGAAAACAGAAATCTTGGCAAAACTATTTTTAAAATTTTGTGGAAAACAATGTTAGAATAATTGATAACTACCTTATAAGCACTCCTACTATAGCTATCGGACAGCCAACAAATAGTTTAGAAATTGTAGGGTTCTATATGTCAAACATGATTTTATGCTACTTTCACATTTTTACATAATATGTAAAGTATATGACAAACTGTAAACTACGTTTTCAAATTAGCGTTAGTTACCCTGTAATGATTTTGTTGTTTAACAATATTTTGGTAAAATATACTTGTAGCAAGTACACGTTTTATTTATTGATTCATTTTATTTGTCATTTACTAAATTTTAGGAAATTTTCGCAAGTTTTTCGTGTAAGCTTTCTAAAATCTTTACATCTGTAGCAGTATATAAGTAAATTTACAGCCGCGTTTATTGACCAAAGAATGTATGCAATCATAAAAGCGTCTCTGTATATTATCTTTTTAAAAAAGTAATCAACAAAAAGGCCAATGGGTCCTGCGTTGGTTAACACGTAAACCAAAGAAACTGGCAAAAACATTCGGGCAGCGTTAATGCCTCTTTTTTCACTCGCCGTCAACTTTCTTCGCTCTCTTGCCACTTGTTTCATCTGTAAGTTCAGTATCAAAATTATAGTTAAACCATCCAATTTCTAAATTAGATTTAATTTTCTAACCTCTTTGTAGCAGAACACATTTAAAATAAGTACAATCGGCGGGGGTACCACAAAATCCAATATATTTCCCCACTCTATAATTTCCAACAGTAGGTCTCGCTTAAGGTGAAGTACATGAGTGAAATTTGAAACACTCTGAATGTCTTTGAAATTGTTCGTGACAGTAGTAAAAGTTAAAAATCT
Source organism: Entomobrya proxima (assembly GCA_029691765.1). Lineage (NCBI taxonomy): Eukaryota > Metazoa > Arthropoda > Collembola > Entomobryomorpha > Entomobryidae > Entomobrya > Entomobrya proxima. The sequence goes on from CM056169.1 coordinate 25,515,867, forward strand.
AGGTGCACACAAACAAAGTGCCATTGAAGCTGATCCAATTGCCAAGCATATGGTTTTTCTCATGGTAAACCAGCAAGTTGCCTTTAGCGGAAATTTGATAACTAAATAACGCTGCATTGTAATAAAAACTGTTGCTAACGCAGACGCACCTCTTGCGATTCCACCCAAGGTCATTGAAACAATATGCCATTGTACAATAGTGTATCCAGTTGTAAGCCACTTTCCTAAATATATATTATGCAATTACATTTATTTACAATTAACTCAATTAAATCTGAACAAACCAAGTCACCGTACCAAAGTATGCTGCGCTGACTGCTCCAAAAGACGCGAATAATATGCATTGGATCAAATCAACACAAGCAAGAAACATAAGAAAAAAGTCGAAAGGTTTGATGTCTTGCTTTGATGTGATAACTTTTATAATAATTATATTGCTGATTACTCCAAAAATACAGACTGTAATGCCAACAAAGCCAGTAACGTACATAAACATTGAGCCCGTCTGCTTATTGAAAAACATGTACTCAGGAAGTATATTGCATCTAACACATTTGCTTGGATCAATTTTCGAGCAATCAACTCTGTTCTTGGGAACGTCAAGCAAGTAGCAAAAGAACGCAGGTAAATAAGTAAGAACCACTACTTTGTCAACGGTAGCGTTAACTTTTTTGATTTCCATTTTCTGGGATTTTGGACTTAAAATTTAGCACAATATATGCATAACAAACTAATTTCTGTTTACCAGTCAAGCAGCTAATTTTAAATGTGGCGTTTTAATTGGCTATAATCATATCAGGCATTACCACCTGCATGCAAAACGTGCATTTCTTTCATGGTTTTATGCATACGCTACTTACATTGCACGTTACTACTAAATAAATGCTACTTTTTATTATAATATTTAGACCACTTCGTTAGTCATCGGGTATAATTTTTGCTAAGATGATGACTGATAAATAGAGTATTTGAAAATGTGGGCTTGCCATTTCCTTCTTGTTTCAGTGAAATTGCACCATTCTATTTGCAAATACATCAATTTAATTCAATAAACAAACCACAAAGCTCATTTGTTTGTATTCAAATTATTATCAATCTTGCAAAAAAGGAAAACTTGGTTTATGGGTTTCAAAGTGCTTGCTTCAAATTAAACGTTTTGGTTTATGGGTTGATGTGGTAAAACGCAGGACAAGTATAAATATAAATTGTCTAGCTAATGAGATAAATGACAATATGTATCATTATGCTCATGATAATTGCATTATCATAAAATCTGATGAAGTGCATGCGCATGACTAGTCACACAAATTGTGTGACACAATCTTTTCAATACTTTTCGCTTTTAGTGGAAACTTGTAATTACTGCAGATTAAGTGTCAAACTTCATACAATAATGTAACATATTGTTTCGACGTTTCTTGTAGTGTGTTGTATGATTATGATATGATATGAAAGTTATTAGTGTAATGAAACAATCAATAAATGGATTGGGAACTTTTTAAGCATAAATATTTATTTAAATTATTCCTATGGTATAAACTGAAGAACAAATGTTCTACTGGTAATTCTCTTTTTTATCCAAATTAAAGCATTGCCCACTGATAACAATGAAATAATAGTTATCTCTAAGCCAATTAGCACAACACAAAATACTCCTAATGTACTATACAGTGATATACCAGTTGGATTTTCGATTCCATCAGACGGCGTGAGTTTAAGATCTTCCAATTTTTCAAAAACAGATCTCCAACTAGACCTAATGTAATCAATTCTTTCACCAAAACCAGCTTCAATCAACGTTCGAATTGTTTTGCTTATCACAGGACCAAAAAATCCCCAGATGCGAACAGTAATAGGATTCCAAAATCGGATGTAGCTACTAGCGTGCACTTTCTGACACCAGTAATCATCCAGCACAAACACCGGCTTGTATCCAATATGCGCAGTAAAGTCTGCATTGCCCGGACTAAGCACTGCCAATTTTCTGGTAGTCATATGCTTCATCATTTCAGGAACATTAGCAGCTTGTATAGGAAATTTCAAGGAAATTTCTTTAAACATGACATCCTCTACTTTCCTCCCGTCAAGCAACTTGTTAATTTTCTTCATTGAAATTGGTGGCAAAATATGAGCAACTTGTAACAAATATTTTCTAATGTTATCTGATAACCACAATTTCCATCCATCCCTAACAGCCTTTTCACCTTCAGGTAAAGTTAAAAATCTGTAGATACCTACGGAAATACAAGCACTATATCCAATTGACAGTATAGTTAAGCTAATGTAAATTAAACTGACAACATTTCTGGGATGATTACTGGATGTTCCGAAACCAACAAATAGCCAGAGTAAATCCAATGCTTTTCCAAGAGATTTGTACACAAACGCATATATTCCAACAAGGAAACTTAAACCGATTAAGGTTGTCCAGTGAACTGCAGAAGCGGGAAAGAATTCGACTTGACCAGTGTTATGAACATCAAAACAGACTAAAAGATCTGTGGTGTAAGTCCATAAGAGTAGTATTTCGTCACGAGAGTAAAGTATTCTTTGAGGCATTTTTGGTCTTAATGATTCTGAGAATATCATGCCTAGAAACCAATTTGCACGAATTTCTACGAGATTTGTTATCAATTTTAGATTTTGCTGCTCTCTAGTTGGAATTGATATGTTAAGATAGGGTTCAATGGAAGAAAGAAACATGAGCCATAAAGGTGGACAAGTAACAATGGCTTTGTAGTAAGATTTGCGGTTGCTAAGAGTGTCTCGTAGTCCAGGGCAGCCAGTTTTGTAGTCGTAGCCTCCGATATTATGTGGTAGTATAAATTCGCCATAGCCCCGTAGATTAATATGTTTCCATTTGTTTGTTAGTTCCTGTAGTTTTAATGAGTTATTTAAATGTATGAACAGACCGGATGGTGAACAGAAGTAACAAAATATTGAAATACGGGAAGTTGTAAAATTTAAATCTATAATAAATATGGGAGCTCTAAACTTATGGCGTAAATTGTAACTCGAGAAATTTTGCAAACCATGAATAGGTTTCAATTCTTTGACTATAAAATACAGTGCTTGCGTTGAACTGTGGTATCCAGAGTTAAACATTGTTTCTGCTAGATCATGAATATTTACTGGTTTAAGTAGAAACAAGTGACAAAAACTGCGAAACTTGATAAAGGAAAATCGAAGGTACTTTACATTAACGGTTAAGTTAAGGTTTGGATTCTCTGCGTCCGCAACACTGAAGGAAAAGTTTAGCAACGTTGGTTGATACAATAACCATGTTGTTAGATTATATTGTGCACTATTCGTTTTTGTGTAAAACGAAGGATGCATAAATGAATAGCTCCTGTTTTCGACAACGGCAACAAGGCAGTCTGTAGAAATCTGAAATGGAAGAGTTGAAAGAAGCTGGCCGGTTGTTGAAGTTTTACTGTTGAAAATAAAATAAAATGCAAGGTGTATCAATAATTTGCACATTTTTGGATACATCATTATTTGTAAAAAAAAAACTACTAGCTATAGAAATAAGCAAGTACGCACACGTTGTCTTTGGAAATTGTAAAATAGACAAAAAGGAAAAACTAAAGAATGGCTTAAAGAATGTTTCAGTGTATTTAGTTTGTTGCGACTCTAAAAGTAGTTCAATTAGGCAGATGTTATGAGAATGTTCTTTTTTACATATACTTAATTAGCTAATGTACTTTCCTCCAAGGTACCTCTGTGGCAAGTAAAAAGCCTTATAAAACCAATGATTATATGTCGTGTGCTAAGTAAATGATAAGCGTTGCATGGGTTGAAGCTTTTTATTACTAGTTCATCGTTAGACGTTGTTATGATATTTGGCTAATGCTAATATATTGCTTAAAAAATTAAAATTATACACACTTTAGTAGATAAACCTTGGCTAAAAGCTAAAATTTTAGAAACTTGATAGACACAATTACGTTTAAGCATTAAATACAAAACAGAAAAATAAAAATACCAATAAATTATTCAGACTTACATAAAAAGTGAAGAAGTGAAAATTATATTATTCTGAAGGTGAGGCATGCCTACGACTGACTATAGTTAATTAAAAGTTTAAATAAATAGCTAATGAATTTATGATAATAAAAGTAAATTATATTGAAAGTAGAAACCAATTTATGAATTAAAGCGCACTTTGCAAAACTTAGGATGCGTCATATTTTGTAGAAATTATTACGAGTTATTAGATTGAGAAATTGTAAAATATACAAAAAAAGGAGTAATGAAGCAAGTTTTATAGTTTGACTATTAATTTTACTAGACAAATATCATCCCAAATTTTGACATTATTACTACTATTTTTTCTCATCAGTTGCTTCCAACGTAAACCTAACCCTCTTCTCCACTTTCCCTCCTTTGTAGTTGGGATCTACCGCAGTCAAAAACTTTTCAATGTGCTCTAACAACTTATTATCCGCATTCTTCCAAATCCACTTCATCAGTTCCCCCTTTGCCCTATCCATTCCTTGCGTATCTGCCAAAATCAGTAGCCCCAGCACATTTCTCTTGGTGCACACAAAACCCAGCGCAAGATCTAGGAAGCCCTTAAGTTCCTCCAATTTATAGCAATGTGCCGCTTGAGTAATTTCCGGAAGTACCATTTCATCACTCCAAGAATTCCCTTTTGGAAGGAAACCCTTGAATACAAAGTGCAGCAGCACTTCAACCGCTTTAGAGCCAATGTCCAATGGCCCCTTCACCACTGCTTTACTCAGAGCTGGACATCGAATGGCCAACAGATTAGCATCCACCTTAAACTTGACTCCATCTCGGCTTACTATCTTGACATCAAGAGGTTTTAAAGTTCGCAGCTTAGCCAGCCACTGCTCCACGTGCTGAGTCCACTTGTCAGCGAAAATGGGTTTAAAAGCGTTCTCAATTTTCCCCAGACAATATGCCCGTTTTGAAGATGACAACGACACCACACTCAGTTCCGGAGTGGCTTTCTTCTCCTTTGGTTTAGGCTTAGGTTTATAGAGTGTGATTTTGAGAATGACTTGCATTGGCTCACTTTGGGTTAGAGAATAGAGCCAGTCCCTCCAAGTGAGGGTGAACACAAGCAAGCCCCATCCACAGGACAGGTCAGCACTGGCCCTTCTACTGGGACCGCGCTGGAAGTTGGACCGAGAGTGGAAAGTGATAAGCACTTGCTCAGCGTCCTCTGGCTTTTGAACCAGTCTCAGAAAGATTTTGGCGGAGCGATAGCTTCCGTCCTGGAGCTGCATGAATGGCTTGACGTAACATTTTAGCTGGATGGGAAAATCGATTCGGTGACCCATTTTGAAGTGGAATGTTTGGGCTTCGACAAGTTTGGGGGAGTTGGCAAGCTCGAGGAAGTTGCCCACGGTCCATATTAGGCGAGCTTTTTCGAACAGCGTCTGAAATGGGAAGAAATGGTAAAAAATCAAAAAATTTATAAGTAAACTTACATCTTTGAGGTAGTTTACTGAACAAATTTACCTCGGCTTTGTCCATTTTTCTGGGGGTTCTTTAGGAAAAATTAGTAATAATTGAAGAAAAAATGAAAAATAGTGGATGATAATACAAAAATTAATAAAACTACACAAGTGGTTCTTTGTTCTAAAATGCCAAAATAAAATTATTAGAGGTTTGCAGAAAAAAAACCTTGGCGATTGTTTCTGGGGCTACTGGAGATCCTCCTTCCAAACTTGGTTTGTTCATCAGTTCATCTTTTGCAAATTTAGAATGGTGGCGGTTATGGTATTATATTTATAGGAACTATCGCCAGTAATGTTTCTGCTGATAAACCCATTCCACAAAACCGACATGCTGAAGAAGCTATTTCGAAAAATTCTATCTTGTTTTTACAAGTAATGCATTTCATTGTCATCACAACGTTTTCAAGTAAAAATTTTAGAATCAATCTAAATAATAATTATGTTCTGTGTCTTTGATTACTACAATTTAATTATGAACTAATCAACTATGAAATTTGTTTATTTCAAGGTTGATTAGCCACTGAAACAAAATATATAGTGCAAAGTATTACCACGGTACAGTGACAAAGTTTGCAAACATGATTGATTTTTAGAATTGAAGAATGTTACGGTTATGAAACATTTGCATATTAAAAACAAATTTGCTTCGTGAAAACAGAAAAATGGGAAATTAATTTATTCTTGATTTACAAGGTGACAAGCTTTGTGGCCTTCACGGGATTAGCAACGAGGATTATTGCTTCCAATCAGTCATACTTGAGCACGATAATCAGAAAGTTCTGCCTTTTTAACACGATGATTAGCTAGGTAGCTAATCACTCAATTTACCACTGTCGTTCAACAACCGAGAAAATAAGCATGTATTTGTAAACATGTACATTATCGAGTATTTGGCAACATGAACATCAATTGCAGAGACCGAGACATCAATGACCATACTTATCTTTACTCCTCTGCTTTAGGTTTTCAAAAGGTTCAAAAGAGAATACCGTAATTCTTGGATTTATACCCCTCGCTCGATTTATGACCACCCTCGAATTATACCCTCCTTTGCGCAGTACGCTGGAATTAGATGTTTTATGATATTTAAAATCTCGTTAATTGCTGAATTAATTAGCCTGAACAAGGATGTCATCGCAAGACTCACGACAAACACAAATAAATTATAATATTCATTTTCCTCGTACCAGCGACTGCACATTTCTCAAGTTTTATTTTCACGTAGCTTATTACTTAGGAATTTCTCCTTTTACTTTCACATTTCAAAATGGGCAGTACAAGCTTCGTACTTATTGGCCCCAAAAAAATTACTTTGTCGTAAGTTCTATTTTGACTTTTCCCTGGCTGTTAAAAAGTCTCCGAAGCATAGAATGGCAAAATATTGACAAGCCAACTGAATTTTTTCGATGTATGGACTTAACTTCTACATGTTTGAGGGTCACAGTCACAATTGTAAAACTTTGGAGAAGTGGTCCAGTATTTGAAGCAATCTTAAACAGCTTACATTTTCAACATAGAAGCCCAGATAAAAAGTCTCGTGTACACAATCTGGCAAAGAAACTGGCAATTGCCATTATAATCGGATTGTACATGCTGATATTTGTCCTAGACATTTTAGCTGGAAAGTCATTAGATACAAAGTCAAACAAAGGTTCATTAAAAAACTGGACGTTTTTTCGGTGGTGGGGAGAAATAGTAAAAATGGGCCGAATCAACTTTTTCTTGCGAAATGAAAATATGAATGATTTACACAGCTTTGTTAACATACTGATTGGGGTAGCTACGGTGATTGGGTATTTTGCAAGGTAAACCATGAGTTTGATAATATAAATTGAAAAAAAACAATGAACTTGTATAATGTATTTTGTTTTTAATATTTCAGAAGGATTACATATCTTTACTATGACTTGATGATTTTAATGTCTGCAATGTCATTATTGGTAGCTACACACAATTTCTGCAAGACGATTGAAGTAACTGAAAGCTGGAAACATGAACAGCAAGAAGATTTGCTTACCAATGAAAGCTCGCCTTTTCTAGATAAATCTACAAAAGACCAATTTCAAAAACAAATATTAGAAAAGACAATGAATTCTAGAATGACACTTACTTGTATGCCCATCTATGAAAGATACAACGCTCTCAAGCAATTGTCAGACCTTGTGAACAACGCAATGGGTCTACACTTTGCTCTGTTTTTGCTGGAATCTATATTCTATTATTCTACAAGTTTGAATAAAATATTTTCCGGGTTAGACATGCAACAAAGCTATCTAAAAATAATTCCAAGAATATTTAATGTGGCTAGCGTTTCTGCTGTTTTGGTAACTTGTGCTTGCATACCTGACATGGTATGTATTTACAAATTCACATATATATTTTTTTTAATGAGGTGAAATGACTAAACAGTTATCATTATACGGTTTGCATTTAGTTGAATGTTCTCAAGGACTGGCTGTACGTTGAAAAGCATCGAGCCCAATTATCGCCCGGGTTGTTAACGTTACTTGTCAGTGACATTGAAACAAACAGGATTTCCATAAGGGGAGGACCTATTTATAGTTTTACGTTTACTACTCTTACTAATGTATGTTCAATACTATACTTTTAATAACAATTATGGTTCATGTTGAATGTATGAACATCTAACAAGTATTTATTGCTGATTTGCAGATATTTGGAATAATTTTAACATACTTTATCATATGTCTCCAGGATCACAAAAATGAGGAGAAGTAGAAAGTAGCAAGCAAATTACAATAAATTACGTTTTTGCACATGTGTACTATAATTTGTTTGCATTTTGCTTATTGGTCTTACCAGCACCTGCAAAATATTAATGTATTGTACTAAATCATTTACAATATTAAAGCTCTGATTGCAGTTTAGTATTTACATATTAATATAGTCACGTTGTTTATTTGATTTAACCTAGGTACTTACTTAAAAAACATTATTTATGTGCAATTTAAAGTTAACCAAAATCTGAATAATATATAAAAAATTTTGCTTGGTAAATGGAAACATATAAATTGTTGCTACCCAACGCCAACTGTAGTATTTTATAAAACGGATAATGTGATAAACAAATGTATTAGCTTTAATGTGCATGGAAAGAATAAGTGAAATTGAGTTGAGAAGGACGCCATGAGATAGATATACCATCATTTGAGATAAAAAAAAAGTCAGTTTAAAAATACTTTTATGCAATTCAATATGAACTAGTGCGCTTGGTTTAATGAAGCTCATTTAAATTTTATTTATTCTAAATCAGCTGTACATATAAAACATACTTACAATTAGCAATATTAAACATTAAGAATATGCTTTGGTGTAAAGATGTATTAGACTAATTCATTTGTAGTTATAATTGTATCTACCGTATAATCTAAAGTCTTTTCTAAATAATTAATTTTAATTTCCCTATCTATAATACCAGCATGCCCTGCTGGCATAGCCAATTTTGGTAAACTTTTAATTACCTTTTGCATCACTTTTGCTTCAAAACCGTAATATACCTTTCGTAATTTTACTTTCCAAAGAAACTTGACTTCTTCTGAAAAATTGAAAACTCCACATCCAATAAAGAATGCAATGTGTTGTACAACAAGTGCCAAAAATATTGTCAACATTGACATAAATACAATACTAGGTTTTTCCAATCGTACACCAAGCAACACCAGATTCGTTCCTCCTACTATTAAAATAAACAAAACAATTAGTCCTACTTCATACAATATAAAGTTATGAGCTTTTATAATAGTAACAATTATAGAAAGTTCTTTATACAAATTTATCATAGGTTTGGTAGGGCTTTTTCGCACAAGCATTTTCAACACTTCTACTTCATAGAGACCTATTATCAAACTTGTAATACAAAAGGTTCGTATTCCGGTAAGACCAACATGAGCTGAATACAGTGAAAAAATAAAACGAAGTAGAGTGCAAAGCAGTGGTTGATAGACATCCAACTGAAAATAGTTGAAAATGGGATAAATCATGTCCAGCTTCTTGTGAATGAAAAGACCCACAATAACTTCTGCTCCTATTGTTAACGGTACTACTACCCCAAATGCGAATTGTGTAATTATCATTTTAGATCGATTGTTTCCTGTAAAAAGATACATGATATAATTATTTGTCTAATTGTTTTACGGATTATTGTAGCAGCTTACCGCCATCAAAAATTGATTTGTCATTGTCAATAACCCAGTTGAGCGTAGTTATTAGCTCTGTTCCGTGATTACAGTTGAGAAAATCAATTGTTATGAAAGTTAGTAGGGCCATAATTTGGAACAGATACGAAAAGAGTTTCCCCTTTTTGTAAATTGTGGGATATGTTATTGCAAGGTTGACATCGTACAGACAGATGCATAATGCAAAAATCTTTGCAAGGATTGAAATGGTAAGAAATCGGACTTTAACTGTTTCATTGAAGACCCATCTTCGTTTTTTATTGTTCCAACTCAATGGCATGTGAATCCATAAGTTGTTCAGGTATTCATTTAGTTTATAAGCTAGAAAAACTTGCTGGTATCCTGTAGCCAATTGTTTTGAAAACACGGAATTGATTTGCAATGGCATTTTGTAAGACAGTACTACTTTCAGTATTTTCAGGATCTGTAATTTAGCGCCCCTTTCCCCGTTTTTGGGTCAAATATGTCTGTAGCCCAAACTAATTTTATCAACTTTTAGCTGACCTTTTAACCCAAAATATATCAAATGGAATAAAAGTGAACAAGATTCTAGCCCAGACTTCTTAGCAGGACTGTTTGAAATTTAATATAAGACCAGGACTTATAATATTGGAAGTAAAACAAAAGGGTCAAAGGGTGTGTCAAAGTTACATCAAAAGAGCATTTATGTCCAATAAAATAAAATTAGTTTTAACGAAGCGTATTAGGAGCGCTCTATGTAACTTAAATTTAAAATAGCAGTTTACTATTTCCATATGTAATTTTTAAACTGGATCGAGGCTGCAGGATGTAAAAAGAACTTGGAAAGTAACACTTACTTCTCAACTTGATTATCAGTTTTGTTTTATGAAAATCATTGGTGAAATAGCGCTTACGATGCACGTCAGCGGATGAAGACAATTTGCTTCAATTTGGTATCCCGTAATGGTATATTAATTTTCAATGCTGAACAATGCAGGACTAATTATTTTAAAGGTTAATCTGTTTACCAGAAGCAGTATAAACCGGAGCCACATAAAACTGGCAGTAAATTTACTTCGCAAAAATAAGTACTCTATACTTATTTAAGGAGTTTAATTGCAATGCAGGCGGGATATCCGAAAAATTAGCGGTAATAAATAATATGTATGCTTACTGAGCCATTGCTAAGGATGTTCTAATGGTTCAGATGTTTAATATATATCTCACAAATATTCAAATACTTAATAATGCACCTATGTTGAAATTATTTTTTCAAATTTTCCAAAATTTCACCAAAAACAAAAAGTTTTAATATGAAAAGGAACGCCAGTAATAAGTAAGTACACATTTAAGGCCTACAATACAGCTTGTTTAACAAAAAGGTTAGATGGTTGTAATCTAAAAATACAAGGTGAGGTTTTTAAAGTATTAAGCTAGCGCGGAGAGTCTGTTTATGAAAGCTTATGTAAGGAACTGAAAGGTTGGAACATTAAAAGGCTACGTGTAAAATTGTCCTGTCTCCAAAAAAACCAATAGAACTGCGGTATCAGTGGATTTTACTCAACTACTGACTGAATTGATGCCTTACCAATAGATGGATAGATATCAGATAATCTCAGACAAATAAACATGAAGTAGGTAACTAGGTTTAATAAAATTATGACCATGCCAGTCAGTCAATATTCTTGTGGAAAACTGAAGCTAAATTAAGTTCCTGAGATTTATAAAGTATGATAGAAGTGATAACGCACATTGTTGTGTTTATTGGTTACGTAATGCCAAATTACGGGTGTATGAGATCCATATTTATGCTATATATAGTCGTGCTATATATAGTATAATATGTTATATAACAATGACATTTACATTCTAAGTTTAAACTAACTAGTCTTTTAGAAATCAGTAGATTAGTTGTCTCTCTGAAGCAAAATAATAGTTTGATCTGCTATAAACTCCACACTGTTATTAAAGCTGTCATTCCGTCGATCAATTGAAATTCCCAACTTTTAGTTTGACCCTGTTTTACTTTGATTATCATTGTTAATTCCAACTCGTGTGGTTTTTTATCCTCATGCAAACAATTTGTCTTGTGACGTAAATATGTAGAGTTTTTTATTGCCCCAAGTGACAAATTTGTCAGAGGCACTCTTGGCTTCTGAAAAATATTGTATTTTAGATCTTGGGGAAATTCCACAAATGAGTAATCATTCGAAAACAAACCAAGTTAAATACCTTTCTATTAGAAAGTTTCCAATGAGCTTCTATGCATTTTAAAAACTGGGCGTGTCGTCACCCTAAAGCTTGAGATTTGAGACAAAACAAATCCAAAAGTTAATATATTTCAATGTACTCATCATGCATGCTATGAAGGTAGATGTGACATCAAATCATCAACAGGAAATTGACTGTTCTCTCATTGTTGTATTGGGTGACTCCTGCAATGACCTCTGCAAAACTCAGATATAAAAGAAAACTTATCCACATTCTCAAGAAAAGAAAGCCTTGCTCACAGCAAACTTTTGCATGACATTTATTATGTAATGTTTTCTATTCTCTCAATCTATCTATTCTTTTATCATAATCCTATTTCTTACCGATCACCGTGAGTTTGTTTTCAGTTTTTTTGTATTTTAACTATATTTCAGAAATATTCCGTCATATCTGGTTGCCATTATGCTTATGTGCAATTTTTCCAAACAAGCCGCATCTCGTGCATGTCACCATGAATTAATCATTATACAAACAAAAGTACGCCAATATTTGGAATGGTCAAGCGCATAGGTTTATGCAATAAGTGTATGGTCTACGTGTAGTAGTGTGTGAAGTAGTAATGCTAATCAGAATGCAAACATTTTCCAAAAATATGTGTTTGAATCGAACAAAAAAATGACCTTGAAACTGACAAATGTACGTACTCTCACTACATTCATACGTGTAACCTAAATAGAGGTACCCACTTCTGTTTATGTCATATTTTATAAAGCTCATCTCTCTTACGATGGCTTCACAATCTAAGGAACTAATGCAAAAGTGAGTAGCGAGAAAAGGAACTATCCCAAATGTGAGTAGCGAACTAAGGAACCAAAGCAAAGTTGGACTATATTGATAAGGAACTATTGCAATCATGACTAAATAAAAAAGGCACTATAGCAAGTTGACGCGAGGTGCTGAAAAGGAACTATTGCAAAAAATGTAAATTCCGAGAAATGAGCAAAATAAGTTTTGTTGGATATATTTTTAAAAAATGTGCATTAAAAAAATAACTGTCTCAAAACCTGAAAGTTAATTACAATCCACAAATACAAGCATCATATTGCTACAACAATTACAAATCAATGTTACAAATGTGGAAGATATTTATAGAATTGATGACAGTCTTCTGGGAGAACGGGTAATAAGTCCTGAAGGTCTTCGAATTTTCGTTTTGTAGGTAATTGCAATCGGTTTCTTAAATAACTTCGGAAAGTTTGTCTTGAAACAGCTTTTGGATTTCTGGGTAAAGGGGACCAGTTATCCGCGTTGCAGATAACCATTAGTTCAGCTTCACTGAAAAACTTGTCCGATTCCGAATGAGTCGCCGTTTTGCACGATGTACTTTTCCGGGTTTATTTTCAATTTATTGTGGTATTCAAATAATCAAAATTATGACAGGTCCTTTATTTGCTTTAAACTTAAATAAATCAAATCGATTTGTTAAGTTTATCGCACAAAATATCTAGCTAAAACACCTGCTGGAGAGGAATACATGACAGACTTGTTTTGGCGGTGATCAAAGGGGGTACGGCAATGATCCTGGTATCAAAATGTAGGAAATTTTATAGCGAACACATTGAACATTAAATCTCATTTTGCCCCACATTTTGCAATAGTTCCTTTTCAGCACCTCGCGTCAACTTGCTATAGTGCCTTTTTTATTTAGTCATGATTGCAATAGTTCCTTATCAATATAGTCCAACTTTGCTTTGGTTCCTTAGTTCGCTACTCACATTTGGGATAGTTCCTTTTCTCGCTACTCACTTTTGCATTAGTTCCTTAGATTGTGAAGCCATCGATTATGTTCTTTAATCCTACAAGAGTCATGAGTGAATTTCAGCATGTGATTCTCCATGCGCAACATTTGCCACTTCACTTGGCTCAACAAGGAGAATACTGGACAACAAATTTAATTAAGCACTTTATAATACACAGAGTGGATACACTGTACAAATTGACTGGTGATAACTTTCCCGAATCACTGGAACACATGATCCAGACTCAGTTTTAGTTCACAAGTATATAAGCCGGTTCGCAACACTCTGTGTTGCACATTTACAAAAAAAAACTATTTCATTATTTTTTATAAAAAAACATCAAAATGAATTCAAAAATTCTTCTCCTGGGCATTGCCCTTTCTACATTTATTGCACACAGTTCTTCTGAAAAAATACTGTTTCTCATGCCAGTATCTTCCCGCAGTCACGTGCACGTGTTCGAACCCCTAATGAAGGAACTGGGTCGCAGGGGTCATGAAATCTTAGCCTTATCCCCAACCCATTCCAAAGGCATGCCTCCATCAGTGCGACAAGTGCAACTAATCACCGTTGAGGATCTTACTGGCGACATGCCAAACATGTTTGAGATGCGCAGAATGGGTATTCTCAAAGCGATGACCAACTCTTCGTCTTGGGACCACATGAACAAAGCCTGCATCAAAGCTCTAACCAGTCCAAAACTGGATGCCGTTCTAAAGGAAAAGTTCGATTTGGTTATCGTAGACATATTCTTTAACAACTGTGTTCTTGGACTAATTCCCCATTTTAAAGCTCACTCAATTTTCCTGACCACCTCGGCGGCCCCATCTCCAATGTCCTTAAATACTGTGGGAAACCGATTGCCACTTTCTCATGTGCCTTCATTTTTTGTCGACTATACCGACAAAATGAATTTCAAAGAAAGACTGGTCAACACGGGGATGGATTTTATCTTCTATGCTTTTTGGCAATATTTTATGGTCCAAGGGGGAGAAGCCATGTACAGAGAACACTTACCGTTTGGAAAGGACCTTCCCAGCGTATACGATATTTATAAAGATGCCAGCATGCTCTTTATGAACAGCCATTTCAGCATGAGCTATCCTCGAGCATTACTTCCTGACGCAATTGAAATTGGTGGAATGCACGTAGGACCTGCGAAACCGTTACCCAAGGATTTGGATGAGTTTCTAAGAGGTTGTGGGGAGCATGGCTTTATTTTCTTTAGTTTGGGCTCTATTGTCAAACCAGAGGAAATGCCTGAGGAGACTAAAAAGGTCTTTCTTAAAGTGTTTTCTAAACTGAAGCAAAGGGTGCTTTGGAAGTGGGCAACGGAAACAATGCCGGATGTGCCACCAAACGTAATGCTTAGAAAATGGCTTCCACAACAGGACATACTAGGTATACGATATAGTTTTCAATATATAATCTAGTTTAAAATAATATTGGTATGAAACGGATTTGTTTTACCTCATAATTTTAAAGGCCATCCAAACATCAAACTATTTATGACTCATGGTGGCCTGCTTTCAACGCAAGAAAGTGTGTATCATGGTGTTCCAATAATGGGTTTACCTATTGGTGGTAAGAGTTCAGCTTTTAGGCAAATTAATATATATTAGAATGTTATCAGTCTTAAGATTGTAAAATGCATTGTCTTGTTATAGGGGATCAAGATCTAAACGTTGCCCAAGCAGAGAAAGCCGGATATGCCAAATTTGTTGAGATTTTGGATCTGACTGAAGAAAGACTAGAAGAGGCCATTTTGGAACTATTAAATAATCCTAAATACAGCCAGAGAGTGAAGGAACTTTCTAAGGTGGTCAGGGATCGTCCCCAAACGGCTCTGGAAACTGCCACATATTGGACGGAATATGTGCTGAGGCATAATGGAGCACCCTATCTGCGTTCGGCCGCGAGAGACTTGAACTTCATTCAGTATTATGTTTTGGATGTGATAGCAGTTATCATTGTAGCTTTTGCACTGGTATTTTATCTGGTGCTAACATGTTGTAAAGCCGTGTGCAGAAAATGTTGCGGAAGGAGCAGTCAAGAAAATAGGACGCACTATAAAAAGGACTAGAGATTAGAGATATCAATTATTTATGTTATTTGACTAAATAGTGGACACTTTACAATGTTCTTTGCAAAAAACATGAATACAGAAGCTTTTCAAACCAAAATGACATAATTTTATTTTAGTGAAAACAGTATAACTGCCATTAGCTTTAGTGTTTTTGCTTTGTATTAATCAATTTAGCTGGCAAATTTATTAAGGAGTTACATGGCACTTTCTGCGTAGCATTGCTACGTCTGCAAATTGACAGTAAGAAAATCAAAATTATTATAATAAATGTATCATAATCATTATCACTTGAATTGTGATTGTGAAAATTGTGAAAAAGTGACAATTTGTTAATTGAAGAGACCATATTTTCATTTTTGTCCATCGAGTCGTTTCAATTCAACAAGTGTACTAAATATTTTTCGACAATTAAGCTTCACTTTGGCAACTAACAACAACAAAACACACCCACTAACAATATCATTTGCTTCATTCCTTAAAAACTGTTTACTTGATTCGTTTGAAACTGCAGGTAAATATTGTCTTTGAGATTGCTTTAGAATATGATGCTGAGTAAAATTCAATTTTGAAAACTACTACGACCTGGGCAGTGGGTGGGTAAACGCTTAGTATTTTGCCTAGAAACTGTAAAGCTGGAAGTTATTGTTGCGGAAAATCTCATGCAAAGAGTTAAATGTCCATATTTGTCTCAAACTGCGTCCGCTTCGTTAAGGTAATGTTGCCAACATTATGTAATATTGTCAGCTCTGCCAATCTATCAAAGTTGTTTCTCCTAATTATATTTCTGACTGATCATAGTATGAAATGTAAAAACTTTTCAGCAGGCAAGCATAACATTTTAACAATACTTCAGTAAGTATTACGGTAATGCTATTACCCGTATATCTGGTTGCCACAAAGGTAACAAATTCATATAATTTTTTATTCGTATATGTTACATATTATTTTGCATGTCAACATGAATAAATGGCTTTAAAAAGTACGGTTTCATATTGATCAAGTACATAGTTGTAAGCAGCACGTGTACAGTATGCAGAGTATTGCTTATCAGAATGAAACACTTTGCAATCTTTTTTGTGCTTGAATCGTACAAAAGACAAAACCTTGAGAATAACAAACTCATACCTAATCTACTACATAACACAAATTGTCAAAACATAAACCACTGCATGGTATACCAAATAAAATAAAGCTCATATCTGCATCTTCTACATTCAAACATTCCTTAATTGTATCAATTGATCATATGAACTTGAATTCCAGCATGTGATTCTCCTTGTGTAACATTTTTCACTTAGCTTTGATCATCAATACTGGACATTAAATTTGATAAAGCACTCTAAAAGCTGATTTTACACTTGATCATTTTCCTTCACGGGACTCAGTTTCAGTTCGCTACCATATATAAACCATCCAAGTTTACGTCTCCGTTGCACATTTCTAAAATTACATATTTTCATTCTCATTCAAAACAAACTTTCAAAATGAATTTACAACTGCTTTTCCTTGGCATTGTCCTATGTGGCTTTGTTGCCCACAGTTCTTCTGAAAAAATACTGTTTCTCCTTCCACTAGCCTCCCGCAGTCACGTGCACGTGTTCGAACCCCTAATGAAGGAACTCGGTCAAAGAGGTCATGAAATCTTAGCCTTATCCCCAGTCAACTCTAATGGTATGCCCCCTTCAGTGCGACAAGTGCAACTCATTACCACTGAGGATCTTACAGGCAACATGCCCAATCTCTTTGAGCAACGCAGAAAGAGCTTTTTCTCTCTGATGGCCAACTCCTCGTCATTTGACCACATGAACAAAGCCTGCGTTAAAGCCCTGACCAGTCCAAAACTGGATCCCATTCTAAAAGAAAAATTTGACTTGGTTATAGTTGATATCATTCTGAACAATTGTGTTCTTGGATTAATCCCCCATTTCAAAGCTCACTCAATTTTCCTCTCCACTGCTGCGGCACCATCCCCGGTATCCATAAATACTGTAGGTAACCGACTGCCACCTTCTTTTGTGCCTGCATTTTTTGTCGACTATTCCGACAAAATGAGCTTCAAAGAAAGGCTAATCAACACTGTAGTGGACTCCATGCTCTACGCGTTTTGGCAGTATTCCATTGTAGGAGGTGGAGAAGCCATGTACAGAGAACATTTACCATTTGGAAAGGATCTTCCCAGCATACACGATATCCAGGCAAATATCAGCATGCTTTTTATGAATAGTCACTTCACCATCACCCATTCGAGACCATTGCTTCCTGACTGTGTTGAAATTGGAGGAATGCATACAAGACCTGCAAAACCGTTACCAAAAGACTTAGACGATTTTCTAAGCGGTTCTGGGGAGCATGGCTTTATTTTCTTTAGTTTGGGCTCTGTTGTCAATGCGGGAGAAATGCCTGAGGAGACGAGAAAGGTGTTTCTTAAAGTTTTTTCTAAACTCAAGCAACGGGTATTGTGGAAATGGGCCACGGAAACCATGCCGGATGTGCCACCCAACGTAATGGTACGAAAGTGGCTTCCACAACAGGATATACTAGGTACACTACATAATTGGAATAGTAATAAGTTATTGTTAATATTCTTATGAAATCAATTTACTGTCTTTATTTTCTTTCTTTCTTTATCTTTTCATTTATTAGGTCATCCAAACATCAAATTATTTATGTCTCATGGTGGACTGCTCTCAACACAAGAAAGTGTTTATCATGGTGTTCCAGTGCTGGGTTTACCTATTGGTGGTAAGAGTTTAGACTTGGTGAAAAATATATGTTATCAGTTTTCATATTCTAAAATGACTGGTTTTGTTATAGGGGATCAAGATCTAAACGTTGCTCAAGCACAGAAAGCCGGATATGCCAAATTTGTTGAAATTTTAGATTTGACTGAAGAAAGACTAGAAGAGGCTATTTTGGAACTATTGAACAATCCTAAGTATAGCCAAAGAGTGAAGGAACTTTCTAACGTGGTTAAAGATCGTCCTCAAACCCCACTGGAAACTGCGGTGTACTGGACGGAATATGTGTTGAGACACAATGGAGCACCCCATCTGCGTTCCGCAGCGAGAGACTTGAATTTCTTTCAGTATTACGTTTTAGATGTTGCAGTGGTAATCATTGCGATTTTGGTGCTCACTGTTTATCTCGTGCTAACTTGTTGTAAAGCTGTGTGCAGGAAATGCTGCGGAAGGAGCAGTCAAGAAAATAGGAAGCACTATAAAAAAGACTAAAGATATTAATAACTCATGTTATTTAAACACTGTATACTTTACAACTTGTAAAGAACTTGCTTTGTAAAAATTATGAATAAAGTGGTACAAACCAATACAAAATGATTCTAATAAATTAAGTAAAATCGCAAGGTCATAATTACCCATTTGCATTAGTTTTGTTTTATTCTTGCATTAGTATATGTCACTTTGGTTGGCAAAATGATATAAGAATTACATATTATTTCCAGAGTAGCATTGACCCAGCCACGACTCCAAATGGACAGTAAGAAAATTTGTAAACTAGGTAATATTAAAATAACGATATCATACGGGATTCATTATTCATAGAATAGATAAATTGTGTGAAGTGTCAATTTTTCCGTTTTCAGTGGTAATACTTATTTAACTTTACCGTGATAGTTCTCTTATTTTTTGCACAAAATCATCATGGTATGTTCATTTCCCTTAAGTTTTTAATAGATAAGTGACTGACACAACTGGAGAATATGAAACTTTGTTCTTTTTGTGGCTAGATTATGATTCAATGAATTTTGTGTGTTATTACTGTATAGATTTGTGTTTTGTTTGTTTGCTGAAACAAGATATACATTAAAGACTACTTAAAAATGTATGTTGCAATTAGCAAGTGAATGAACCTAGAAAATGACCATCACAACATTGTTTTGCGTCAATATAATAAATTATGTAGTATTGGTTCTTTGTGGATGGTAATATTTGTATATAACCAACAAACCAACCTGTATAACGACATATCGTCAGGCTATAACTCGTTTTGAGTATCTGTGAGAATTTGCGGTAAGAATTTCGCAATATAAACTATCACAGGGAAATTGCTGGAATTAGATAAAAATCATTCAAAAAATTTGTTTTGGTGGTAAAGAAATAATACATAATCATCATAAAACATCTTGCCCGTATTTTCCTAGGTCTGTGGAGTATAATACATCATGAAGTAAATTCGAATAGGTACAGCTAATTGGTTCATAAAACTCGGATCTTATTCAACTGTAGTAATGAACGTGCATTCGCAAATTTTCATTTTTATAGCAAAATGCTTAAAAGCTCATTTTAGAGAAAAAATTACTCCAGAACGTTTCATTTTGTCCTGAGTTTTCGCCAGTAACAGATGCTCTGTTTTTCAATCGGTGTAAAATTTATTTCTTATAGTGTCATAACAATTATATTTTTCTATTGACCATGGTGAAATACTTCCTGCTGAGTGTAGTGCTATGCACAATTTCTGATTTGAATTTCCAATGGTCAGGATCAAGCAGTGGCCGTTTTTGTAACGCTGCTGATACAATTAAAGCAAATGATATTAACGATCTGGTAGTGACATCTGCTGAAAAGGAAGCATTGGAAAAGGTAACTATACCAATTTGTAAACACAATTTTCATTTTTTAAAATTCTTGTCAAGCTTAATCAGAAACGTTTTTGAAATTTCAGTTTAAAGAAACGGTTATGCCTGTTTTGGTAGAAGATTTTATGAAAACTGATTTCTACTTGTTGCGTTGGTTACGTGTCAGAGGCTTGGACTTAAAGCAAGCTGAGGATTTCCTATTACAGGTAATTAGTATTACTAAAGTAGCGCATAAGCATTTTAGCATATTCTGAACGTTATTAATATTTTTGTAGAATCTGAGATGGAGAAAAAACAACAACATGACTCAAATCCTTTCAGAAGATTTTTCAGATGTTAAAGCACTTTTGCCTGCGGCAATCCACAATCACGATAAGATGAAACGACCAGGTTCTCAAAATCTATATTATATAATATTTTTAAAAGTAATAAAGCTTTAATAGAGATCTAATTTTGTTTCCAGTTGTTGCTATTGCGTTGGGAAAATGGAAACTGGAGGATTCTGCAATAAAAGCCAATATCTTGAGAGCACATCGTTATTACGGCTATCTATTTGAAAATGTAATGCATGAAATTTTAAAGACACAAGCAAGCGGAGCAAATCTTACTAGAGCTGTTGTGCTGGTGGATTTGGAAGGCTTAAATTTATTTAGTGCAAATGGTAAGTACAAACATAATTATAAAATGAATTTTGAATATGATTTGATTGTGTTTTATTTATATTTAAATGTTGTAACTACAGGCATGTCAATCCTGTTACGTATGCAAACAACACTTGAAGCCTATTATCCACGATTCTGGGAAGAAATTATTTTTATTAATGGTATACATAACATTTCTTACCCAGTTATGAAGATATAGTTTACTAAGATTTTAATCATGTATATTTGTTGTAAATGTAGCACCCTCCGGTTCAAGCATGATGTGGATGTCCATGCGAACCCTACTCTCCAAGGAATCGCAAGAAATAATGAAAATTTTTGATAATAAGAAACCAGCTTGGTCAACATACTTGGACCAGAGAATTGAGAGAGAGCAAAGATACAAAAATTTTGGTGGCACTAAATCGTTTTAGTGATGCAATGTTCATCATAAAAATGAATAAATTAATAAGTATGTCATTAATCTTTCACAATGTGTCAATAAATTTTGATGAATACTCAAATAAAAATAATACTCAAGCAAATGAATACTTATCTTACATGTTAAATCGTTTCCATATATACAATTTAAAATAAACTCCATCGGCACAATTGAAATAGCAAAGAGAAAGTTAAAGTTTTTGACCCCATTTCTTTTTTATTATAAACTTCTTTCTGGCAATCATTGTAACTTTTAGATAGCTTGGTTATTTAGTGGGTAGCATATTTGAATTCGGTTTTTTGAAACTTTTAAAAATGGTAAAATTTGGTTTACGAAAGATTGCTTGCGTTTTAGCAGTTTTTGTGGCGTTGGTCACTGGTTTATTACTGCTGATCTACGTTATTCATGTGAAAAAGCCTGCTCAAACTGGTAAGTCAGTAAAACTTTTACCTCAACAATATTACTACTATTAACTCAAAATTATTTCCAAAATTAAGCTATTTATATTACTATAAAAGAATTTCTGCCTACGCCGGAGACTTTTATCCGGCACTTTCCCCGCGTTTATGATAAAGATATTTGCCAAACAAAGGAATGCATAGAAGCAGGTGTGTAAACTTACAACTGTTTAATTCTAAATGAGAAGGCTGATTTATTCCTTTTGAATAATAGGCATTAGATTACTGAAAGACATGGACCAATCTGTTAATCCTTGTGATAACTTTTACAAGTTTGCCTGTGGAAACTATGAAAAGAGAACGGTTATTCCGGCTGATAAGGTTGTATTGGGTCATTTCTTTGATATGTCAGACTTGGTTCTGTCCCAGATTTGGCCACTTTTAGAACAGCCTATTGACCAAAATGAATCTCGAGTATTTAAAATGGTCAAGACATTTTACCAGAGTTGCATGAATAAACGTATGTAGCATTTTTCTATTAACTTTCATCTTTGAAATATGACATAGTAGGTATATTCTTAATCCGTTTCAGCTTATATTGAGAAGCACAGTACAAATCAATTTCTAGAAACTCTGAAAATGTTGGGAGGTTGGCCTGTTTTGGAAGCAGATTCCTGGAATGAGTCCAATTTCGACTGGCTAGAAACCGTACACAAGTGTAAGGAAATTGGATATCCAAAAGACTACTTTTTTGATGTCACCGTCACAGTGGACCACACCAACAATACATATCGTTTACTAAAATTGAACGAACCCTCGTTTGGCATGGCGAAAGAGTTTCTGTCAAAAGCCATAAATGCCGAGGCCTTTAAACATTTTCAGGTAATAAAAAAACGATTTGTTTACCAATTTGATGAAGTCTTAGGATATTTTGCATAATAGGTTAACTTGGCTGTCGCGCTTGGTGCTGATCCAAGTCGAGCAGAAGAAGAAGTATCGGATGTTTTAAATTTTGAAATAAAGTTGGCATACGTAAGTTAATTTACAGTAAGATAGTTCGTATTTAAATAAAAGAACTTTTAAACGTTTTCGTGACGTATGCAGGCAAGTGTAGAAAAGAGTGGAAATACCAGTGATGTCCTTAGTACTTACAACATTATGACATTAGCAGAGGTTCAAAATCGATGGAGTTATATTCAATGGATAGAATTTATTAACAAGCTGATGCCGAAATCGGTATAAAACCAAACAAAGTTACGTTAAATTTTCTGCTTACTTTAGATTGCTAAACTTTTAATTGTTTGAGATAAAGGTAACTGTGGATAAAAATGAACGCATTTTAGTACCAAATCCAGAATATTTTGACCAGTTAGGAGAAATAATTCAGAATACGACAAAGAGGTGAGCTTGAGAAATTTTAACTAGAATTACAATGAGCTTAACGTCATTGCGTTGAAACATGAAATTATTTAGGACTCAAGCTAATTATGTTATGTGGAGGGCTGCCATGATAAACTTACGTTGTCTGAGTGACAACATTCGTAAAGCATCTATGGATTTTATTACTACAACAACAGGACTAGCAAAGCGGGGACCAAGATGGAAAGAATGCGCATTTCAAACTGTTGGCAGGTATTATTATTCATCAACACATTGGTTTTATTAGTATTTAATGCTATTATAATTTGCAAGTTGTGTATGTATACCAGCCTTGAAGTAGCAACAAGTGCAATGTACGTTAGGGCCTACGTAAAGCCAGAGTTAAAAGAGGATGTCAATGAAATTGTGGAAAATATCAGAGAAGCATTTATCGAAGTGTTACAAGATGCAGATTGGATTGATGATTTTACCCGGTAAGAGCCATTAAAACTTGTACATGGATTTATAGAAAACTAAAAATTGTATTCAATATTAGAGAGAATGCAGTTAAGAAAGCCAGAAAAATTCATGCTCATGTTGCATACCCCATTGAGATTCTAAACGACACCATTTTAGAAGAATATTACTTTGACGTGAGTTAATATAAACTAGAATGATGTAAGTTATGATGATTCATGATGCAAATTTTAAAGTCTCTTTGAAATTTATAGCTAGAACTGAATTCGGAAGACTTTTTTCTAAACTCGCTTAAATTGTCCAAATTTCACACTGACTTGAGGTTAAAGAAACTTCGTCAACGCGTCAATAACACCGACTGGGCCACACATTCAAGCACTACGTCTATAAATGCTTTCTACGGGTCTTTTGAAAACTCGCTTGGTAAGGTATTCAACGTATTTTTTCAAATTAACGTTTTAAACTAAGCTTGTAAAAAATTTGAACAGAACTTCCAGCTGGAATTCTTCAGGGTGTGCTTTATAACACCAGACGACCCAAATATATGAACTATGCAAGACTTGGAATGGTAGTTAATATAATTTGCAGTCAGTCAGTACAGATCAGGAAAACACTATGAAATTTGAAATAATTTGCGGTCTTTTAGGTGGTAGGACACGAATTGTCTCATGCATTTGATGAAAATGTAAGAATATTTTAAATGGTTTAAAATTTAGAAACGGTTTGTGAAAATGAATGTTTGGAACAGGGAAGGCAATATGACGGCGAAGGAAACCTGCATGACTGGTGGACCAATGACACTAAACAGATATTTTTGAATAAATCAAACTGTTTTATAGAGCAATATAGCAAGTACACAGTTCCAGAACTGGGGATTAAGGTAAATTTTTTAAAGATGAATGCAAATGGCAAATATTTTCAATCAATTTTTTAAAGTGAAATTACTGCTTTAGTTGCGGGGAATACGTACTCAAAATGAAAATATGGCTGATCATGCGGGAATCAAGCAAGCTTATCGTGCTTATCAGTCGTGGGTTAAACGAAACAAGCCGGAACTAGTAAAATTTTACTTGATTTTACAATCGATTTGAAATTTAAAAGCTTATATGTTCATAATTACATGAGTAATGTTTATTTCTTTTATGCAATTTAGAAATTACCTGGCTTATCAAAATATACACCGAACCAACTCTTTTGGATAAGTTCGGCAAACCTGTGGTGCGGTAAAATAAGAAATGAGTCCCTGAAAGAACTGGTTTTAACCAGCCCTCATCCTCCAGCAGAGTTTCGTGTTAGAGGGCCATACTCTAATTTGGACATTTTCTCAAAAGATTTTTTGTGTCCTCCGGGAAGCAGTATGAATCCAATACAAAAGTGTTCAATGTGGTAAATTGGTAACTTAACCATAATATTACTGCCAATAAAAGCATTTATAATTTTATAATTATCTTTGGAAAATTTATTTAAATTTTTATTAGTTTTTTGTTTTAAAGGTGAGCAAGGTTCTCACCAGCCCCTTTACCAAGCCTCTAACATAAATCATGGTAGTAGTAGGCTTGATTGTGTACATTGTGTTGTAAGACACACATAATGGTTTGCAGGATAGTCTAAATTTTCCAAGTAGTTTTCTGTCTTTTGCGAAAGGTATAAATATTTGGTAATGTTTCCAAGAGTTAAGGACTCTACTCCCAGTTTTATACATATATGTTCCCAGCATTAATACAAGTATCCAACTGGATGGTGTGAGAACCGCCCATGCTGACATTAGAAACAGTCGAATTCTGTCCATCGTTTTCCAATTTTGGATAACGATGCAACATGACACAATAAAAAATATTGTGTTCAGGGTTTGAATTGGAATTAAAAGCAAACCCATCATTTCGTTGTACATTATCTGTAACAGTTGCATGGCGCGGTATTCAGTAACGAGTACAGGTAAAGTCTGCAGTGAAGGTAAACTTTTGTACGATTGATTGCCTAAAGACAACTCTTTTGCGAGAAAGTTAACAATTAGAATCCCATACACAAGTAGACTGCTTAGCCCCAACCAAATGGAAAAATACAGTGGTATGCATACATAACAATGGTAAATTAGGATGAAAACACGGACCAATGTTGGGGTACTACTTGGAATAACACTGAAAAACAAAATTGGAAGGTTTTGCAAAAAGTAGACTGGTAGCATGTTGCAAAGCAGTATTAGAAACCACGAACTAGCAATAAAAAGCAAGGCTGCGTCAAGAAGTAGGTTAAGTTTGCTTGAGTCTGGATTATGTTTTGGAAAGTATATATCTGAAATATCATAAAGCAATAAAAAAACAATTAGGTTTATATACACCATTACAGATAAAATACCAGATGTTTTAAACTATTTTATACTTACGATTAATTCTGACCAAATAGGCCATGGCACTATTCATGGTAGGTACGAAGGGCCCATTTGGCTGGTTTATTCTTGACATAATTAGCGTTAATAGTAAGCCCCCAATCAGAAAGGGAAAGATCATGCTGACGTTGTCATAATCTTTGATTTTCCAAAAGCGAAGCAATTGGGCGGAAATAAAAACCAACCAAATCCAACACAAGATATAACCAAGCTGAAAACGCGAACTACCTTTCAATGGAACTTGGAACAGACGTAGATTTTGATTCCAGGAAAAACTTAGTAGGCCTAGATAATGTCCAATTGGAAAAATTATCGAGCAAGCCGTGTACAATCGATTACTTAGCATGGCAAACTATTATGTTAACGTTTAAATATCTTTATGTCTTTTGAGTCTTATTTAACTTCCGAAATTGAATTTGTAGATTTAAACTACTGAAAAACAACTTACATGGTACACATATATTTACGAATGCTTCTTATGCATATAGCTCTATTTATAAAGCTTCTCTAAAGGAGGAGGCTACTTCCTACCACAAGCAATGCAGTGTTTGTGTCATAGCCGATATTTATTTTAAATAAATTGAGGATGCAATTAGATTTGACATTTTGTTTTCGAAGGTTAATGCATATCATGCATCAATTAGCAAGAGCTCCTGCATTTTTCTCATCAGCACAAGGTTGAAACTGATTTTCAATGCTCATTGACATAAATTAAGTTCAATGCTCATTACTTCAAAACATTGTTTTTTTAAAAATTCATACTGGTGGTTTATATACCATAATAATAATCGAAATGTTTTAAAATTACATAAAATTTGAAAAATCTGAATTTTACAAATGGTTAAAGCTTTTTAATAGGTGCTTAATCTTATTTAACTTAAGTAGCCTCATTAAATATTGAAGCTTGCTAACAAGATTTAGACTCCTTGTACATAAAACATGTATATTTTAGTTTCGTTAAGAAAAATGACTGAAATGAAGTAGTTAATTTAAAACCTAGTTGTGTTTCATAAATCTGTAAAGTTTTCCTGTGTTTTCTAAGTAAGAAATAGCAAGCAAGGTACGACGCATTTTGTGCATGTCTGAGAAAATAAGGTTACACATTTTGGTATTTTTATATGTCAAATACATTCCAACAAACAGTTTTACAAACCACTGTAACGCTTATTTATAGTTTTCCACAGAAACAACATTAATTCTTGTCAACTTTATGTCCATCAGTTTCAAATTTGTTTTCCTACATTTACACAAGTTCTTTACAAGGCTTTTCCAAATATCAGTAATATATGGCATTTTGCTTTGTGCTTTCATAAACTTTGCTAAAAGTAGTTTACAGAAATTTTTTCTAACCTCTAGTACAAAACAGCAAATACTAGTGACCAGCCCTCCTGTTAATAATATAAATATTACTAAAATATTTCCACTCATTGTCGGCGTGTCAACTGGAGCATTATACGTCGGGTATTTGGTGTAATTAAAATGTTGAGTTAACCATAAAATAACACCAGAGGTTTTAATGCCATTTATGCGGTTAATTACATATGGAGGTACGGTACCCACAGGAAATAAATTTATTGCATATTTTGTGTACGCTTCTTCTCCAACATCAGCTGGAATCTCGTATTTACTATTTGAGCTTCTTCGTACTTCGTGTACAATTTTTCCGCACAAAATCTCTGGTAGTATAATTGCAGTATTGTTACAATTTTTAAAATCTTTCATAATAACACTCATTTCGTTATGTTTATAAAGAGTCTCAAAGTCGCGTAGGTTAAATTGTTCCTCAAAATTAATAGATGATTGGTTACGGTTGATTTGGGATTCTAATTTTAAGCTCTGCTCATACTCAGTCATAGACTTGTTAAAAATTATATGAACGTTTTCGTGGAGTGAACTAGCTTCTCGCAATCGCTCAAATTGCTTAGCTAACTGAATTTCCGATGCAGATGCTACGTTTTCAAGAAACGTTAAAGTTTCCAAAAATCTTAATTCTGATGATATTAATATAAAAACATGTTTGAATTTAAACAATTTTGTGTGCAAACCTCTTGCATCATATCGTACCATCGACTCATGTAAAGGAAGTTCAGACATTCTTTCTTGCCTGGTTATTATTTTAAACTTATTGTCAATTAGGTCATTCAAATTTCTAACTGGTACGACTGGACGTGGTGCTATAAGATTGTAGACATTTGTGTTTTTGTAGGCGTTGCTAAGTACAATAGCTAGCAATAGGTAAATGCCTAGTATAATGCGAGCTTTTGAGTGGTTTATAAGACGGTCTGAAAACGGATCACCCTGTTCTAGTAAAACCTTTAAAATGCCAAATATTATATTAAAACCTGAAATGAGTATTTGATTTTGTATTAAGCATTTGATGGCAAAAACCATTACAAGCACACATAGGAATATGCTATACCACACTTCATCTTCAAAAACATTTGAAATTTCGCGAAACAAGAATGAGCTAACTGAACGTTTTCCGCAACTTGCAAATCGAATATTATACAAGTTAAGCCAAATGGTAATAGAATTTTTAGACAGCTTTGGTAAATTAAATCCGCTGTCTCTCACTACCCAAGCAACTGTTGGGACGCTTTGACGAAATGTTTGTAAGTTTTGGTGTATGCAAATTTTATGTTTTCCGATTTCCAGTGTGTAGTTAAACATAATATCATGTAAAATTTCTGCATGTAAACGAAAGAATTCAGAGTGTGCAGCTTGTTGGGTCAAGTATGGTATGAACCGTTGGCGTAGATTAGCAATATTGCAACTTTTCATGTGATCAAGAAGCTTGCCAAAATATGAAGTAGTTGATGTGTGTATGTTCCATCTAAACTGGCTTCTAGATGGAAATATTTTGTCATATAGAACCATTAAACTTTTCAAATCTGACCATTCTTTCAAATACAAAGGTATTTTTACCATGTTTACAGAATGAACCATGTTAATTGGGGACAAAGTTTCGAGCTTTGTTATTGTTCCAATACTACTCGAATAAGGATACCATCGAACAATCCTTGTATATCCCAACAGAAACGCATCATGTGTTTGCAATATATACTTCCCAGCATTTGGCAATCTTTTGACGAAATGCTCATAGCTCCAATCAGCATCCCAAGTATTTGGTTCATTAACAATTAGATATACGGTTTTAGGTACAATTATGTGCATCCACAGGTTTTGAAAAGAACTCATAAGTCTAAAAACAGATGCGTAAGAAGTAGACCTTTTGTAAGCCCAACGAAACTGCGCACTGTGTTTTGACTTATCATATTCTGGCTTAAATAATTCAATTTGTGCTATACAGTTCCATGGCTTTATTGCTACACATAACTTTTGATAATTCAGGTCAACACAATAGTTCCATGGGTCGTGCAGTCTTATGCCGTGAAGGTATAAGGATGTATGACATGGGTAAAAGGACGTGTTTGAATATACAGTCGTGTTAAAACCTTGTAATCCCCACGGAATATAAATAAGGCTTCTTTCTCTGTAGTGATGTAAGTATTTTTCATACAATGTATACATACTTGTGACCATATTGCGCAGCACCATTGGAACGTTTGACAATACTGGCAAGTTAATATACTTGTAATTAGTTACAACCGTGTAGCACTTTTCTCGTAAAAACGGTTTCAAAACAGTTTCCAAGTTGTTTATTTCAGGATACAAGGGATTAATATACTGGCTACTTTGTAAATCAATAATGAAGCCTTGATATATGAATGGTATATCATTTTTTTTGAACCGTTTCAAAGTCTTGAAAATAAATTGTTTGTTTGTACAAACGTTGAGGCACTTTAAATTCACCTTTTGTTACATTGCACAGTGTGCATAAGATAACCAAACCGATTAACTTTTTGCACGTATTCATAGTAAAAGTGGTTGCCGATTGGCATGAATATTTTTACGTAGCTGTGAAGCTGTAAACAACGTTTAGTAAAACGTTTATAAACGCAAAATTAATAATAATGAGATAGTTAAATGGAGCTGTTGAAGTTGCAAGTTTTTGCTTTTGTTTGTTACCGTTTACTCAACCTATTTGAGTTGTTTCCCTACATACCATCGTTTTCAATGTTTTACGGATAGTTTGTCTTGCGAGATGTATGTATCTAATCCTTATAATAAATAAAATGCAACGCAGCAATCTCAAAATCTCAAATGTGTAAAGTACACTCCGAATATGCATATTAATTTACTGTGGCTCTCGTCTAATCACTGGAATGAAAGTCTGTTACAAACAAATCGAAAGTTCTATTAAATTAGAACACTTTTAATTAGTTTAGTTTAAAATTCTCTAAAACTTCAAATATCTAAAAAGTTACAAAACACTTATGATTATGTTTTTTTAATGTTCTTAAATTATTATTATTTTCCGGCTTTCACAATTTTTACAGATTCACTTAACTTGTTGTGACTTTTAAGTATCTCACTTCATCAAAAATATAAGAGTTGGTGTGCATATAGATGCTAAGTATATCAGCAAATATATTAAATTTTATGCTGGAAGTAGTAGTCAATAAGCATAAAATGGGTTTAGGTACAAAACACTTATAATCAGATTTGGTATAAAGCAATTAACTATAGTGATACCTGTATTTCCTAGTTTTAAATTCTAAATACCGCAATCAATGCGTTGCAAACAGTTTAAGGTATTAATTACTTCAAAGTGCCACACGTGGCTGTAGGGTGGTGATACAGACGACGATGGTCACTAAATTTTAATCAAATTATCTGGTAAGTAGATCTTGCCAGGTAACTCAAGTTAATCGTAAATTTACGTAAATACTACAATAAATCTCAATAAGTTCTCAGTTGTATTAAAAAATAAATTTGAAAGTCTTCCTAACGATTAGATTACGAGAACAAATCTTGAGAACAAATTTTTAAATAATATTTTCACAATATTATGCTTAGACATTTTCTTAATCTTAGCATAATATAATTTTAATGTGAGATTTGATTTGATTGGCTTAAAGTTTGTTTAGTATAACCAGAACTAATTTATTCCTTTTTTTTCATAATATGACATTATCAATTCCAAATCCATCTTTAAACACAATAAATTATCTCTCAGCAATTGCTGTATGCATGTACCTAAACTATCTAAATTAGTTGTTGCAAGTTTGAAAGTAATGATATTGTATATTATATATTAAATACTTAAATAAATACATTACATAAATGTGAAGATACTAAAAGTGCAGTATTTGGAAACTATAAAAACACCATTCGAATAAAAAACGGTACGTTGACAATGTAAATATTTTTACCCTGATTGCTTTTATGCTGATGATTGTATGAATTCTAAATTTTAATTGGGGGTCCTTACGTTGGAGATTTTTACGCACTGTGGATTTTTACGTTTGGCTCTCAAAAATTGGGGAGTTTTACGTTTGGCCTTTTTACTTTAGGGATCTTTACTGAGACCGTAAGCAACCCAATCTGGTTTTAGCCTTCTGAGCATATTGTACAAAACGGTCAAATAAATACCTAAACATAATACTCCACTCAAACGAAAACCCTTTCTCTGCTACTGCAATCATAGCACTTAAAATTAGTCCTGCAATAAGTACGATAAATATTATTAACACATTTCCACTCATATTTGGTTCTCGAAGTGTCACTCTATTATCCGGTATGTATTCAGAGGTTTTTTGAACAAAATCAATCCACCAATGCAATACACCTGTTTCATTTAATTTATTTAAATTTCTTAGGATGAAAGGTGGAGGGCTTCCTCGAATAACATACACGGCATAAGTTAAGAAATAAAGCTCGCTACCAATATGAATATTTTCTGACTTATTTGTAATTCTACTAAGATTCTTGGCATATTCGCCGAGCAAATAGTTAGGTAAAACTATAGCAGTGTTGTTGCACTCTCTCAAATCATTAAAGTGTAGCTTACGTTCTTCTTCTTGTAACCAGCTTTTAAAATAATCTAGTTTTGACAATTTGACACTTTTATATTTGGTAAAGTTTTGTAGAATTAACTCCAGCGAATTATGCAGATCTATTCGATTTATCAGAAAACGAGTTAAATTGTCTATTTGAGTTTTAGCATTGGCTAAAATTAGCTGATAGTTTATAATTTCTGAGCTAATGACTACTTCATCATCACATCTTTTAGGATCATTATCCACTATACCCTGAACAAAGTTTCTAAATCCCCTAACCCAAGTCCAATTGTAACTGTCATTCCAAATTTGAGTACTGGTTATTTTTGAAACTCTAGAATAAACTGCAAAATGGTTAGTTATAAGCTGATCTGCAAAATACTGAATTGCTAAATGATGTCTATGCGAAATTAGGCGTAAAACGTTATCATTTTTATACGCGTTGCTTAGCACCATAGCTGGTAAGATTAAAGCAATTAAAATAATTTTTCCAGAAACTTGTCTTGCTGCACCCGAAGGATATTCGTGGTCCTGATTTAAATATGTTCGCACCATAAACCCGGCATATGTACTGATTACTTTCCTTGATATTCGCAACGAGGTAGCCAAATAGCTAAGCGTAAAAATTGTAAGTACACTAGTTCCTAAAATAAACCACCAAACCTTTGGTTCGTACACATTAACTAACTCCTCAAAAGGGAATTTGCTTTTTCCTATAAAACCACACGCCACAAATCTAAAGCTGTTAATTAAATCAGTGTAATGGATAGCATAGCTTTGTGGCGCTGGACCAGAATACATATTGCCATGAATATAATTTGTTGTGAACTGCTCCAGGAATTCAGATTTATTCTTTTTATGAATAAATCCGTTTCTGCAAATTGAGGTTTTGTTAATCGGGTAGCTATAGTTTCCAAGTATGAATGTTGCCCATATATGCAATATTGCTTGAGCCATTCTATCGTGTGCTGATACCCCTGGCAGAGTTAAATGATGTTTAGAAGGATACGTAATTTTCAACTGACAGCTTTCTAGTAGCAGTTTGAATGGTTCTGAAATCAAATTTAATGTAAAATCATTAATTTCCCAAGTAGTTTCCATGTTATTACTTGCATGAGCAGTTGTTGTAAGACTCTCTATTGTAATTGTTTTAGTCATATCAACTTTGAGTTTGGTTGTGAAGTAGTTGCGGGTGTGTTCAACTCGAGGACAATTCATGCATAACAATAACGTCTCAACAATTTTCATTTTCTTACCAAGCAATTTTTCTACGATTCTCGAATTTGTCACTATTTGAGCAATCATTATCAATATTACATCTTGATACAAAAGCGAAGCATTTGGAGCTAACCCCCTCCGACGTTTTATATCCTTCCACTTTTTGTCTATTTGGCGTTCTTGCTCCACAGTATTGTTTTTCTCTAATACCATAACATGAACTATGGGAACAGAAGATGGTAATAAATATCGGTAGTGCCAAACTTGGCCCACATACCCAAAGATAAATGGATGGATAGTATAATTCGCAAAAGTGGGCAAGCTGGGAGCAAACAGGGAAATGTGCACTTGACAGTTCCAAGGTTTTGAAGCAGATGAAAACTTAAATAAATCTAGTCTCACACAATAATCGTCTGTATACATTACAGGAACAGGAGAGTACAGTCCGGTAAAATACCTTGATTTGGAGCATTTCACACTGTAACCTGAAAAGTTAGATCTTTCTATATTATCTGATATCCATGTAGCGAATGTTCTATTCATTACATGCACATTTTTTTGCAAAATCTTTGTAAATATGTCAGCTAGAAATATTTGTCGATGCATGATAGGCACGTCAAGCGATGATAATTCCAAGCCTTTAAAATTGTCTATCAAAATTAAGCAGTGATGTTGATAAAAAGGTAAAACTACCTTGTTGATATTCTCAAGTAAAAGATTGTTCCTCTTTTGTGCTTCGTAATAGGCTAGTTTTGCTGTGTGCTGACGCGTGTTTGTTAAGTATGAGTTACTTTTTGTATATTTGAACAATTTCCAAGGAATTATTTCGTGTTTGTAAGTATATGAATCAGATGCCACAAAAAGTTTGTCAAAAATTTGATTAATGCTGAATGCAATTATAATATAAAAAATCATTTTTGTACTAAAATGGGATAAAACTACAGTAAGCCTATCTAGTTTATCTGATGCTTGATTAGATTTTATTTGCTTTTAATTCCAAGCACGGGCATTGTAGTAAATACATTGCATACATTTTAAGATATTAATTATTTCCAAGTGCCACACGTGTCTAGGGCCAGGATAGTGATAAAGACAGCTGAATTTTAAACAAATTAATTTCATGATCGCTCCGGTCGGGTAGCTTGCATGGCTTGGTTTTAAATTGTTTTCTGGTCTGGTACAATAAGTAATTTTACTTATCGATTTCTTAAAAAGTTAAACAATTTATCTAAATTACATTGTTTTGTTTGCCAGATTTAAAAAATATAAAACAGGGAAGTTATTAATTTTATCTTTTGCTAGGCGTTAGAATAATTGCATTCCGTCAGTGATTACGCATTTGCAAAACACCACTTTTAAAAGCTTCTTTGATAGAGTCAAACTAATACTTACTTGTTTTGATAAACGGTAAGGCTAAATGGCATTTAAACGGCATATTTGTTCATTGCTGTACGCAGCTATAATTACCAAAATAGTAGGCCCATTTATAAACAAATGCTTGTAAATATAAACAGCTTGATTTACCATTTCCCAAACTACTTTAAATTACTAAAACTTATGCCGCTTCTACAACTTCCTTAAACATATTTTATAGTTAGACATAGATGAAGTCGTGTACGCTGCTTGGATCACATCAAAATATAAATATGGTTACTCATCTGCAAGAATACGCATTGAGTCTACATTCTTCCATATACTTTTATTTACCAAGTCAGCGATTTAAACTAGAAGGGAAAAATAAAGGAGCAACTACAATCAAATCCAATGCCACGTCACGTTTTCTTGGCTTTCTTTTCAGTTTACATATACTAGTAGAAAGCTTTCTATGCGGCACAATTGCATTTTTGTGGATAATTTATTATCCACAGTCCGTAATATTATTACCAGATTGTAATAATATCAAATGCTGCGTGTACGCTTTCTCTTCGCTTCTCTTTGCGGCAGCATGGGTTTTCGAATATTCAATGATACTTTGTCAAAACGAGCTATGTGCTTCGTTTAATTTTATGGTTCAAGCAAACCTAATTCTTAGTCGATCTGGTAAGCAAGAGCAAGAAAAATTTAATTAGAGAAGAAAAGGTGATATGCACATACATAATCTACTATTATGATTTGATAGGAACTAATTACATAACCTCAATTGACAAATGGGACGAATATGGATTCTGGGCATTTAACATTGTAATTACATCAGTACTGTTACCTTTTCTAGCAACCGCTGCAGCAATTTACTTGGATTATGACACAAGCTATCTAATATTTAAAATACTTTTGCCACCAGCTGAGTACTGGAGCATACATACCATTTTATATACATTAGTACTAAGAACGCTTAAATTTTGGCTGTTTTCTGTAGAGCTATGTCGAAGTGGTTCAGCGAGTACACTCTGGTGTCTTGTCGCTCTGGGCCAATTTAAACAGTTAGTCTACCGACTTTTAAAATTAAGCGTTCCACATTTTATCCAAATTTACACCTGTTTGCGCTTAGCTTATTTTCAAATTTGGGTCTGGCTCACTGGAGCAATTTACTTTACGTGTGCAACCTTTTTCTGGGCTACCGTTATTACATGCTGGGTAGTTGTGGTTTGTATGGGCAAAATTTCAGTGCTTTTGTACTTGCTAAATTTGTTGGGGATGATTGTATTTTTAATATATCAATTATTAGTCTTTCCTGATTTAGTTAAAACACTCAAGTGTGTAGAAGTTGCAGTAGTAATACAGCAATACAAGTCCAAGTTTTTATACATACAAAGAAAACTCAAACAGTTGCGACAAAGTTGGAAAATGGCAAAAGCTATACAACCACTTGCTTTATGGTATGGAAGATTTATGAAAATCGATGAACAGTTTTTAGTTCATCATGTACAAGTGTTATTGGAAAGGGTATTTGATGCCATTTTGATAGTTCAGTTCTAAATTACTAAAGAGGTTGCACAGGTTCAGACATCCAGTCCCTCATATCAAGAGAGGGCGTTTTATGAAGCTGCTTAATTTGGTTCTCCATCCCATTCATCAAGCCATTTCTATAATTACAATGTTTTTACCGTAATTACAAACCCTGATAGCCATTTATCTTATTTGCTCACAACAGTACTTAACAATTTGTGCAAAAATTACTATAATTATACTTAAACTTGCATATCAGTGTACATTCTCGAAACAAAAATACTTTATTTCTAAACCAAATTGTATCGGTAAAAAATAAATAAATTAGAACAACAACAACATTTTGAAAAGCAGACGTGCTTGTTTTCTTTAACTTTTTCATTCAATATAATAAAAATCGTTTTTATCTTGAAACATCTAAACAACAAATTAAAAAATGGCTTAAGTTTTAAAAAATAGTCTGTTTAGTTCAAATTTCATCGTATGGTAGCAAGCATCTAAGTTGCCAAGATTAAAAAAAAACATTTACCATGCTTACAGAACTTGAAACTCTATCTTTCCGCTTTCATCTAATGGCATTTTTCTACCTACCTACTTTTTCTTACAAATGGAACCCAGCCACCATGAAGTTAGAACAACTCAAAAAGAATAATCAATGTACTTTGAAAAAAGCATTGGGATATTTCATAAATACTCATTTACTTGCTCAAGGATTAATTTGTGGGTGGCTGGTTGGCTATTTTGTATTATTTATTCCTTTTTCTAAAATTGACCTTGTACACATGCTGGTGCTTGCAGTAAACTCTTATGCTTTTGTGAGCTGTTGGATATTCGAAATTTCAATGGTGCACATGAATGAAGGGAGCGTCATAAAATTGATTAACAAAATTATCCAAATTAACGTTCGCCTAACTGATTCAGGTATGCAAAATTTAAAGCATATCTATCTCAGTAAAACTTGTCTTTAATCTCATTTTGGTTTTCAAAACATTTTAGGTTATATCAAACAAAATGAAAAATGCTGGGATCAGTATGGGTTCTGTTGTTTTAATTTGATTTTTGTGGGTAGCTGGTTTCCTCTTGTATTTACTTGTGGCGCACTTTATATGGATTTTGATACTACTTTAATCATTATGAAAACTATTCTTCCGGATCCAATGTTTTGGAATACCAGCACAGTTTATTTATTACTATTTCTGAGAATATTTCTGCTGTATATAGTTTCGGCAGAATTTTCAAGAAGCAGTTCATACTCCGCCTTGTTGTTTATGACAACGGCAGATCAATTAAAACAAATCATTCTGGCACTAGAATCACTTTGTTTTTCTCGGTTTACTCGCATTTACAACTCACTTCAAATAATGTATACAAGACTAGCTGGATGGCTTACCAAAGTAATGTATTTTTTGCAAGTAACAATTTTCTGGGGTACGGTTTTGGCAAGTTGGGTTGTAATAACACAATGGAGTAAAGTGGAGTATTTTGTGTATCTTGCTGCTGTTCTTGTATTGATAGTGTTTTTGTTAGCTCAAGTACTTGTGTTTCCAGACCTAGTAGCAACTGCCGTTTTATTGTCTGATGTGGTTTACGGACGTAAAAGAAATCTAAGATTTGTATATTTATGCAAAAAATATAGAAGGTTGTTGCAATATCTCAAGGTTGTAATGGCAATCAAGCCAATAACGTTTTGGTATGGTTCATTTTTTCCAATTGATGAAAAGTTTATGGTTGATCACTTTTGTACTTTAATAGAACGCGTATTTGATGCTATTTTAATAGTGTAGTTACATCTAATTGCAGATAAATGCCTTTTCATAACTATCGTATATTTACGTTGAGTTAATTGGTATTTATAACGAATTTATGTTCAAATTTAGGCTTTTCTGTTTCTTTTGTTTTTCTTGTAGTATTAACCAAATTTTCAAGGTGAATTGATTGGAATTTACATCATATCACGTTTAGAAACTACACTTAAAATATAAATAAGAGGTAAGTCTGAGTTTATAACAAACACAAAAAACAGCTGCTAAATTTAATTCCCGTTGATTAGCAATTACAGAGGTACTCAAAAAAGTGGATCAAATATTGTCCTTTTTATATTAAAAGCAATTGTTCAAGAATTCTCGTTCAAAACTTATAAAAATCCAACAAACATTATTAAATTTAAGTAAAACTGATTTGTGTTGGCTTTTTAAGGTCAATAAAAACGAATAAATAGTTTATCACACAAATAATAAATTCAACTACGAATTTTGAAACTGGTCGTATGACATGGCGTATTATGTATAGAAATTTTTCTTAGTAGTATTAATCAATTTAAAATAATGTTTAACCACGTGCTCATTTTTATTGCATGTAAATAGAGTTTTATTGGAACTAAAGAAAAGGAAATCGTTCTATTTTAAATTAAGTTATAAAATTCATTTAAAAATAAAATTGTTTTCAATTTATTTACATTCACGTCAAATAAAGGTTTATATATAATATAATAAAAAAAAAACTTCTGCTTTGCTTAGTAGGCGACATGAATTTATTTAAAATTTGCGTTTCTTAAAGTTTTTTGTGCTAACCGGAGTCAAAATGTTAACCCATCTACAAAAATTAAGTTTCTCAATGCATTCTAAAATATTTGGATACTTACCCAGCCAAACACTTGAGCTGGACCGTACTGAAAAACGATTGTTACTACGAAACACTAAAGTATTCAAAACGTTCGGATTTCTGCTACGTATACACGTGGTATTTCACGGGATTGTCTGTGGCATGTACTCTATTTATTCGCTGCTAGAAATGCCTATTTCAAAAATATCTTGGATGCAATTATTTGTTTTAGCCGCTTGTTCATACTGCTTCATAGCCAGTTACTTGGTTGAACAATCTGTTCTTAATAACGATGGAAAAGTTGTGCAACAATTTAACAACCTTTTTCAACTGCATACAATACTTTCTCACGCTGGATATAATAGAACATTCAAAAAATCTTGGGATAAGTACGGTTTTTGTGCAATCAGCATAGTGTTTTGTGCTGCTTGGTTCCCGTTAGCATTTACCATTATAATAATGTATATGGACTATGATATAGTTCGTGTCATCCTAAATCAATTTTTGCCCGACCCCACAACAAGAAGTTTAAAAATAATTTATTATGGGCTAGCCATTCGTTTCATATCGCAGTACTTTGCTTCTGCAGAATTCTGTCGAAGTGGTTCATTATCAGCTAGTTGGTGCCTTGTGAGCGTAGACCAAATAAAACAAGTTCACAGAAGCCTGTTGGACATCAGTTTTATTAAGTTTGCTCACATTTACAAATGCACGAATATAATTGAATCCAGAATTGACAAGTGGCTAAACGTTTTAATAGTATGTGTACATGGTAGTTTCTTCTGGGGGACTGTAACGTCTGGATGGCTTGTGCTGACGTGTTGGAATTCTGTAGAAATATTGGTTTATGTTGGTACAATTTTTGTATTTGTGGTTTTACTAACACCCCAAATACTTTTACTTCCGGATGCCATTAAAACTATAGTAATGTTTAAGAAAGTAGTTCTGTGGCAGCAACACAAAATGAGATTTTATCACGCCCGTCTAAAACTCCGAAGCACTTTGAAAAACTTAAAACTTGCGAATTCTATTAAACCCATTCAAATTTGGTATGGTATGTTTGCTCCAATTACTAAGGGATTTTTAGTGCACCATTTTATGCTGTTGATGCTTCGAATCCTGGATGCAGTGATTTTAATAAAACCTAATCCAGCTTAGACCTAATCTTAGTAAAAATGAAAGTAGTGGAAACTTTCACGCATACATACGCAAGCTACCACGTGTAAATTCAAGCAACAATGTTCCGAAGCTAACTGCTAGTCCACAAAAATATAACCAGCAGGATACTCTCACTTTACCACTCAGTTTTAATGGGAAGAACTCTAACTCAAAACCCTCATTTATTTTTGTGCGACTAATTATCCGTGATCGATGTTTTGCTTCTAAGGAATGAATCACGGCATCCGTTTCTTGCTGCCAGCGTGAGTATATTCCAGCGTCCACTATATACTGAAATATCAGTGAAAGTTTTCGTTTATTAGTTGTCTGAAGAAAACCAAAGTGACGTTGCCTTGCGTAAATTAGGTGTTGTCCCAAATAACATCTTCGCTCTTTTTGCATTTTGTAATTAGAGACCATTGTATTAAGAATCATAGTATATCGGATTGCCCAATCCCATCGAAAAATGGAGCAAAATTTGAAACCTGTAGATTGTCCGACACGGTTTAGAAATTTGCCAAAGTATGAAAATGTAGCATTTTTCAGTAAGTTTTGCACTGCAGAAATATGAACATTCAACGTAAGATTGAGACGATTGAGCTTAGAATATTTTTCAAAAGGCTGTTCATGCATGTCAACAATGAGCATTTGAAAGTTGTTATCAAGTAATTCTACAGTTGTTCCAAATCTTTGATCACTAGCAGGTTTAATGATGGTACTAGTTATCGAGCTGGAGTAAAGATTCGAAATACAGTTACTGAGAAATAAGCTTGATAAGGCCAACCAGAAATTCTTCTTCCAGAAAATCTTACACCATTGAGTAATTTTGTCCTGCTGTTTTGAAAAATTAAGCCGTATAAATTTAATTGCAATTTTTGGAACTAGCACTTGAAACAGTAAAACGAACAATATAATGGCCCACGACAACAAATCAAATGACCCAAACAGGAATTTGAATGAATTTTGCTGTCTGTTTCGACGAATGTCACAATAGACAAAGTTATCAAAAGTAGGTTCCACACGTATCAAATCAAATTTACGTATGGGAATCTGATCTTTAAAATCATTTTGATATCTCCAGAAATCATAGAGAGTATCTTGACTTTGTTCAATTGTGTTTTCCACGTACGGAAACAAAACTGAACCAGTGTAATCGTGAAACAAACCTTCTTGTGGCACTGCTTTAACTGTCAAGTTTGCTAATTTTGCAACCAAATGGCATATTACTACTGATGGATACGCATGAGTTGGATATCTGCCAAATAGGCTTGTGTAATTCACAAAATAAGAAAAACGTTTAAGCACCATATTAATTTCCCATTGCTCAATTTCAGGTACGCAACAAATCAGGTCATTTATGAATGAATCCTTTGTCATTTTGAAACCTACAGAAATACTCTACTTAAAATCGTAATCGAGTCGGGAACGTTCAACTATGAACTACATAAGTCTTGTAATCTTACAGCATCGAATGCAAGACCTTGAGATGTTTGACTATCACTTGAAATAATACGTTGTTTGTATTACTTCAAGAACACCAAATGTAATAAATGTATTGAGAATCTTTCTTTTAAAATTGTTTAAAAAATTATTTTCCTGTAAGTACTATTAAGCACTTGTCAGAAATGTAAACAAGTTGTTAAAATTTGTGCAAATAAAAACCATATTTTAAAACAATTTAATGTGCACCGCAAGTGATTTATACAAAAAACTTGATATGCAAACATTACTAGTGTATATTTATCCAGTTTTCTTTCTCCTTGCTGACATTGACCTGCCTTCTGGTTTAGTAGTAGATGTATTGGTAGAAATTTCAATGTCCTCTTCACTTGAGCTACTACTTGAGTCACTATTTGCCACTGTTGTTGTCTCCTCAGACGATTCACTGCTACTGCTGGTTTCCTCCGACATTGTTACTTGAATCTGAAAAGCAGGATACTAAATAAACACAATTTACAGTCAGAAAATCTCTATGAAGGAAACTTACAAAAATAAATAGTAGTACGATGATTCCCAAAAATGTAGCGTTTCCTATATTTTGCATTATTTCAACTATTTTGTTTTACATGCTTCAATTTAAATTTTTTGTAGCCATACGGACTGAAATTAATGTAAACCTTACAAAACGGCCATCAATTGTCGTCATTAGTATGATGTTTATCTACAGTATAAATATCTATACCAAAGAATGGGCAATTGTATGAAAGCAATAAACCTAATCACAGTCTACGATAATATGCCATTTATGAGTCCATCCTAGTACCTAAGTTAGGTAACCTAACTTCTAAATTGCTATTGTCGTAATACGGAGTGAACCCGCACATACCAAACAGAAACAATGTTTAAGCCCTTGTCAATCATTGTACTTCATCACATCCAATGCACTTTCAAAATCGGAAAATGATTACCTATTTAGGGATGGGTTAGTTAAGGGTAACCAAACAAACTTTGAAAATATCTCGTTAAAAGCAATTATGATATTAGTTCTGACGTAAGAATTACTAAAATATGCATCAGGTCAAACAATAATCTTATGAAATGGAAACCCTTTGTTAAATTTACAACAATTTAAATTGCAACTATTGTTAGAGAAAGTATGTCATTGCTTATGTGGGATTGTTTGGCTACACAAAAAATGAATGCCACTTTGACCTCATTTTATCCTCACATATTATTAAATCTGTTTTCACCAAAATAAGCAATCAGAGACTAATATTTAGCATTCATTCAAGCAAAAATATTGTAAAAAAAACTTCATTAAAATCGTAATTGTTGCAGTACAGTAGAAATATGAAAAGTGTAAACTTGATTTATATCTGGTATGCAAGTGTAACTTTTTGTAATTTTAACTGGAAATATGTTTCTGCAGATGATGCAGCACAACCGGCTGAAACAACAACAATACGAACAGAAGATGGCAACTTAAAGGCCGCCGGTCCTTTTCTGATAGGTATGGATAAAACTGATATGTTAGTTTCTGAACATAATAGTGAAAATGTTTTAAGTTAAAAATAAAATTCTGAAACAATTTTGTTGGTTTGCGATGGTTTCAACAGATGCTAAAATAAAAGAAGGAGAAATGCCAAAAACCACTTCTGTAGGAGCTTGGCAGATTATACACAAATCGGTGTGTTTTCATTTCTGATGAAAAAAAGATGAAACACGAAATGTAATTTTTAATACATATATTATGAAATTGCAGTTGACATGGGGCGAAGCTGTGGCAGCATGTGAAAACATCACAAAGGGTCAGTTAGCTGTACTGCCCAAAAAGGCTGATGCAGAAGAACTTGCTGCAGCCATTGTTGGCATTAGTAAAGGCAAGGATATCATTGAAAATCCCGAGAATTGGAAAAAGAAAGAGGAAATGGATCTGGGTATCAGTAGAAGGTATTGGATTGGACTTACTGATCAAATTGAAGAGGGAAAATGGATGTGGATCAACATTGGGTACAATCTTACCTACGATGACTTTTGGTATCCAGGACAACCCAGTCATAACCCAAGCCCGGGTGGTGACCCACCCAAAACCTCGGGAGAACACTGTGGATCGTAAGATGACAACCACCTCTTTAAACAAATTATGCGTGTTAATACGACAAAGATGTCTGTCTTAAGTGATCTTATAATTTTAATACATTCTGTATAGTTTGTGGAACCCTGGATATTACGCGGACACTGAAAACACTCACAAATTTAACGATGCACCTTGCACTGAAGCTTATTACCCGATTTGTGACCCACGTGCAGCAAATGAAATCAAGGACAAGCTGATACCCAAGGAGGAAGATTAAAACTTTTAACAACTACATTTTGCATAAAGCTGTATTTACTTTTCCTTACGTGCTATTAACTTGAACGTGAACTTACGTGAACTCTTTTTGGTGATATTTTGTAAAAAAGACTACAATCAACAATATAAACGTTATGTGACAAACTCCCAAGTTTGCTCACGGTTGCAAATCCAAAATTTTATTGATTTCAATGCTTTAATATTTTAACTGACATGTTTGCACTCTAAAGTTGGACGTGGTACAACATATTATGTCAGTTGAAACAAATACAATGGTTTTAATCCGTGAAAGTTGTTTCCTGTATAAAATATGTTTTAATAAAGAAAAGGAACAAGTCTCCTCAAAGGTTCATGCAGTGTTTATGGTCTGTTACAAATTTTCTTCAATATAATTTGACGGCTGTCAAGCCATACGGATTTAGTCATATTTCATTTTGATTCAAAAGAACCCAAATTTCAGATCAACGTACGCAGAGTAACAAGCCTGACCACTCCATCGATTTTCCCGAAAAACGCCCTTAAAACGCACGCGGTATCCCTATCTGAAATTTAATTATTTTGGCACAATTAGGTATGTACAACGCAACCAGAGCATAATTAGGCATATATTGCATTTAAAATCTGAATGTGCTGAAGGAGAGAAACCGGTTCACGTTTTGAATTTTCGAAAAATCTCAATTATTACTTTAATTACATGTTAAATTAATTAGTAATTATCTCAAGGTACCGGCGGCGTTATGACAATTAGATGATACAGGGCCATTGAGCACATCTTGGACGAAAAAATCCGTTGGGGTTATATTGTAACGCCGCCGGTACCAAAAGATATGGCCTTAATTATCAAGCATATTAAGTAAACAATTAGGGAATGGGGATCATTCAGACACCACGTTGTGTATTTTGGACTGCCAAAGTTTCCACATCAGCTTATGCTATGCATAAAACCAAGCATGAGTATATTCAGAGGGAAAGGGATTGTAGGCAAAATGAAAATTTGCATAAATTAGATAAGCTTCTGTTAGCGAGTACGCTCCTTTACTACGTCCAACAAATTGTCCACTTATTATCACTAAGTCAATTTGTATTAAAAATGCTTCTTGTATGCTTTTCTTATCTCGTATGCAAATTGACCAAGGCCTTATCTCTTTCCTCATCGGTGTACATGCATTTTAGGAGCTGCCATTCTTGTCTTCATATACTTCTGCACGGCAGAAATTAACTTAAACAAAATTATATTTGTCGACTTAAAAAATGCACAGACCCCCAGGAAAAAATGCATTCCAGCTTCTCATTTGGTGCCACAAGATAGCGAGCCAGATGAGTCTGCCCTGTTGCTATCATTTGGCGTGATCTTCGTCATTTC
Source organism: Entomobrya proxima (assembly GCA_029691765.1). Lineage (NCBI taxonomy): Eukaryota > Metazoa > Arthropoda > Collembola > Entomobryomorpha > Entomobryidae > Entomobrya > Entomobrya proxima. The sequence goes on from CM056169.1 coordinate 25,560,828, forward strand.
ATTTATAACATGTGCGTAGTTTATTACAGTAAATACGAGATTATAAACATTCCGGACTACTGTAGGAACCAGCGTTACTTCAAACACAATAAATTGAAATACCCCAATTACATTTCCAGCAAGAAGTAATATAAACAACAGTGCAATGTTTCCCTTCATCGAAGGTTTTTCAATAGGCTCATTTGCATCACATTCATTTGAACCCTCAAGGCTTTGACTTTTGCTAGGTAAACTTTTCACAAATTTCGCCCACCACTGAAAAATGCCTGTTTCAGATATAACCTTATTTCTCCAAATAAACACCCAAGGCAGCCATCCAGAATAGTACAGGCCAATACCTTCGTTCAGAAAGTTGTCTTTACTAACAGTCGCATATTTCTTACCCTTTTCTTGCAAAATTGCTTTATATCTTATTACATCAAGCTCTGAACCAATAAAAGCTGATTTTTTACATTTTATCAAACTTTTAATAGCAGCCTCTTCCTGTTCCTTTAGAAACTTGGTAGCATACTTATAATAGATTTTTGAATTCTTTACATTATCATTTGTCAAGCGCACTTGGTAATTACGAAGTAGATTAGATACTAAATTTGTGGTAATGTTGTTGGGCATAAATTTTGTCAAATTATAAATTAAATTAAGAAGTCCAGTATTTGAGGTTTGTGTGCCATAATTTTTAATACCTGATTGTTCTGTAAGTTTGCGTTTTTCAACTTTTTCCGCAACTTCAGAAATAAACCTGTAAGATTCTGAGTACGACTCAGTTTCAAAAACATAATTACAATGTATTACTATTTTATGAGCTGACTCCCCCGGTTTACAACTGCCGTTAAGAAATTCTATTCTAGGAATATTAGTGATTCTGGTATATATTTCAAAATTGTGTTTAACCATATACTTAAATTCTTCAAACCGTATTACTTTAAGTGGTGCTACCATATTGTATACATTATCACTTTTGTATGCATTACTCAACACTATCATCACTAAAAGAAAAGGACCCATAAAGTACCTTAAACTAAGATGTTGATCAAAACTAGGTGGAAACGGGTCACCTTGCTCAACAAGTGTTTTATAGTTATATATTATAAGTGAACTAAAACTTTTATATCCTAAATTAAATCTAAGAATTATCAAAGGGATAGCAATGATTATCATGAAAGTAATTATCAACCAAATCCACATGTCAAAAACGGAAATTAGTTCCGCGTAAGCAAGTGCTGTGGGCTTTATAAATGCGCAGGTAACAAGCTTGAGTGTATTTACGGGGTTCTCTAATGTATGACCAGCGACAAAATGGTACTGAAAACCGTAGTAAGGACGCAAGTAGAATTGAATTTTGGAGTCAACAAGCTCTGTTGTTGGTAATATCACCCTAACATTTTTTCTGAGGACGCAGAGGGAACTTAGTTGTTGCGTTTCTGCTGGTGTGTACTCAATAGTATGGTTTCCAAAAAGACTTTGAAGAACGTTGGAATATCCTTCAAAAATATATTCGCGTTTTGTTCTGGAACGATACTTGTCCCACAGATTTAAGTTTCCACAAATCATATACTCCATCGGAAGAATATTTTGTCTCTCTTGATATTCAATTAAAGTCTTGTCGTTATTTGCCACGCTTTGGTGTGCAAAATATTTCAAGGATGAGATAGAAATTGCGGTTACAGCTTTTGGGTCTCCCGCATTACATGTTAAGCAAAAAGATATGTGTAGCGTATCCTGAACAAACTCTGTTTGCTGACCATTAGCTTTTTTGGACATTAATACAAACACAAAGAATATATCATGAAAGGCTGACGGTTGAACTGTTTCCTCATATGAGGGCGAAATAGGTTGTCTCTTTAGCAAGAGAAGGTTTCTACAAAAAACAAGCAATTCTTGCAAGTTTGTTTGTCTTTGTTGGACTATTATGTTCCATACTGGAGTGGTAGGCAGAATTCCCCGCTGTTGATGTCCAACAATTTTTACTAAATCCCCGGAAATATTTCGCGTGTTAAATGGTCGAAAACTAAACAGGGTGTTCGGGAAATTGTAGGTAATCCACAGAGCAAATTTTCCAATTCTATGAAGAATTGGAAATATTTCATATTTTACAATAGACGTTGGTACTTGGATACTAATTTGAATTAAACACGACCAGGGCTTTGAAGCAGCAACAAATCTGTAGAAATTAATTCGCTGGCAATATCCTAAATAAAGTTGCTTAGCGGCACCCATTTTTGGAAGCCCGTTTAAAAAGCGAGATGCAGAACAGTCGTCGCCATGGTTTAGTTTTCCAGAAATGGCAAGGTTTCTTGGCGTCATAATTAAGTGAAACACGTTCAGTAGCTTACTTCTAACATAAAACAACGACAGAGTTGGACGCAGCAAAATTATTGGAGTTGTAAAATGACTTAAATCGTATCCATGGTAATTTGTTACGTGTGTGAAACAGGTTGAATGTGTAGGAGATAAACTGCTGATATGCTCGTTGATACCAGAAATTAAAATAGATTTATCTTGCTTTGGTTGGTTCAACAAAGGCATAAATAGTGACTTGGGAAACCCGTATTGAATCAAAGTATTTGTAAGGTTTTCTAAGGGTCTTTGGTAAAGCCATCCTGTTTCTGCAATATTATTCTGTAGAAACAGAACTGCTAAAACGAAAAATGGCATTTCTGAATTGATTCTTTGAGAAAATAAACTTATTGCTCGTATAGGCTCAAAATCATTACAAAGTATGGAAATGGAAGTGCAATTATGTGATATTATTTAGTAGTTTATTTGTGATAATCAATAATACATGTCGTTAGCCTATGAAAAATGTCGATTAGTTGTACAATTTCAAATGCAATTACAATTGTTCTATTGTTAGCTAGTCTCATGGGAAATAAGTTTATCAATTCGTAATTCAAATTTTTTTAAAGCAATGTGTTAAATATTTTTTCTAATCATTTCGTCGTCTTTCGTAGTTCTTGAATACTAATCAGCCCATCGATTAATTTCGTAGAGGAGTAATTCAGTAGCCAAAAGGCACTTCCTTGTTTTAAACTTGAAGTTCTAAACAAAGTGTTAGTTAATTCCTAAACAGCATTGCTAGTATTGTATTTATTTGAAAGTATAATAGTCTGTTATACTTTAAGGTGTAAACAAACAAATATACTTTAGCAAATTGCAAGGACTTGTAATAATGCAATTGTCAGAAGTCAGAAGTGTGCATTTAGTTTGTAGGTTTTTAGGGCAAAATGTAGAAGCCCGCTTTTATTCAAAATTTGAAACTCTCGTTGCGAACGCAACGAGATTGCGTGCATTTAGAGGTGAAACGGGGGAAAGGTCAGTCTCGTCGTCGTCGTGGGAGAATCATTCTTCTCGTCACTTGGTCGTAGTCGTCAGTCTCGTCATTGTCACTTCGTCGTAATTGTCACTTTGTCTTCGTAGAAAGTTGAGAGTACAGTTTTTCATTGTAATTTTGTTGAAAATAAAGAGGCGATATAATCGCAGGTAAATATAAATTGTTGTCGTTAACTGGCCTATTATTTTAGCCTAATTATCAGCTACTTTTAGTGTAGAAAATAGCCATTTTAGTCAGTTTTAGCTAGTCATTAGCCGCAGTCACGGACTTAAGAACAACAGGGAACTTAGGGTTAAACTGAGTTAAGGTATCTACCAGTTACCCATAATATAGTGGAAATCTAACATTTTGGAGGCACCAACCGCTCCGTGACCCGTGGCAAGAGAGTGATCAGCTGAGACCAGTGACACGTGAGGCAACTTGCCAAAGAGAAAGTTAATTGAGTTTAGCGGTGACGTTCGGGAATGGCTTGGATTCTGGACCAGTTTCGAGAATATCCACACGGACGACACCATAAAAGAAGCTGACAAGTTCCAGTACTTGTTGCAGTGCATCCCGAAGACCTCCAGCGCAAGGAAATGTATTGATGGGTTTGCTGTGTCAGCCAAGAATTACCAGGCTGCAGTGGACACGCTGGAGAAACTCTATGGACGGAAGCCGATGTTAATCAAAGTGTATGTGAGGGATTTGCTACAGCTGGTAATCCAAAATGCCAATAATGGAGAAATTGTGGACTTTTTGGAGCTTTACCCAAAGCTGTCATCCTATATTAGGAATTTGGAAGAACTGGGCGTTACAAAGGACGCCAGTGAAAATATTTTGTACCCTGTAGTGGAGTCGTGTTTGCCTGAGGACATTTTACAAGTGTGGCAGCAATGGATATGGCGTTTTTTGAAGCAGAGATGACGAGTTTGGAAAAGGAATTGGCAGCAGCGGACCCTGATGTGGACAAAGTGTCGTCAGGAGTAGAGACCGCCATAATGCTGTATGATGCTTCTCTGGAAACGATGAACAATGCGTGTCTGGAGTTAGCTAAAAATAATAGAGGCCAGGAAATGGTGGACATGAAAAAGAAGCGGACCGAGTTCTTCAAGCGTCTAACAGTGGCTAAGAAGAAGGTCAACAAGCTATTTCCTACAGAAGCGGATATCAGTATGGTCTCAACAGCACCGGCAAGCTCTTGCCTCCGGGCTAACTTGTCAACAAGGAATCTGCTCAGAGAGAAGGACAGATTTTTTAGAAAGCCTTTGTGGATAACCGAGGAAGTTGTGGATAACAGCTGTTCTAGTAATCCAAGTATGGAGGATGTAGAGAAATTTAAGGATAAGTCCCAAGGATTGCTGATGCCTGCCCAAGGGTGGGAGTTTTCTGGATCTGCGGAGGAAAGCAAGCCTCAATTTGTGCCAGGAAATTGTAGTGGACAGGTCAGTCAAGTGCTGCAGCCTGTGTTTCAACAACCATCAGTATCTTATCAAGATCAAGTTCAACAGCAGCCGGTTCAACAGCAACAAGTTCAACCGCATCAGTTTCAAGGCCAAGTTCAACAGCAACAGGTTAAACAGCAAAATGTTCAACTGAGGCAAACAAAGATGTCCCATACTAATAGTTCTAAGAACCCGGGACAAATTGTGTTGGGAACACTTGCGGCAAATCTGGAAACTCCGGAAGGGCAGTGGAAAGTCAGTGCCGTTCGTGATCCTGAATCGGAAAAAATAGCAACAAAAGTGGAAAAGTGGAAGCGTCAACTACCTGAGCTTGGAAAAATGGAGATTCCCCGATGGTTTGGGCTGGATTGCGGTTTGGATGGCGTTTCAATCCACTGTTTTATGGATACAAGTAGCGCTACTTACGTTTGCTATATATTTGTGGGAAAGGAAATTGAAGGACAAATGTCGGTGCAACTCGTCATGGGAAAATCAAAGGTAGCACCTGCAAAAAAGAAGATTACAATTCCTCGGTTGGAATTGCTTGGATGACAAGTTGGGGCGCTCCTCTCCAAGAAGTCTGTGGTAAAGTTTTTGGAGTTTAAAGGACCCCCAATACACTTTTGGACGGACCTGTCTACAGCGCGTCACCTGGAGTTAGTGACAACATTATCCACACGTGGCTTTATGTTGGCCCTGCAGCGTTTTTTAGCCAGAAGTGGGAGGGCTTGCATTATCTACAGTGACAATCGCCTTAATTTTGTGGGAGACAGAAACGCCTTCAAACGGATTGATTGGAAGGAAGTCACCCGCTACGCAGCTGTCGACCGGATCAAGTGGAAATTCAATCCACACACCGCAGTGTGGTGGTGTGGATGGTGGGAGGTGCTAGTCAAACAGCTGCTTCGTCGGTTACTTGGAAGAAAGCCTGTAGAATATGAGGAGCTCGTTACAGTACTATGTGATGTGGAAACCACAGTGAACCTTCGCCCGCTCACTTTCATGTCTGATGAGAAGAATGACCTGCGACCGCTTTGCCCTGCCTATTTCCTGAGGGACAATGCCAAGAGTTTTCTCCCGGAAGCGGAAATTGTGGACGAAAAGGAGATTAAGGTACGTGCTAAGGTGTGTGCAGCTTTGCGTGAAAAGTTACGGGTTCGTTTCCGTAAGAAGTATCTGGGACATTTGCTTCATCGCGGATGAAAAAAGATGCGTACTGTCAAAGTGGGAGATGTGGTCATCATCGAAGATGACAACAAGAAGCGTTTGGAATGGAGTCTTGGGCTAATTGTGGAGATATTTCCTGGAAGGGATGGAAATATTCGTTCGGCGCTTGTCAAGACGAAGGATGGGCAGTTTACTCGACCTGTCCAACGTCTTTTCTTAATGGAACTTCCTGAGTCGGAGGAGGATCCTGTGGAAAATCCCGTACAAGTTGGTGAGGAAAATGTGGACGAAGTTATTCGTCAAGTTGAGGAAACGGTGGGAGAAGCTACACAGGAAGTGGAAACTGTGGGAAACACCCAGCAAGCTGAAGATGAGCCGAAGATGTCACGTTATGGGCGGAAATATAAGAAGCCTTAATAATATTATTGATTTAGATTTGTTTAGTTCTTTAAAAAAAGTTCAAATTGTTTCATCAGTGTGTAAAATGTATATGTTAATTTTGTAGATATCCCACTTTTTAATTGTAAGCAGGAAGGGGATCCATCTAGTATTTTGTGTGGACATGATGCGCGGGTTGAGACATACCTAAACAGTTGTCGTGTATCCCACATTTACATGATGTGGTCTTCTGACTGTGTAGTGTGACCATTTCCGGTTCTATTTGTAGGAAATGGTCAGTGGGAGTATGTCAGAAGTCAGAAGTGTGCATTTAGTTTGTAGGTTTTTAGGGCAAAATGTAGAAGCCCGCTTTTATTCAAAATTTGAAACTCTCGTTGCGAACGCAACGAGATTGCGTGCATTTAGAGGTGAAACGGGGGAAAGGTCAGTCTCGTCGTCGTCGTGGGAGAATCATTCTTCTCGTCACTTGGTCGTAGTCGTCAGTCTCGTCATTGTCACTTCGTCGTAATTGTCACTTCGTCGTAATTGTCACTTCGTCGTAATTGTCACTTCGTCGTAATTGTCACTTCGTCGTAATTGTCACTTCGTCGTAATTGTCACTTTGTCTTCGTAGAAAGTTGAGAGTACAGTTTTTCATTGTAATTTTGTTGAAAATAAAGAGGCGATATAATCGCAGGTAAATATAAATTGTTGTCGTTAACTGGCCTATTATTTTAGCCTAATTATCAGCTACTTTTAGTGTAGAAAATAGCCATTTTAGTCAGTTTTAGCTAGTCATTAGCCGCAGTCACGGACTTAAGAACAACAGGGAACTTAGGGTTAAACTGAGTTAAGGTATCTACCAGTTACCCATAATATAGTGGAAATCTAACAGCAATAATTAACTGGCTTTTACTTCAGTGCTAGATTGGAATTTTTGACTGGTTATTCAAATGTTCCATGTAAATGGTACGTATGATAATAGTATTATCATAATATAATGCGCGTTTAAAGTATGCAATACAAACACCAAAGCAATAATAATATCGTATTATTTAACATCTATTTTAGTTTTAGTATTACTGGGCATCCAGCAGAATAAAATTTACTGCTAGGTCATTCGAAAAATTGCTACAGTTAAGTGGTGTTAGCGAATCTACATAATTCATATTGCCAAATGTAGATCGCAAATATTTACAACTCCGGTAAAATCTGCGTTTCCAGCGCTTCTCCTTAACAGATATCCCACTGCTTTGTCTATTTCCCAAATCTACGGTTAACATGCGGAAACCATCTTCGCACTGGGAATACACATCAGCCATGCTTCCCAATATGACAAACTGAACAGTTGCAGTGCCCAAAATAAAAACTCCAGATATAAATAATGTCACTTTATTTGTGCTCGCGAATGCCATTTTCTTGACAAAAATTGTCAAAGAGAGTGCTCTTGCAGAGGTAGCACATGCCAGTAGTATTGCCATAGTTCCTTGCTGCACTTGGTTTAATATTCCAGTTAGTAGCTGCAGGTTTCTGTATAGATCTGCCATTTTGCATGGTGGAGTTTTGGTATCCATTGCTATTGTGAAAAACCTGTGCAAAATATTGTAAAATTGGTATGTAAAATACCTACACCAAATTGAGTTTAAGGTGACTTACTTCTCAACGCATTCTTTGAGAATTCTTGTGCCAATTAGGCTAAGCCCACAGACCGAAACGTTTCCAGCACTGTATCCAGCCATCCATCTCCACTGATTAGCGGCCATCACACATATTTTGATTAGCAAAGCTAGTCCTCGTACTATCATGGACAAAAATGCGTTTTCGAATTGTATGCTGGTTTGATGGCATTCTGGTAGCATCCAGTAAGCAGATAGTGAAGGATTGCAAGGCTTGTTCCAGTACAGACCAAAGGAGAATACAACTGGAAGCCAATACGGAAACATGGTAGAATCCATTAAATATCTCCAAGCAATCCGATCCATTATACATTTTGGTCGGTGTTCTAATTCAACTTTATTTCTAATGTGGAATGATAGTAAGCCGTTGAAGTATTCACAGAAATTTCTGGCTTGAGGGACAAAGAACCAAAGCAGAATGTGATCGGCAGTGGTTATGAGTACGGTTAAGGCGTAGAGAAAGTGGTCAGTGAAAGTGAGATTTGTTTGAACAGAGCGGGATTGTAGCTGGGGAAATCCTTGAATGCAGCAAAGGAGTGTCAGTACACCGTGAAATATTAGGCCTTTAAGGTGCCGTTGTCGAAATGATGGACTGTTCAAGAGAACCAGATTTTGAGATGGTTTGTTCCATGTAAATAAAAGATTTTTTGTGCAAGCTGCTGCTTGGAATATTTTAAATAGAGGAGAAATATAGGGCTCAAGCATTTTGAAAACTTGAAAGCATTAATAGAAGTCAAATTTCAAGCAAACAAAAAGTTCAACTGAGCAATTGTTTTCATTTTTTGCTAGAATTGCGCCACGTAAGCGTTTTGGCATGCCTAAAAGTCTTCGCAATGATTCCTAATATAGAATTTGAAATCCCAATATTTCTAATTTTGGACACATGTAGAAACATTTTCAAGCAATAAAATGTCAGAAGTTATTCTTTTTTTGTTTTACAACTTTAGATAAATCTATATTTTGCTTGGCTTACTTAACCCTGACATAGCTACCTACTTCTTTATTTTGTTCAATTGTAAGCCTTTTTAACAAAAGCACAAAGCATACATAATGCAAAGTACCTATTTCAGGCTTATTCAGGTGGAAGTATTGTACTGCAAAATACTGAATATTTAAAATGTAGCTTTAAATAGAACAGCAACATAATCCATCCAGCTACTACTTATTCGTTTTTAAATTCTATTTGAAGCATACGTTTTTAGAAGAATAATATTTTCCAAAAGCTTAAGTTAAAAAAATATTTTAATGAACATTTCGTAAATTATGCAAGCAAAGAAGCTGAGTTATAATATTAGTATGCGTTTCGGGAATCAAATGAAAGATTGCATACAGTCAACGGATAAGTGTTTAGCTACATATATACGCTAATGTCGTATTCCATTCATAAATCTTTAGAATTATCCGAGATCAACTCTACCGCGAATGAAATTATATATTACCAAAGCATATGTTAATTTAAACTGAAAAAATATCATTGAAAAAAATTGGTAACTTTGCTAATGAACACTTTCACTGTCTTTCAGTTGATCAAGGTCATAGTTTCATAAAGCAAATTATGAATTCATCGTCATGGGTGTATTGGATTTTGACATAGATTATACAGTATTTCAAGCCTAAGTTGACAAATATGTTTCCTACTGATATGTAGGTATCTGATGTCTGTCTATCAGCATTTCCAATCTCATTACACCAATGATGAAACTTTGTAGATTTTTCCTTTTGGTTTTTAAACTTTTGCAACATTCACTCATAATAGCAGCAAGTAAGTCTCTAAAAGTTAAATATACAAAAGTATTGCGATGGCCCAAAAGTTAGTTTGTCCTACAAACTTATTTCCAAACAATTTGTAACCTTGCGCCCTGTTTAAAAGTTCAAGTGTTACGGTTTTGTGCTTGCATTTGCACTGCTTTTGAAGCATTATAGTAAACTTGAATCAATTTAGTATTGCATAATATTTGTTGCAGCGTTTACTAATCAGGTATCATGATATGATGCAAAGAATATATATGTCATACACAACACAAAAGCTATTTCTATAACGCTTTGAATGTCTTATCGTGAAATTTTGATACTTTATGCCTGCCAGATTTGTGAACATTATACGAAAAAATGATTACAAGAGCTTTGAATATTACTTATGCAGACAGCAGTTTAACGTACTGCCTAAAAAGTTGAGTTTCAAAATTTACAATTTCATTCTCCCATGGGAAATTATTATAGTTGCAATCAAACTTTAATATTTTGAATGCGTTGAATGCCACCTGAAACTTTTCAACTTGAAAAGGTAATGCATAAACGAACAGGTCGCTTTTGTGTCGCAGTTTTGTTATGCACAACTTGGCTATTCGGCATAAGTTATGATTCATAATACTATATGAGAATAGGTATTTGCGTCGCCATAGTAACTATAGAATTTACTTACGTATAATGAATGTATGCATTTGCATAAACCATTAGCACATAGTCATTTCTTAGTAAAGATCATTATGTAAAGCTTCTTACGTTATTTGATGTATAAGTTAATAACTTATACAGTATAAGCTTTTGTGTACAGTTGGCTGCCTGTGGTTTTACTATTTACGCTAAGTCCTGTATCTTTAACACGCTATACAAAGCCTTAAATACAGAAGCAAATTGGAATACAATACATGCAAAGATGAACATTACGAAATACAAGCAGATGTTTGTCTTCATGCATAAAACACAATTAAGAGCTGGTTGGGAAATGCATATATTGTAGGTCCTATTGCTTCACGTTATCGGGTTAACAAAAGTCATTATAAATTGATCAGCTCAGCACGTATTTAATTAAAGGTATACTTAGGAATATCGTATCAATTTAGAATATGCGCAGACATAGAAATAATTTTAATTAGTCTAAATATTTTGCAATTTTCTTGAAAACGAGTTTAGAGCAGAAAACATAAAATCCTAATTTAAGTTACGTGTGTCTAACTTAAATTAAATAATAATAATAAAATGGATTCTCCTTTTGTCATATTCCCAGAAGAGGTGATGAAAACAAATAACCATATAATGAAAATGTGTGTATATTAAATATCCAATACTATTAAAGTAATTATAACGTTTGTTTCAGATCTGGGAAATGGTTATTGACAAGATTGGAAACTCGCATGACAGACATTCCATTCTAGTTGCATCTCCAACACTCAGAGAAAAGTTTCAGGATCGTGTCCCAAAATGGTTATTTGCTTCGGTTAGCAAGTATTATATAACTTTTGAATTTACAATTTCGGGTATTGTACCTAATCAATTGTTTTGTTTTTAGATTCTTCCAATCATTTCAACACATCTGGGAATTAAAGGTGTCATTTTCTGTCGCCGAATTTGCAAACTTTGGAATTTGGAAATACACAACTTGGTTGCAGACCATCCATATCATCAGCCGTATAACGAAGACCCTCAAAATGAACTACCAGCCAACACTGCAAAAGTAAATAAGAAATGTCCTTTGTACCAACTAGCAGCATCAAAACCCGTTCTCCACTTTCGTACCGCTGAGCCAGTTAGCCAGTTCTTGGAAATGTTACCAGAAAATCAATCACAAAGGCTACCAATTTTTGGGCACACACTATTTCTGGATCCTAAGGCTAGTCCCAACAATTCAAGGGTGCTTTTCGAGCAAAGCTCATTACAACTACTTGGTCGAATTGGAGGTACTTTAAGTCACTTCATAATAAGTAGCAATGTGGATTTTGAGTCTCCTGTGGAATTTTACAAGCGACTTCAACTCTCTCTTCAACTCACTCCTAACTTGAAAACATTGTCGTTAGATTTGTTCTGGCAAACAGATACAAGATGCTTATCTTTGCTTATGTCTAGACGACCTTTACCCAAGTTGCCATTGTTGCAATTCATTCGCCTTTCAAAGGATCATATTGCTTTAGATATTGTTGATGCACTTATGTCCTATGCCAGTAGCGACGGGTCAAAAGTTCGAAAGCTTGCGCTAGGCTACATGCCGTGGGAAAACCCAAAGCATTACATTTGTTTTGTGAATTTAACCGAATTGGAACTTTTCAATGTTTGCGAAAAAATCTTATACCGCTTACGTGACATTGTAAATGCGGAAAATAACGTTTTGCAAAAACTGACTATTTGTTGTACTCTAGGACGACGTGAAAATGGTGCAACCCAAGTATTTGAAAATTGTAAAGGGGCTTCCCTACGAGTTTTGGATTTGTCCGGATGCGCAAATCAAAACATACCTAAGAATTGTCCTGTAAAATTTCCAATGCTACACACGCTGATTTTAAAGGATTCAATACATATTTGCTATCATTTCCTTACTAAACTTCCCTCGTTGAATAAACTGGAAATTTTGCATGGTGTTGATGACATTAAAAACGCTGTTTCTGCTGAGCAAAGATTAGGTGTGATGGAGCCAGAGTTAAGACTGTGTAACGTAACTGTAGAAATTAACCGATGGATTTATGAAGGACCTGTGAAAGGATCTAAAATTTGGACGTTGCTTCCAGCTTTAGATGAACTGTGTATTATAAAACTACAAGTAAACGAAACAGTAAGTTTGGAAAGGTTCTTAAGGCCGAAGTCAGAGATGGCTAAACCCGCGGGTATACATATTAAGCGCATGAGTTGTGTTATGCTGTAAACGGACTCCGTTTAACGGAGTTTCATTATGGATTCAGACAAACTGGGACAAGCCATTGGCCATTTAGTTGAGCTCCTCGAATCGAATCTTTAAGCCAGTGGAACAAAAGTTAAAATATTATTAATTTGGTGTTGTTTTTTAATTCCAAGGAGTATAAGATCCTAGTTCGATTAACAGCGAATCTGATGATACCAAAATTGACATTTAAAAAAGAGATTTAGTAGGTTAAACTGCACTAGTTCGTTCCGACGAGCAATAAAATGTTAATGTTAACCTTATAATGTATAAGTCTGTATATTATTTCGTAACAAGGTAGCTCAGAAACTCCTCCATCTGATAAGGCAGCCATTTCTAAATGGCAGAAGGAAAAAAGTTGGATTTTTCGAATGGAAATGAAGAGGAAGTCGCACCGGATAGAATAAACAACTATATGGTCTTCCGGTTTCTGGAAGACTCATTAAATCTAGATTCTGATACGTGCTGCTGCGTAGCGCTATCAGGATCTCTCATTAAGCAACTCTCTGTGGTTTGGGAAAAGTTGACATCACAATCGCTGCTCGCAATCATTCTAAAGTCAATGGGCTTAAAAACTAAATGCCTAACAGAGTTTAAAAATTTAATGAAAAAAATTATCATGACAAGGAATAAAGTCAACCCAAAAATGAAGGTTCTAAAGCTAGTGATATATAGAATAGTGAATGCTTTAGGTCTTTCTGAATAATAAGTGCCTTTCTAAATAATTTTACTTCCTGAACAAGAAGTACGTAATGATAGATAGTTTTTATACTTTCAAGAAACAATTTTGTTAATCAAATACCAATCAAAAACAATTCATAAAACCTTTTTATGAAATAGATTATAATTAATACTAGTTATATATTTTACATTTCATTGATTTCATCTTGATTAATGTATGCATATTTCATTTATAGATTATCAGACCCCCAAATATATTGGTTTCTCGTCATTCTACACTAAATGAACACGATTTGACGAGAAACTACTATTAATTATAATGAGTAGTGATATCGTAACCTAACTACAGATTCTCAAACATAAATAGAATCAGCATGCTTATCATAGAATAATTTATCAGACCTTTAGTTTTATGTACCTAGTTTCATTCTAGACTAATTCTACTACGATACGTCAGACTTATTTAAGAAGTCACAGTTCAAATCATGTAATCAAATCATCATGTAAGTGGAACTAAAAAAGACCAAATTGGAAATTAAAGAAGTGGAACTATAAACAAAGTGGAGCTAGTATTCTTGTACAGGGTGTAGCTAAAATAAATGGAGTTAACTACCTAGAACCAATAGGACCATTTATCCAAACATCCTCATTATCCTCAGCGCCATTATCCTCATGATACTCCTCATCATTCGGAGCTCCATAATTCACCAAGTATCCGCTCGATTCTGGGGGGATACAACTCTTCATCCTCGCCTTGTTAACAATTTTGTTGCGATTTCGTGGCTCCGGTTGTGGTAACCAGTCTAAGCAATAGGGTAGTAAATTTTCAGTTTCCTGATTAATACCCAACAGGTCGTTCAGTTCCTTTCTTGTCTTGAAACCCCTGGAAGTAAAACAACAAAAAAGATAATTAATTAGCATGAAGAAGTAAGAGAGGAGTAAAATGAAGTATAGTTGATAAAATGAAATAATTACAAATTTATCAATTTTTCAGTAATTTAAATCCCAGTTCCCCAGAGCCACACAAATTTTACTAACACCACTTTAGGTTGGTCCGATTTTTTTCAAAAGCCTATCCTGAGGAAAGTCGTGGAGGTGACCATGCCAGCCCTTATCATGGCCAGGCCAGCACGGACATTCCGTGATCCATTTTTCTACTTCAGGGAAGACATACATAAGAAAAGCTACTACACCAGCCCGTAACATTCCAGTAGTTGAAATCCCAAAGAGAAGTTCCCCAGAGCAAAGCAAATTGTAACTCCCACAGGTCTCCTTTGTATAAATCTAGGTTCCCCGATGTTCTTCAAAAGTCACCTCCACCACCCATGGATAGTCTTAGACGTGACCAGCTCTAATAATGGAGCTGGCCACTTTGTAGGAGTCCAGCATTCCTTCTTTTTCTTCAAGCATACATAAGAAAAGCTACCATACCAGCCTGTGACATTTCAGCTTCTTCGGGAACTTGAATTAGCTGTTTCCGTCTCCAGGGTTCCTTCATGGGCGAAGAGGTTCTTGAAGTGGGCCATCCGTCCTGAAAAACAATTAACTAATTAAATTACAATCATAATTTAATTAAAGTGGACTGAAATTGGTCACATGTCAATTAGTCTACAATCCCTTGAATCGACCATAAACCTATATGACTGTAACTCCATGGGCAATGAGAATTTTTTGTCCGCGACCTACGGAAAATAAAATTTTCGTCACCATATCCGTATTCCTTGATGAAAACTGGTACGTTAATGTGCAATTTTAAAAATCATATGACCTCACATTAACGAGATATGGGTCACAACAGGTTTACTCAAAGGGCAGCTGATAACTCGGCCCCAGTTGCCCATAAATTCACGAAATTTGGTATGTACAATCCTTAAGTGACTGTGCAGGCGGTCAATTTTTTGTTTTTCCAAAATTCGAAATTTTAAGTGGGGTCAGAGGTCAATTTTCTCAAATCGCCCCGAATTTTTTTAAAATATTTTTTTCTGGATTCCCTGGAACATTTGAAGCAACTTTAGTGAAGACGCCATTAAGGTAAGTATTTTTCCAAAAAAGTTACAGCGACTTAAAAAATCTCCGACATAGACAAAAAATGGGAAGTAAGGTCTACCCAGATAGCATATACATTTATTAATCGCATACTTTAGAATACTGAAAGGCATGTGCAAAAAACGAAACCGCAACCTTCTATGTCATACCGTTCTCGAAAAAACTCGATTCTATGTTAAAACAATCTCATGCCATTAAAATTCAAAGGGCAGCCGATATCTCCAAAACGACTCAACCAAGAGAGCTAGGCTTCCGCATAGCATTTCTTTGGGTCACTGTCGTCACGGTCAATTAAAAAAATTCTGCCTCAAATATCACTAACGTGTGTCGGGAGCTTTCCTCCTGGTGGAGGGAGGTGGACTCACAGGTGTTGCCGCATAGGGCAGGCCATATCTCCAAAACGACTCAACCAAGAGGGCTAGGCTTCCGCACAGCATTCCCTTGGGTCACTGTCGTCACGGTCAATTAAAAAAATCCAGCATGAAATATCACCAATTTGTGTCGGGAGCATTCCTCCTGGTGGAAGGAGGTGGACTCCCAGGTGCTGCCGCAGAGGGCAGGCCATATCTCCAAAACGACTCAACCTAAAGGGCTAGGCTTTCGCATAGCATTCCCTTGGTTAACTGTCGTCACGGTCAATTCAAAAAATTCAGCCTCAAATATCACCAACTTGTGTTGGGAGCTTTCCTCCTGGTGGACGGAGGTGGACTCACAGGTGTTGCCGCATACGGCAGGCCATATCTCCAAAACGACTCAACCTAAAGGGCTAGGCTTTCGCATAGCATTCCCTTGGGTCACTGTCGTCACGGTCAATTCAAAAAATTCAGCCTCAAATATCACCAACTTGTGTTGGGAGCTTTCCTCCTGGTGGACGGAGGTGGACTCACAGGTGTTGCCGCATAGGGCAGGCCATATCTCCAAAACGACTCAACCTAAAGGGCTAGGCTTTCGCATAGCATTCCCTTGGGTCACTGTCGTCACGGTCAATTAAAAAAATCTAGCCTGAAATATCACCAGTTCGTGTCGGGAGCTTTCCTCCTGGTGGAAGGAGGTGGACTCCCAGGTGTTGCCGCATAGGGCAGCCGATATCTCCTAAACGACTCAACCAAGAGGGCTAGACTTTCGCACAGCATTCCCTTGAGTCACTGTCGTCACGGTCAATTAAAAAAAATCCAGCCTGAAATATCACCAATTTGTGTTGGGAGCTTTCCTCCTGGTGGACGGAGGTGGACTCACAGGTGTTGCCGCATAGGGCAGGCCATATCTCCAAAACGACTCAACCTAAAGGGCTAGGCTTTCGCATAGCATTCCCTTGGGTCACTGTCGTCACGGTCAATTCAAAAAATTCTGCCTCAAATATCACTAACTTGTGTCGGGAGCTTTCCTCCTGGTGGAAGGAGGTGGACTCACAGGTGTTGCCGCAGAGGGCAGGCAATATCTCAAAAACGACTCGACCAAGAGGGCTAGGCTTTCGCATAGCATTCCCTTGGGTCACTGTCGTCACGGTCAAACCAAGAAACCTAACTTCACTTATCACAAACTTGTGTTGAAAGCTTCCTTCCTGTTGGTGGGGGTGGATTCTCCGGTGCTTCCACAGACGCAGGCGATATATCTCCAAAACGACTCATCAGAGGGGACTAAGCTTTCATATAACACTTCTATGGGTAACTGCCGTTAGTCTCACTTATCACCAATGGGAGCTCTCCTCGTGGTGGACTCGTCTTTGTCGTAGTGTTCCATGTGAGACATCCAGAGAGAGTAAATAAAACGAATATGTGCCTAAAGCCAACTACCACATGTGTGACAGGTTTTGAAATACTTTTGAACCCATACTCTTACTACCCGTTCATTATCTCCTACATCATGATATTTCTCCTACCAGTATAATAAGCTTGACTGGTGGGTAGGAAAAAAAATTTCGTAAAACTTGAGGGTTTTACACCAAATGAGATATGGCCAATGTATCCCCAAAAAACGATTAAGTATTGGCGTAACTTCAAGTTGTTAAAAATGAATAATGAATACATACTTACTGTTTTAATAATAAAAGTGTTTACTTTTTGCATCGTTATAATTTAATAAAGCTTTATTATTTATATTTCATTCACATAGACGAAAAGAAATTAATAGTTTATTTATTTAAGTTTTATAATTAATATAACCCCAAACTCAAAAATTGATTCAAACACTGTTACAATTAGTTTGTAAGTTGACTTAAAAATATGTTATATATAGTAAAGATGTAGTACATATTATTATAGTAGTATGTAGTAGTAGTTTTCCTAGTCACTGGATCTAGGAACACATAAAAAATTCACAAACTTAAAAATCGTCTTGCCAAAATTACGCAAGTACTCCAAATACATCACAACAAATAAACATTATTTTGTGTTACATCTATCCATTTCTTTTATTCGTCTGGAGTACATGACCGCATGGTTTACATCTTAATATAATTTTCCAAAATCTATGCGTAGCAGAACACTGTAGAATTACATTTGTTTATGCATTCTATTTCTAGCTCATACAAAATTATGTAACGTAAAAAACTATCAAAAATACGAATATGATACAATTTGATTATAAGCGTTACATTACTGATTGTTTTGGGGTTTACGTGATTAAATCAATGTGCCTTGACATCTTTCTTGAATTTAAGGCAAAAGAGGTGCGGATGGAGCGTAGTCATCTCTGGGTCGCCTGCGCTTGCGCCCGCAGCACTTTTTAATTTTCTTAACACATTTTCTGGCGCACCGAGACATGTTACGACAAATCTTGCCTACAAACCAACCTAACACACCACAGACAATCTTAATTGGTCCAATACAATACACAAACGCAACAGCAACTGCAATCACAGCGACAATCCAAAGTGTTTTTTCTAACCAACTACCAAATGAAAATATACCTGTCAGAGCTTTCCCTACCGCTGAGCCAAAGTCTGCAAACCATTTTGTAAAACTAAAGTCCACCTTTGTACCACCTTTTCTGGTCTTTCTTTCATTTCTTACGTTTCCCCCTTCAGACTTTCGATTTTGAACTTCTCGTAGGAACCTGAACATGCTTTCATCGGCATCCTCAGAAGATGGATTAAGCTTTCTGGTCGGAACAAATGTAATGTTTGGCATCGCTGGTTTGTGGTGACGAAAAGCTAAATGCGGAATACGTTCGGCCGTAACCTTAACTGCTCTGCGTTTGCCAAGAAGGACTACATAGTCGTTAGATTGGAAGAAAAACCGTTTACATGACGCTGTTGACCTAGTTGTCTGTTTTGTTGCTGTATAAACGATAGTATGTGTCAACGGCTCTACGAACCCGTCATACATATTGTTCCCATAAACAAACTTTACTGGCCACTGATACGTACAACGGCTCCTTTCAACAAACATGTAGTCCCACACCTCAATACATTCGTAAATGGTCATCAAATCACCCTCGAAAGTCGCACGTAGGGCTGGATTGTTAGTCAAAAATCGGGTTGTTGCGCTAGGATGGCCAGATATTGCCATAGCACTTAAAAGCTGCAATTGTGATTTGCTATATTCGCAAAATTTTTTTTCAAACCTCCAAATCACATCAGCGGTGTCTCGGCGAACAGTATCATAGAGGAAATTCAGATTGGCTTTGACCTCAGCCTCAAATGGGTGAACTTTCTCAATATTGTCTTTGATTTCTCGCTTTGCCCTTTTATTCCCAGAAATTTTCTTGCTAACCATGTCAGGCATTGCCATTTTTTCATGAACCTGCGATTTTATATTTTGAAGAAAGTAAATACCCTGACTATGTCCAAAGAACTCACCACACATTTCTACAAGTTCAAATCCATGCATGGCAAGGGTAATATCTGGGCACGTGATTGTTGTTCCGTCAGTTCCTACTCTACATAAGCAATTAGTCGGCTCACCCTCAAGTAACCTACACATTTTTACCTCGGAACCTTTCCAAACAAGCAGACCTATGTTGGTGGGACAGCTTGACTCATTATAATAACACTGTCGTTGTGCAAAGCTTGTTGTTCTAATCGAACCATCAACTTCCCTAACCCCTAACTGTACTCCTTGCACCCTGAAGTTGGTGACTTCTATTTCTAATGTGTTTCCAAACAAAAACATAGGTAGGTCTACGTCTCTATCGTTTACGGTTTCAAACATCTCGTTTGCAACTTGATAAAGTCTATCTCCGTTTGGAGCGTACTTATTAAGAAACATGTACCAACACTCCTCAGGGGAAATCTTTATTTTTTTCTCTGTAAATTCTGTTTTTACTAAACCGGTCAAATAGTAGTACCCTTTCGTTATCTCAGTTGTTCCTGAACATTCGTAGCCATTAATTAAATGACTGCTGACGTCATTCCAATACAGGGTTATGTTAATAACCTTTTTGGTGTCGTTGTCATGAGGTTCGGTGTCACAGTCATAAATTGCTGGCGGCTGGTATTCTACACCACCCATTTCCGGGTCACAGATGTAGAGTGGTGATGATCTGGGAACAATGGAGGTGTAGAGGGATGCGATTTCATTTTTTACTCGCTCTGCTGTAAATATTTTTATTAAAAGTCCTAGCTGTTACTGCGGCTTAATTTGATCCTAAGATTTTGTTTCATGCATGTTTTTTGTTATGTAATTCAATGAAATAATACCCTTGGCCTTGTTGAAGTCCGCGTCAGCGTTCACAGAATTGAGTGGAATTCCTGATACTGCCAAAAGAATCCATGCTTGTGATAGCGCTATTAACAGCCTATTCCATAATACATAAAATGCGTTTCTTGTAGAACTGACAGTTGGAAGTACGCTAATCAAACAACTTCAATAAGTTACCCGTATAGGCATATGTGATACTTACGCAACTTTCTCTTTCGGGCGGCTCATTTTGTTGCTCCTACTAGGGTCCACTTTTCACCAACTGGTTTTAATCTACACTGAAGCTACTGGTAAATGGATAAGGTGGGTGAATTCGCTTGTGGCTTTTCAATGTAACCATTAGTACGTAAACGTCAAATGTTTGTTTCCTCGTATTATGTCAGCAAGTATGTAAAAAATCAATTCATTCACATTTGTGTGGGTTATATATCTTGGAGTGTCAAGGTGTGTAATTACACTTTATGCCATAAACTTCAAGTAAACACTTATTAAATAAGCTGACAAAGTAGGACAAACACGAACAAACCACTAAAAAATAATCGACGAATAACGGTCTTGAAAAAATGTTAATAATATGTCCAGTTTTTTTGTTTTATAATCGACACTTGTTTCGGAAAATTTAATTATATTCAACAAACGCCCTTAAACTTCCATAGTAGATTTGTAAGAATCAGAGCATGCAGTGCCAAAAGTAAAATGGCTGCCTTGGATAAAGGCATACGTGACATGAAAATCTTATGCTGTCTATAATTAAATAAACGGTACTCAAATCTGTCATATTCCAGATATATCTGTCCATCTATAGATGATGTGACAACAGTACCCATACAAATTCATTTCAGTGGTCTAGTCATGCTACTTGGCTCTTAGATTAGAAAAGTATATAACCACAGAAGGAATGATAAAAAAGAAAGATCTCACCGGCAACATAATGTTCCTTTCCTTGCATATCATTATTTCCGTGTTTTAATTCGAATCTAACATAGTTGCGAATAGCTTAAACGTGGGAAGGAAGTGAGCAAATTTGGGATTTGGACTTTCTGCATAAGTGTTACCATAATTCAATCACGCCATTTGGGAAATCTTGGCCTCGCATACACAAAGAAACTCTTGTTCAGGGGTTTGAAACGTTTTAGGCAACAACGAGCTGGATCACAATGCTCAGTCTGGAGTGCTTCAGTTTATACCAATGATAAAAACTGAAGAGCTCATTATGCTGAGCAAATCTTGCGATAAAGGCTTGGTTGGTTTGCAAGTAGCTTCTTCCCTTACATGCTACCGTGACGTGTCACATTTTCTAGCATAGTAATAATGTAGGTTGGAGGATTTGGAGCTGACGCTCAACTCGAATTAATTCTTCAGACCATGGCTTGTATACCTAATGTCGTCTCTGATAATTACAAGACGATAATGCTATGTTTTATTTTTGGGTAATGGTAGTCAATTTTCAAATGGGTCTGTTGTGAAGGCAACTGGAATTGCTATTCATCCCCACACAAATAGCACATTGTACGTATTTGGAGTTTTGGGTGCTGTTCTATATTTTACACTTGGGGACCAAGCATTTTCACTCCGCATGCAGATTGAAGCATGGATATTTACATGTTAACCTTTACCTAGTGCTTTTTTCTTCTCATGAGCTAAAAAATGTATGAGTCATTTACTTCAATTGCGTTGTATAACATATATCTGCTCACTTAAGCTTTGTGTTAATTGTATTCATTAATAACTAGGCAAGGAAGGCTAAAAGCAAGTTAACAATTTTTCCACAGATAATCGAGTTTACTAGTTTAAAAATTGAAAAGTGATTAGTGAATATCTAAAAATGCCTAGCAAAGGAAGACAAAATCCTTGTTCCAACGTTATGAAAAAAGGAGCAAGAGAACATAAAGCGCACAGTGAGGTTCGTCAATGTTCTCCCGAGCTCCTTGCCAAGTTCAGAAAGTACCTTCCTGAGTTCACTTGGGAGGAAGGAGTGAGATTGTGTGGGTCATGTAGAGCTTTTGCTTTCCGTGAAAGCAAAGCAAGAAAAAAAGCTAAACGGAATGAGGGGGCTAGCCAGGAGCCGGGTGGAAATGAGTCAGCCAGTACTGGCTCAAGTGACAGTAGCTCTAGTAGCAGCAGCAGAAGCGACAAAAGCAGCACGGAAAGTAGCAATAGTGATAGCGAATCCGAGTCAGAGAACCCCCCCGTGTCCGAAAACAGAGTAGAAAATGACATTGAACCGTCTTATGCAAACCCTCCGGCTTTTAATCCAAATGTTCCCCCATCTACTCCTCAACCAAGTACCTCTTCATCATCACCTCAGCCAGGACTATATCCTGTTCTGCAACCTACTACCCCTCCATCAAATCTGCAACCAATGGGATTTTATCCACCCCTGTCTTCTACTCCTGACAATGTAAGAATTGCTAACTTTCTCTCATCTCCACGGCAAATGACACCAGCGTCTTCTATTGCAGGTGAATATCTCAATGATATTTCATAATGGTATATAATATTTTCAATAGTTGGTATCTATATTATAGTAATAATCAATTACATCTTTGTTTCAGCTCCACTATTTGCAACGCCTACCGCTCATCCCCCCATCAGATCGAGAGATAGGGGAGCACTGTCTTCCCGATCATCCGTGAACTTATTTCCGAGTCTGAGTTTTTCTGTACGCTCCACCGCTTCCGCCGGCAGTCATGCAGTTTCTCCGCTCACTTCACCTTCCATGACATTTACCACTTCAGTCACAAGTGGGGAAGATGGCTCAGTATATCATGATGAGCAGTCTGCCAGGGTTGACTTGTTGCAGATGCTACGAAGCATTGGTGTCCCACCTCCAGACAGAAGGCCACATGGAACAAGACTCTCTCAATTGTACAATACATGTGACACCAGAGTCCGAACAATTCTGCACAATTATGCTGGTGAAGATGTTGCGGAGCCAAGAGATCGCTGTGATTGCGAACTCTGTCAACTTATCATTTCAAAAGTCAAAACCGATTTGAAATTAACAACAAGCAAAAAGGAGAGATACATGATGTTGACCACATTGCCGAAGCAAATAACTGTTAAAAAGATGGAAGATATGTATGGAGTAACAACATACGTTGCAAGACATGCGTCACATCTCCGAAATCAATCTGGACCATTCTCTTTCCCTGTTTGGAAATCCACTGGCAATCCTATGCCGGAGGAAAGCATCTCCATTGTGCAAGAGTTTTATTGTAACAATGATAACAGCCGCCCTTCGCCAAATGCTCGTGACGCAATCCGTGTACGTCATAACGATGGCAGTGTGACAAGGGAACCCAAGCGCTTTATGCTTGCTAACCTAAAAGATACTTACAATGAGTTTTTAAACTCGCACAGCAGCATAACCATTGGCATTAGTAAGTTTGCGGAATTACGCCCTAAAAATTGCCGGTGGCCTGGTCATGCAGGATTCCATCAGAACTGCACGTGTATTATACATGAAAACATAAATCTTATGCTTGAGGGATTGAAAAATGCAAGTGCTGATGGAATTTCACAACTTTATGAAAACGAAAACCCACCTCCGGTATCATACAAGACGATGCTAAAAAACGTGGATGAACTCATTGAGTATGTTATGTGCCAGAGAGCAAAAGAGGAGTGTTTTTTGGGCTACTGCGAAACTTGCCCCAATGAGGAGAAGCTGGAAGAGGTCTTCAACTTTTCGGAAGGACTTGAAATTACTTTTAAAACATGGCAGAAAAACGACATTATCACCCAGGTCCTCTCTCATGAAGAGTTTTCAGACAAGTTTAAAAGTGATCTGCGAAAATTCTTGATTCACCAATTCATTTACAAAAAACAAAAGGAGTACATTCAAGAAGTTAAAACGGGTCCCCTTGAAAATGGCACTTCGTCAGTCTTAACAGTAGACTTTGGCGAAAACTATTCTTTCATTGTTCAAAATGCCGTACAAGGATACCATTGGAATAATCGCCAAGCAACCATCCATCCATTTGTGTTTTATACAGCCGGGACGGTGCCAGGAAAGCCAGTCTATAAGACTTACTTTGTCATAAGCGATGAAATGGCTCATGACGCTACCACTTTCCATGCATTTCGAGACAAAGTCATTTGGCGGATTAAAGAAGATTTTCCAAACGTTACTCATATTGACTACGTTTCTGACGGGGCGGGAAGTCAATATAAGAACTTTAAAAACATTGGCAATTTGGCATTCCATAAGATGGACTATGACATTACAGCACGATGGATTTTTACGGCAACTAGTCATGGCAAGTCCACATGTGATGCCATGTCAGCAGTTGTTAAACGAACAGTGCGGCTTGAAAGTTTGAAGAAAGATTGTGAACCCATCACTAATCCACAAAAAATGTATGATGTTGCGCGTGCTGTACTGATAAAGCCGACCCTGGAATTTTTATTCGTGTCAAAGGATGAAGTGCAGCACTTTCGTGACTTGCTTAAGGATCGTTACGATAATTTAGAGAAAATAGCTGGCATCCGACAAAATCATCATTTTGAAGTTGTTGACGACAAATTCATTATCATGAAACGTTTATCCTCTGCAGAGGGATCTACACAACATTGCATACTCAAAGAAGTTGAAATGGATCAAAGTGAAAATATTCCAGATGAAATCCCGGAAATTGGAGATTTTTTTGCTATCAAAGTTGCAACATCTTACCAGATTGGAATGGTGGTGCAGATTTCGTCTGACCTACGCTCATATACATTGCGCATGATGAGAAAATCTGGAAGGGGAGGAGTTGCACTTGCCTGGCCAGGGGATTTGAAGGAACAGGAAGTAACTATGGATGACATTTTGCGAGGGGTTAGCGCACCAGTCTATTCAGCCTCAACAAAGAATTACCGCCTATTGCCTGAGGATTATGCTCAGCTTCAGAATATTGCAGTTTAAAACACTTATTGGCACAGAACAAATTTGTTTGTATTCCTATTTGCTACCCATAATAAATCATTATTAAATATACAATTAGTATGATGAATGGATATCAGATCATGATTTATATTCATTAATACCAATTCCTTGTCAAAATACAGTTTAAATAAATATAATGGTAAAGTTACTGATAATTGTACTTCATGTTAATATTAATTTAAACGATTCGTTCCTGTAAAACAAATCTCGATTCAATAAATGATCATGACTATGACCAGCACGAGCACATACGTGCGTATGTATATACCTAAATTCTCTGCTGAAGCTTCCCACTCGCTCTACTATCATCTCTCTCTGCATACCTTCTACGGTTGAATATACGGCTGATCTTATTAAATGCTTTGCTACATGTGAATATTATTTGGAAATTGCTCAGTAGCTCACCTGATGCTGTTGTTGTGAATAATCAACAACTCGCCAAAATTACTCGCCAATGTGCGAACATTAACACTGCAATAACTCATCAAATGCAATTTTTTGGACAGAATGGCGAATTCGCTTTTAAACGCAACTGGCAAAGGTAATAAATATTTACTTCTAATACCTATCTGATGCGAGATTTTTTTCCTATTGTATTTGTTCATGCTTCTAAAAAATTATGTGTATTCTCTAGGAAGCCATGACGTTACTGAGATTATTTTCTATCAGAAAAACGGTGAACTTGAACTGGATTGGACTTATATACTTGCCGTATTAAATGAAGCGAAGGACGCTGGCAAACAAGCGGATTTCTTTCTGTCTGCAAAGAGATTTATGCTTTCACCAGAATTACGTAGCAGCCCTTTCAAATTCTTTTCAGAGGAAATCTGGCCGTCACTTAGTTTATCAACTATTTTCTTAAAAGCCCTGGGCCAACCATGGACAGTAACCGAGTACCGAAAAACTCAGTTAGCGTTGGCGCTGGAATGCGATGAAGGAGGCAAAGTTGGTGACCGAGAAAAAATGAGAAGATTTCCTAAGAATGCGGACAAAACCACTAAGCTCATTATTCAGGCAATTCTGTTAATTGCTATGAGACGCTATAATCGCTTCAAGATTTGCCTTAAGTGCAAGAAGCCCACTCGTGTTAAGGTGATGAAACTTGAAACCAGCTTGACCGTCATGGAACTACATCACATTTTCAATTATGAAAACCCAAACATGAGATTCAGTATTTTCCAGTTCTACAGTCTTGCCAAAGATTTGTTAATTTTCAGAAATAGCGAGGTTCATCGTCGATAGCTGTTTATTTTTTTATAATTGTGTTACCATGCTTCAAATTGTTGGAAATAAAAGATCGTTTTTAAAAAAATTCATACTCGTTTGTTTTCTGTTTTCCAACCTTTATTTGCCATTAAGTCATACATTTCTCAGGTGGGTTACAAGCCAATGCAATGGCATGATCACTAGTAGAATGACTCATTAACTATAACTATAAGATTCTTAAGCAACCAAAGCTTGCCGACAAGAGGTTGTCCAAACCCAATTTTAGTTACCTAAAATTAAATAAAATCAGGTCAAAGCACGTACAGGTGACATGGCTTATTGATATTGAGTGTGAGTACGTTCATAATATGACTTCCAATAAAACAGGTGCATTTGAAACCTTTAATCATCCTGGGCGAATATTTTTTTAGATCCCGGTTGCCCTCTGCGCGGTACCGACCCCCGACCAACAGCTTTCGACATGGGTGAAAAGTGAGGCTGGGTCTATTGGATTGACCGTAACTGCAGTTACCCATAAAAGTGTTATATGAAAGCTTAGCCCCCTTTGATGAGTCGTTTTGGTGATATCGCCTGCGGCTGTGGCAGCACCGGAGAATCCACCCCCACCAACAGGAAGGAATTTTTCAACACAAGTTTGTGATAAGTGAGGTTACCGTAACGGCAGCCCAAGGAAAAGCCGTGTATGAGCGAAGCCTCCGACCAACTAGATGAAAGCTCCCGACACCACTTGTTGATACATATGATTAGGTTTATAGATTTGACCGTACACACAGTCAACCAAGGAAGTGCAGTGCGAGACCTCTTGGTTGAGTTGCTTTGAGATATCGCCTGCCCTTTGTAGCGGCACCTGTGAGTCCACCTCCTTCCACCAGGAGGAAAGCTCCCGACACAAATTGGTGATATTTCAGGCTGGATTTTTTTAATTGACCGTGACGACAGTGACCCAAGGGAATGCTTTGCGGAAGCCTAGCCCTCTTGGTTGAGTCGTTTTGGAGATATGGCCTGCCCTATGCGGCAACACCTGTGAGTCCACCTCCCTCCACCAGGAGGAAAGCTCCCGACACACGTTAATGATATTTGAGGCAGAATTTTTTAAATTGACCGTGACGACAGTGACCCAAGAGAATGCTATGCGGAAGCCTAGCCCTCTTGGTTGAGTCGTTTTGGAGATATGGCCTGCCCTATGCGGCAACACCTGGGAGTCCACCTCCTTCCACCAGGAGGAAAGCTCCCGACTCAAATTGGTGATATTTCAGGCTGGATTTTTTGAATTGACCGTGACGGCAGTCACCCGAGGGAATGCTATGCGGAAGCCTAGCCCTCTTGGTTGAGTCGTTTTGGAGATATCGGCTGCCCTATGCGGCAACACCTGGGAGTCCACCTCCTTCCATCAGGAGGAAAGCTCCCGACACGAACTGGTGATATTTCAGGCTGGATTTTTTTAATTGACCGTGACGACAGTGACTCAAGGGAATGCTATGCGAAAGCCTAACCCTTTAGGTTGAGTCGTTTTGGAGATATGGCCTGCCCTATGCGGCAACACCTGTGAGTCCACCTCCCTCCACCAGGAGGAAAGCTCCCAACACAAGTTGGTGATATTTGAGGCTGAATTTTTTGAATTGACCGTGACGGCAGTGACCCAAGGGAATGCTATGCGAAAGTCTAGCCCTCTTGGTCGAGTCGTTTTTGAGATATTGCCTGCCCTCTGCAGCGGCACCTGTGAGTCCACCTCCTTCCACCAGGAGGAAAGCTCCCGACACAAGTTAGTGATATTTGAGGCAGAATTTTTTGAATTGACCGTGACGACAGTTACCCAAGGGAATGCTATGCGAAAGCCTAGCCCTTTAGGTTGAGACGTTTTGGAGATATCGGCTGCCCTATGCGGCAACACCTGGGAGTCCACCTCCTTCCACCAGGAGGAAAGCTCCCGACACGAACTGGTGATATTTCAGGCTGAATTTTTTTAATTGACCGTGACGACAGTGACCCAAGGGAATGCTATGCGGAAGCCTAGCCCTCTTGGTTGAGTCGTTTTGGAGATATGGCCTGCCCTATGCGGCAACACCTGGGAGTCCACCTCCTTCCACCAGGAGGAAAGCTCCCGACACAAATTGGTGATATTTCAGGCTGGATTTTTTTTAATTGACCGTGACGACAGTGACTCAAGGGAATGCTATGCGGAAGCCTAGCCCTCTTGGTTGAGTCGTTTTGGAGATATCGGCTGCCCCATGCGGCAACACCTGGGAGTCCACCTCCTTCCACCAGGAGGAAAGCTCCCGACACGAACTGGTGATATTTCAGGCTAGATTTTTTTAATTGACCGTGACGACAGTGACCCAAGGGAATGCTATGCGGAAGCCTAGCCCTCTTGGTTGAGTCGTTTTGGAGATATGGCCTGCCCTCTGCAGCGGCACCTGTGAGTCCACCTCCCTCCACCAGGAGGAAAGCTCCCGACTCAAATTGGTGATATTTCAGGCTGGATTTTTTGAATTGACCGTGACGGCAGTCACCCGGGGGAATGCTATGCGGAAGCCTAGCTCTCTTGGTTGAGTCGTTTTGGAGATATCGGCTGCCCTCTGCGGCAGCACCTGGGAGTCCACCTCCTTCCACCAGGAGGAAAGCTCTCGACACACGTTAGTGATATTTGAGGCAGAATTTTTTTAATTGACCGTGACGACAGTGACCCAAGGGAATGCTATGCGGAAGCCTAGCCCTCTTGGTTGAGTCGTTTTGGAGATATGGCCTGCCCTCTGCAGCGGCACCTGTGAGTCCACCTCCCTCCACCAGGAGGAAAGCTCCCGACTCAAATTGGTGATATTTCAGGCTGGATTTTTTGAATTGACCGTGACGGCAGTCACCCGAGGGAATGCTATGCGGAAGCCTAGCTCTCTTGGTTGAGTCCTTTTGGAGATATCGGCTGCCCTCTGCGGCAGCACCTGGGAGTCCACCTCCTTCCACCAGGAGCAAAGCTCCCGACACAAATTGGTGATATTTCAGGCTGGATTTTTTTAATTGACCGTGACGACAGTGACCCAAGGGAATGCTGTGCGGAAGCCTAGCCCTCTTGGTTGAGTTGTTTTGGAGATATGGCCTGCCCTATGCGGCAACACCTGTGAGTCCACCTCCCTCCACCAGGAGGAAAGCTCCCGACACACGTTAGTGATATTTGAGGCAGAATTTTTTTAATTGACCGTGACGACAGTGACCCAAGGGAATGCTATGCGGAAGCCTAGCTCTCTTGGTTGAGTCGTTTTGGAGATATCGGCTGCCCTTTGAATTTTAATGGCATGAGATTGTTTTAACATAGAATCGAGTTTTTTCGAGAACGGTATGACATAGAAGGTTGCGGTTTCGTTTTTTGCACATGCCTTTCAGTATTCTAAAGTATGCGATTAATAAATGTATATGCTATCTGGGTAGACCTTACTTCCCATTTTTTGTCTATGTCGGAGATTTTTTAAGTCGCTGTAACTTTTTTGGAAAAATACTTACCTTAATGGCGTCTTCACTAAAGTTGCTTCAAATGTTCCAGGGAATCCAGAAAAAAATATTTTAAAAAAATTCGGGGCGATTTGAGAAAATTGACCTCTGACCCCACTTAAAATTTCGAATTTTGGAAAAACAAAAAATTGACCGCCTGCACAGTCACTTAAGGATTGTACATACCAAATTTCGTGAATTTATGGGCAACTGGGGCCGAGTTATCAGCTGCCCTTTGAGTAAACCTGTTGTGACCCATATCTCGTTAATGTGAGGTCATATGATTTTTAAAATTGCACATTAACGTACCAGTTTTCATCAAGGAATACGGATATGGTGACGAAAATTTTATTTTCCGTAGGTCGCGGACAAAAAATTCTCATTGCCCATGGAGTTACAGATGAATAAACCATAAAACTAACCTGCCAACACAAGTTGATGGCACAATACCGGATGTCCAACCGCCCTACCAACTCCCAGTCCGCTTCTTTATCCTTCACAAAGTGCTGAAAGTCCAGCCATTTTTCCGGTCATTTGCACCTTTACGCCAACAACTAATTTGTGGACCCCAACTAACGAACTTATTTTTTGGACGCCACCAAAATAGTAAGAAGGAACTAACGGAGGATTCAGTTTTGGCAGGTGAAACTGTTGAGGAGGAGAAAGGATTATGAAGTGACTAGTGCAGTCAGTGTTGTGCTTTCTCTGCTTCTGTTTTATATTACCTTAATAGAAAGCCTATTGGCGAAATTTGGCTATAGCCAAGTTGGTTAAGAACAAAAGACTGAATCGATCTGTTGGTCAAGTTTATTCAGAAAATGAAGGAACTGCAAGTGAGTTGGAGACGGAGATGGTATTAAGCGAATATTAATGTGCGTGTTAAAGTTCAAATTGATTTTTATCTCAATCAAAAACAGTTTGACTAGATCATCGGTTGTTGTTAGAGAACTAATTGGACATTTAATTGATGGCTAGAAAAAGAGAAAACAGGTTGAGTATTGATTTTCCAAGTATTAATTTAAAATGAGCCTCAGCGTCAGTCAACGAAGGTTACTGGATACCCCAAAGAAGAACCCATGATTTTCATGTTGTGAAATGCCTTTTATAAGCACATTTGTATAAAAATTACAATAGCACTGAATATTTCAAATCTTAGATTTGAATGTGACCTAATATTTCATCTTGATAAATGTTTGCATATTTCATTATAGATTATTATACCTGGCTGATTGAGTACCTAACCATTAATATTGGGTTTTCAATTATTCTACAAATTCTACACTAAATGAACACGATTTGACGAGAAACTACTATTAATTATAATGAGTAGTGGTATCCTAACCTAACTTTAGATTCTCAAACAAATAGAATTAGTCTAATTAGTATGCATATGAGTCATAAGTTATGACAGAATAATTTATCATACCTTTAGTTTTAGTTTCATTCTGGACTAATTCTACTATGCAACGTCAGTCATATTTTGAGAAGGCCAAAAGGCGCGGTCCAAATCTTAGTATCATATTCATAGGAAAGTGGAATCTAAAAAATCCAAAATTGGAAACAAAAAAAGTGGAACTATAAACAAAGTGGAACCATTCTTGTACATGGTCATGGTGTAGCTAAAGCAATTGGAGTTAACTAACTAGGACCAATAGGACCATTTATCCAAACATCCTGTCATAAGTGCTTTGAGCTTCATTATCCTCATGATCCTCCTCAACACCCTGAGCGCTGTGATTCACCAAGTCCGTGACCCTCCTTCTGGAAGGATACTCTTCCTCCACGCCTTGTAAACAATTTTGTCGGGTTTCATGGCTCCGGTCATGGTCCAAGAAAATGGGATAGTGGTAGTGTATTTCACCATCTCTAGGATCAGCTCAGTTTCCTTATCACAAGCCAACGGGTCGTTCAGTTCATCTCTTGTCTTGAAAACCCTGGAGGTAAAACAACAAAAAAAGATGATTAATTAGCATAAAGAAGTAGGAGAGAAGCAATTTGCTTCAAGCAAAACGAAGTTTACGTAATATGATGAAACACTTACACGTTCATCAATTTAAGGAGGGATTCCAGCAGTCCAAATCCCAAAGGATGAGAGGTTCCCCAGTGGAAAGAAAATTTTAACTTCCGCAGATTTTCTCCGTTGAACGTTTCCCCGATGTTTTTCAAAAGCTTTTAACGCCACCTCCACCATCCAAGGAAAGTCGTAGTAGTGGCCAGCTCTAATAATGAAACTGGGCACTTCGTCAGAGTCCAGGATTCCTTCTTCATCAAAGTAAGCATACATAAGAAAAGCTACTTCCGTGACATTCCAACTTCTTCGGGAACTTGAATTAGCTCAGTGCTGCTCTGCTTTGTCGGCCCTCGCCGTAAATACAGCTAATTATTAGCTGTGTTTCCTTCTCCAGGGTTCCTTCATGGGCGAAGGAAGAGGTTCTTGACGTGGGGCACTCACTCTGAAAAAAGAAAACAATCAATTAATTAAATTATAACCATAATTTGATTAAAGCGAACTAAAATTGGTCACATCTCAATTGGTCTAAAATCCCTTGAATACTGAGCACAAACAAATGAATAAACTATAAAACAGCGAACTTACCAACACAAGTTGATGGCACAATACCGGATGTCCAACCACCCCACTAACTCCCAGTCCGCTTCTTTATCCTTCACGAACTCCTGCCATTTTTGCCTTGCACTGCTCATCGTCCGATTTGCCTGTGCCATCACATCACCTCCTCTACCCACCCCTTTCCTGGGATGCTCCTGCTCTCTCCCGGTCATTTGCACCTTTAACACAACAAAGAAGAAGAACCCATGATTTTCATGTTAACCCACGCCAAGCTAAAGGCATTCCACCACCACAACAAGACTCTTAATTCGACCATCTGAAAAAGATATTCTTCTGGAAAGCTGATGGAACGTAAGAAACGGTGTCACGTAATTTGTGAAGACTGTCAGGGTCTTATCAACCCGGAATAAAGATGCATTGTGGAAAATGAAGATGGGGAGTGGGGCAAGGTCCAATGTCGCAGCTTATTTTGGAATGAAATCCCCTCCAAAGCGCTAAACTCCCTAATCTCCGCATTCAAGTTTAGATGTTTAAGTAACGCCTGCGGAGAGCTGATTAACAATAATGGAAAGGCTTGGAATGAACATTTACTAAACTGCTCGCAATTGCAAAAGTATATTCAATGCTCATCTTGTAATGACAGAAGTATTTCAAAGATGACCTTTGAACCCATGGACTACCCTTGAACAAGTTGGATAAGGAAGAGGGTTGCTTGCTTCTTCTATCTCCGGGCGATTACCAATGCCATCCCACCATTTGAACGCAATTCCAGTATGAGGAGCACCTTGTCTACATTGCCAGCAAAAACGAAATGCCTTATCTTCCCTTTTGACAGCCTTTATGATGGAATGGGATTATCAATGGGCTAGAAATGTCGAAGTGAAAATTACAAGTTACAAAAAGGATCTTAATATGTAGTGAAAATCAACCCGGTGGCTTTTTGGAGGATTTTGCATGGCTTTCACCAAAGCTGAACAAAGTGGTTCAGCAGCTCAATGGCTTTGTAGCTGGCTGCCTCGATCATCTGCGCACCACCAAACTGTCCAGCTGAGCTCTGTTCCTATTCAACACAAAATCTCAACAGCTTATCTGTCAAATTACCAATTTACTTTGCTAACCTAGTCTTTAATTTTAATCTAACTCAACCACAAAACGGTTCAATGGTTAAGTTAATTGCTGAGTGATTATCAATCACACCTTGGAAAATCAAGTGGGCACTAAGAATGGAGGAGGAGGAGCTGGACTTGGCCGTGGTGAAAACCGAGAACGACTGTGGAGTAGACGATTATCTTTCGGGTGAGGAGGAACAAGAACAATCGGGTAAAAGCAGTTTTCAGTAATTTTGATTAAATAGTGATTAGTTTAATTAATTGACTATTTTATTTAGATGAGGAGGATGAAGGCCCTGCCCTCACCAACCTAACTCGACCTGTGTTCCACTGTCAAGTTGGCCAGTGCCAAGAAAGCCTGCCCAACCAGTTCAGTTGGCGTGAGCACGTAAAAAGCGCCCACAACTTGGATCCGTACGATTTTCTCAGCCCGGCACCCAGAGTGGAGTTGGTGCCCTTACTTAGTCGTCCCCCTCCAAATCTACTCCCTTTGCAATCCTCCTCACCAACGGACAATGACCATGCAGCAGCTTATCAGTGCGTTTACAAAAGGTGTCCAGTACAAATTAGCAGTTTGGCAGCGCTCCAGAAACACCTCCAAACCTGTCACCACAAAAAGAGCATTAGAAAACCCAGCTTATGTCCCTTTCCCGATTGTGGGGAAGAGTTCCGGCCTGTGAATCTCTTGCGGCTTCATTTACAATCGGTGCACAAATCAGTAGCTAATCAAATTCTTGTTAGTATTCAAGATAAGCACGAGGAACCTGATGATGAGCTCGAGGACACTGAAGATAAGCCCAGAAATAAGGGCGGCAGACCAAAAAAGGACTATTTCATTCTAACCGGAAATGCTATCAAGGACCGAGGAGAGTACAAGTGCGTTTATCTTCATTGCCACCTTCCTCGAAGAAGCCTTAGAAGCTTGGAAGAATTACAAGAGCATTTAAAATCTAGTCACAATTTGGAGCAGGAGCCCGAATTACCCCGTCGCTGTCCCTTTCCCCGGTGCGGGGGCCAATTTCGGAGTAGTATTTATCTGCGTCATCATATGAAAAGGGTGCATAAAGCACTGCCTTATCTGGTGGATAAGCACACCTTTCCCGATTATCGGTTTGGGGAAAAGGCGCACAAAAAAAAGAAAGTGAAGCTTACCAAAGGTCAGGCGTATGGCTGCGTTATTCCCGACTGCCAGGCTAAGTGCTGGCAGAAAGATAAGCTAGTCCGACATCTGGAAAAGTGGCACGGAATCCAAAACCCAGAGAGTCTACTACCCCCAGAATTACAACGAAAGAAATTTCGGCTGAAAAACCAGAAAAAATGGACCTGCGTAGTGGGATCGTGTGGCGGACGATTTGTGTGTAGGAATAGTTTACGGGCTCATCTAAGAAAGCTGCACAAGTTGGAATTAAGCAGGGAAGTGGGACAGAGGCTGACCAAGTGTCCCTTTAAAAATTGCAAGTGTGCTTTGGACGGGGAAAAGGATAAGGTGGGGTTGTGGAGGCATTTTGAGCAAGTGCATAAAACGAATGGGGACAAGCTGGAGGAAAGTTGGATCCGAAGTAGAACGCAGAAACCGAGAGGAGGGGAAAATGAGGAATGGGCTTGTATGGTGGCGGATTGTGGAGAGGTTTTTAATCGCAGGGCTAACTTAAGATATCATTTGAAGCAGGGCCATGGCTTGGAATTGGGAGTGGTGGTGGGGGAAAGAATGAACAGATGTCCGTGGAGGAATTGTGGGTTAAGTGGGAGGGTTTTGGAGAGGGAGCAATTGTGGAGGCATATTTTGGAGGAACATGAAACGCACGCGGAGAGGTTGGAACAAGATGCTTGGATAAGGTTGAAGGTGGAGGGAGGCCCCCTGGAGGGGAATAAGGAGGTAGAACGGGAGAAAAAATCTGACAAGAGGAAGTACACGGGACCCAGTGAAGCTAAAGAATGGCCTTGTGTGGTGACCAGTTGTCCGGGAAGATTTGTGAGCAGGCTGTCCGTTCGGATTCACTTGGTAAGGATGCACAAGGCAAAGTTGAGCATGACTTTTGACCAGGGCCATAAAATGAGGGCGTGTCCATTTGGATACTGTCCTGAGTTTGAAAAGGAAAAGGGAAAGACTGAGTTGTGGGAGCATGTTCAGGAAGTACATGAAGCTAATCCGGATTATTTGGAAGTGGTGTGGACGAGAATGAGAACAGGGGCTCCGGTGAGGGAGGAAAGGGGCAAGGAGAAAAACCTGAGCTTTTTGAAGAATGTGAAAAGGGTGCTGGAGAAGGATATCTGTAGAACGGCGGTGGTGTGCTTTTTGTGCGGCTTGAAATTTAAGTATAAGAATGCTCAAGAAATTGGGGAAGATAAGCAGTTGAAGGAATTTATTACAGAGGTTTGTCCAGAACGGAAGGGAACGTTGGGTGGGCTGAGGAAAGTGAGTATTTGTGGCAAATGTCGGGTTAAGGTGGGCAAAGTTGGGGAAAAGAAGGAGGGCGTAGATAATACAGAGGATAAGGCTAGAAGGATTCAGATGGACATACAGAGAGAAATGAGAAAGTTGGGTGATTGTCTGGGGGAGTATGAAGAACAGATGGGAAGGATGGAGGATTTGGTTAGGGAGTCGGATGTAAGCTGTTTGAATGCTCGGTTGGAGACTCAGAAGGAAGCAGAAAGGACAATGGTGGTTGGGTTGAGAACGGGCATTGGCAAGGGTAAGCTATTTTATTTGAAAAAAATAGAAGGTTTTTTTAAGAAGTGGAATTAATTTGAAGTGTTTTAATTGCTTTTTAGCCTCAGGTGAACTAAGGAAATTCAGAAAGGAAATTGGAATCAAGTTTGGAGGAAACTGTTCCCGTGTACAACAACCTATGATAAAAGAAACAAGTTTAAATTCAGCAAAGAAGCTAGTTATGAAAATAGTTAAGAAAAAACCAAGTCAGTTTGCTGTGAAATCTCAAAGGAAAATTGATACTGAGTCCCCTCGGACCCCTGTCATTGTAAAAGTGGAAGTGCAACCTGAACCAATGGAAGAGCTGCTTCAAAATGAAGCTCTAGCTAATTTAGATGATATGCCACAAGACCAATTAAGTCAGTTAGTTTCAAATAGTGTGCAGTGTGATCTTTGTGGTACTATCTTGCATTCCCCAAAAGATTTGGAAAGTCATCAAGCTACAGTTCATACCCCTGGGGCTATATAAGACAATGTGTTGGACATTCTGAATACTAAATAGTTAAGTAAAATGAACGTGTTAATTAGTTTAAGGAAAGATGTTTATAGCCATAGCTTTAGTCTTTGCAACGAAAATAGCTTTAAATCTCAGTATTACATGGCAAGCTTTAGAAAATACGCATTTTGTGGTTCGTTCACAATACAAAGAAGATTTTTGAAGGTTGTTCACTTGTAAAATTTAACCTATGTACGTGTCCTAATATTTTTAGTCAAAATAGTCAAAATATTCAATTATGCAATATATTTTATTTTGTTTTTCTGACTCACATTTACGATAATATGGTCAATAGTATTGTAATTGTACGTGTATTTTTGTAGTGCTTATCTTGGCCGAATTAAACAAAAAATGCATTGAGTCACTTCACTTCACACCTCTCTTTTGTCAATCATATATTGTGCCTTTTGATCCATAATATTATGATTTACGATAAGCATAAATATAATTAGCAAAAAATCAATATATTTGGATAAGCAGGTAGTTGAGTTAACAAAGCAGTTACATGATTGGCCAGTGTTAGTGGTAGTGGTAAGGTGTCGTGCTAAAGTCCACGTAAAGTTGTCTTCTCCAGGATTTTTGTCAATTGGACAATAACAATGTGTTCAAAGTGCAAGAGTCCATGAAAATGTTATCATCAGCATTTCGGGAAAACTTGTTGCGAAATTTAGGCAGGCAAGAAAAGTAAATACGTTTCTGCACAAGGTAATCTCTAAAACTAACCGTTGAAATGTTGACATGTTAGGATTACAAATTATCTCTTAAATGGTTATTCAGTCTGCATTCCCAATGAATACCTTGTAATTACAGATCTGGCTTAAGGAAAACTAAATGAATAATTAATCAAATAAAAGCTTTGTGTAAATAAGCACGAGACTTGTCTGTTGTCAGGCTATTCATATAGTTTGATCAGTAACAGAATAATCTAGCATTGTGGGAAGATAACATAAAGGCAAAACAAAACTGATAACTTTTGTCCGGACTACTACAAAAATGGGCATACAAGTTCATAGAGAACGGCAGTCAGAACTAGGACCAGGGTCAAGACCAGCACACAAACAATTCATATTTCTTAAGCATTCGTATTTTAAGTAGCAAATTAATTTTAATTAACTTTCTTCAAAATGGGCAAGAAAGATAACGACAGTACAGAATCCATTAAGGCCGTTAGTGACAACGAGCTTCCTCCGGAATTCAAAAAGCATGAGAAGCCATTTGGGCTAGAGCAGCATGTTTTTACCAGTCTGCTGCTTGGGACTGCACACGTTTGCACAATTTACTTTGCCTACTTGTATCTCTACGGATATGTCCCCTTATCATCTATGATATTTAGTACAAATAAGCCTTAATCTAAAATACTATAGTAAATTTTTCTAGATCTGAGCAAATTTCTAAATTGTAATTTCGTAATTATGTTACAGCGGCTGTCTATGGATACACGACAGGATTGGGAATCACGGTTGGAGCCCACAGGTAGCTATAATATAGGTTTATTGCCTAACAAATCTCTAAAAACTTGTTTTAATTCACTTTTATTCAATTTCTTTAGATACTGGACCCATAAAACTTTTAAAGCGAAAATGCCCCTGCAAATTTTGCTGATGCTTATGCAAACCGCAGCTTGGCAATATCCTATTTTCAAATGGTGCAGGGTAAGATTACATACACATACATACATTGTTTTGATGAAATATTAAAACATGACAATTTGTTAATTATATAATCATTTTTAAATGCATTTTAAGGACCACCGTGTTCACCACAAGGTAAAATTGGAAAATACAAAAAACATATTTAACTTTTACGCAAGATATTATACAAAGTTTGCTTTAAAATTTAGTATACGGACACTAATGCTGATCCCCACAGTGCCGCCCGTGGTTTCTGGTTTAGTCATATAACCTGGCTAGTTCAACCAAAGCATCCGGAAGTTGAAGAAAAGCTTCAGATTGTTGACATCTCTGACCTGGCCAGAGATCCAGTAGTCCGATTCCAAAGCAAATACTACTTTGAGCTAATTGGCCTTGTCTTTTTCCTTGTTCCGATTACACTCTGCAAAATTCTTTTTCCCGAAATGTCATTATGGCATATATTTTTAATGAATTGGACACGCTATTGTCTTTCTCTGCATTTTACATTTTTAGTGAATAGCGTGGCGCATAAATGGGGGGACAAGCCTTATGACAAGTAAAATGACAATATAACTGTATTTTTATGCATGTTTCGGATTTCATGTAAATAGTAACAATTAATTATACTCTTAATTTTCAGGTATATCACTTCAACTGAAACCAAATTTGTAGCCCTTCTTGCCGGTACAGATGCCACAATTTCAAATTTAAAATATAATATGGTTAAGTTATTTCAGTAGGCATTTTTATTGACATCCATTTTTTATGAATTGTTTAGCTGGAGAAGGCTGGCACAACTACCATCACACTTTTCCCTGGGACTATAAAGCCGCCGAACTTGGATACAGATTCAACTTGTCCACCGTTTTCATTCACTTTTTCGCCTGGCTTGGATTGGCCTATGATCTAAAATCCGTTTCGGAAAAGTTGCTAATAGACAGGATTAATCGAACGGGAGATGGAAGTCATCCGTTATATAAGAAAACTAAGGAAGACGATAAGGAGGAAGATATTGGGGATGTTTCTTCAAGAACGTGTTGGGGATGGGGAGATGAACAGCTAAGAAAGGAGGATATGGAAATTACGGAAACCATATTTCCCTCAAAACGCCGGGGATGATTCAATCATCGGCTAAAAGCTAAAATATTTTGTTTGTAATAGTGTTGTAACTTTTTCATAGACTTTACATTAACTTAGCATGATTTCTGGGGTAACTTGAGACCTACAAGACAAGTTTACCATAATAAGTATGTATTTACCAATTCATCGATCCTGTAAATGTATTATACAAGAAGCTATTTATTTACATTTTAAAGTCCATTAATATTGTATTTTTCCGACAACAAACGAGTTTTATAGTTTCAAAACATATAATTTGCATTGCAAACATGCATTGCTGTTTGTATTGTTGCATAGAACACGCTTCCTTCCTGGTTAATAAGTCAATAAAATCGTGTTACCAGTTACCATCATATCAATACTCCATGAATTATTGTTTAACAATGAAGTAAAAATAAGATTAAAGATCACATTGTTTGGTTTTTAAACAATGCATGTTTAATGTACCAGTAGTCTGAAATATATGGTTATGGATACGATGGTAACTTGTTATCTAGGTATGTACGTGGATGCATCATGTATACAAGCTTGCCATGGCTCATGTCAATAAGGACAGTAAAAGGCATTTTTCAAAGAATCACACAAGTTGTGAAAATGCTATCTTACCTTGATATGATAATGCTATGGAATAATCAGTTGTTAAAAGATAAGGCAGGCTAAAAACCAAAACAAAACAGATAACTTTGTAAATGCTTGTTGCAATTTATGCACATAAAAGTTCATGGTGAACATTTGTAATAAACCATCAACGCAAGGAAGGATCCTCGATCCTCACGATGAAGAAAGAAGCAGTTGAATATATTATACGATCAAATTTTCTTCTACTTATGAGTTATATCTGTGAAAATTATTTAAATTAAGTAACTGAAGTAGTTAATACATATTCAAGATACCCAAGGTATGGTTAGCTGAAGCAGCTCAGCAGAGAAAAACTAAAATATGACCTCACCCAGCGCTCACTTGATGTGTTTTTAGCCAATCTATACTAATAGTAGCAACGAA
The DNA here is from genome assembly GCA_029691765.1 of Entomobrya proxima. Classification (NCBI taxonomy): domain Eukaryota; kingdom Metazoa; phylum Arthropoda; class Collembola; order Entomobryomorpha; family Entomobryidae; genus Entomobrya; species Entomobrya proxima. The sequence goes on from CM056169.1 coordinate 25,601,092, forward strand.
AACAGTTATAAGGCAATAATGTCGTCAGTAATAAGCATTTTCAAATAGTTAACCTTGATTGAGCAAAAGATTCTACAATAATTCATCAAAATTCAAGTTGCGATTTTTACGATAGAAATGTTACTGATTTTTACTTGACAATTTAGTTACACGTTATGTAATACATTAACAGGGTAATATTTTGTGGGAGTGTGAGATACAGGAACATGAGTTGAGGTATATCAAATACAAAAATGAACCAAAAAAGTATCACAAGATTGCTAATCACAGTTATTCATTAAGTTTATTTCTGTCTAAACTGATGAACCACATTTGAAGAAAGACATCGTGTTGAATACTGGAAAACCCGTTAAGGTACTGACATTTCAGTCTCTAGTTTTCATTCCTTGAGCTCCTCAGCAATTTCTGGATACTTTCTCGCCAGCTCATGATGAATGTGCGACCATGCAAAGTCCACAGAAGATACATTCCTGCACAGTCATTAAAACAATTCCATTAACTATTATTTCAATTAAAAATAAAATTTTTCATTTAATTTCTTTTAACTTGACTAACTCACGCTTTCAAAACCTTAATCGCCTTTTGCTTTAGCTGACTTCCCTTCAGTTTCTTTGCAAATTCATACAGTTTCTTCACCATCTCCACATCATTGAACCACTTGTCCTCCTTTCCCAGCATCAACCTCTCCATCCCAGTCTTCAGAGTTTGGATATCGTACCTGTACCCAGCACTCAGCAGTTGGAAAGCCAGGATGCAATTGCCACTGGCTTCACTGTCGTCCCAGTAGTATAAATAAGCCAGTAAAGCTTTCACACCTTCCTCAGTCATCTCCTTCATCTTCACCGTACTTCCTTGACCACCCTCCTCCAAGTCCATCTCTTTCTGAAGAATCTGACTATGGCCTATCAAAAACGCTTTATGCGCCTTCACCGGATTTCCTTGTCCCGGAATGATAACCACATCACTAGCCACTTCTTCCTGAAGTATTTTCTTAACAACTTGCCACTTATCTTCTACGGGTTCTTCCGGTGCTTGGAAAACTATCGGAGGTCCTTGGACATCCACCACCAAGTTTAACGTGCCATGCAAAAGCCATCCGCTTCTCAAGGCTTGTTTTAATTCTGGACAGTCTTCAGGAAACTCTTTATCTTCACAGGCACAAGTGAATAGATTCTTCCTTAATTTCATCACTTTAGTAAAAAAAATCATCAGAATAATCATTAATCACTCAATATATTTTTCACTTAATTAACTATAAAATGCCACGTACCTTTTGACTTGACATTCATAAAGTCTCTTCCCGTGTGCTCATCCCGAATCTGAATGATTTCAAGCTGAAGAGTCACCTCCCTCCCAATAAAGCAGTCTAGTAATGCGTTGGTCATCCTACTTCGATTAATTGCCAGTCCACTGCCATCACCGGAAGAGCCGAATCCCAGGGAAGTGAAGTTGAAGATGTTATCAGGTCTGTAATCAAATTTATTAAGAAAGATAACCCACATATAAAATGATCAAGATAATCAGTTAACCTACCTGTCTCCGTAGTTGATGTGCATGAACTGCTGAAACTCGCTACAAAATGCTTCCTCCTCCGCATTCCCCTCGTGATAACCACTCATCCTGTTGTACTTGACGTTGACATGACAAAGCGCACTTCATCCTGATAACCGCACAAGGCAAAGGGCACCGATTTCGCCAGAAATAACTTCATCTTAAACTAACTTCAATTTCTTTAAAGTTCGTTAATCAATTGCCAATCAAATTTATTACACAAATTCCACTAAAGACTAAAAGCACCAGTTTCGGTCCTAGACAAAATTTGGGTTCTGCTCAGCTGGCTTCTGTTGTTATTTTCAGTACACCAGTACACGGCTCTTGACGCTCAGCACATTGCGTTGAGGTCTCCAGCGCATAACATTTCATGTCATGTTTACAGCACACTAAATGGGCTACCTTGTAGAATTGTCCCTAAATTTATTTAACCAAACTATCTAACATTTAACATTGAATCTAACGACGTCTGAATTACAAACTAAATTCCATGTTTCGTCGAAATTATCTATAATCATCATTTTCAAAACGTAGATTTCCTGGATATAACCTGTTCACAAAGTAACCAACTACCCGTCGGAGATCTGTTCTACACAAAAAAATGCGTGCCGTTAGTGCTCAAATGATTAAATAAAATCACACACAATTATCAGGTTTCTTTATCTTTCCTCCAAAAAATCTCCCTTTTTATTGAAATCTCTATCTTTTAAAACTCTCAAGAAAAAATGGGGAAAATCTATATTTTATTCAATCTAATAATCTCAATTAAAAAATTGATCGCAATACACACAAAAAATCTCTACTAAAAAATCTACTACTTCACCAAAATCAAAAGGTAAGTTCTGCCTTGCTGAAGAATGAACGCAAGGCCAAGTTGAAAGGAAAGTGGGATGATGCAATAGTTGGCCCGTTACTCGTCGTCGTCAGACCACAAAAGTGTGCTGGAATTTTCTCTACGTTCCGTTCCTCAAGCCTCCCACGCATCATCCGCTCCTCCGCCGTCCTTCTGTAAAAAATAAGCACACTACCCGGTATTTTATAATCCCCGGAAAGAGCCTGTATCACAAAACCCCTAACACAGCGAGAGTCTTTGTTCTTTTCGTTCATCCTCCCCCAAATGAATGACGGGAGTCGTTTCATTTTTAGCATAATTAATATCTCTGGGGCATTTTTACTTGCCTACCAGATCTCGTAAATTTCTCCCCCGCTTTCACCACGGGGTCAGTTTGGTCGGCTTCTAACGCGTAGAGCCTCTGTACACTCTGGAGTAACACCCCATCCTCTGTTTTTACTCTTGCAACTCTGCAAATTCCATCACTTCCGGGTATCAACTCCAATACCCGTCCCAAAGGCCACTGACTACGTTTTTTGTTGTCCTGCCCGACAAACACGAGCTCTCCCACTTGAAGTGGTCTTGAGACATTCTTAGGGCTCCGATGCACCAACAAGGATAAATATTCTTTCTTAAATCGAATTTTTAAATGAGATTTCATTTCATTTAGGTACTTGTGCCTACTCCGGAGTTCTTTTCCGTCTATTACTTCCGCTTCTGGGAATCGAGTGTTGCCTAGAGGATTTAAAAACATCGCTGGAGTCAATGGTTCCAGCTCGTCTATGGATTCTGATACGTAGGTCAAAGGTCTGTTATTCATAACATCCTCGACCACTTTCACTACAGAGTGCAGTTCTTTCTGAGTGAGAAACTCAGACCCAATTTCTTTGCGAAGCAAATCTTTCATGGTTCTAATCAACCTCTCCCACCAGCCTCCCCACCACGGAGCGGCTGGGGGATTAAATTTCCACTTTATCTGGGAAACTCCTTCACTTTCTTGGATTAATTTCCAATCTAAATCCTTAAACAAATTATCAGTACCTCTAAAATTAGTCCCATTATCACTGTAGACAATGGTCGGTCTTCGGTACTTTTCTACAAATTTTTGCATCGATTTAATAAAAGCTTTTGTGCTCAATGAGCTTACAATGTCAATATGAACTGCACAAATGGTCCAGCTAAGTCAACTCCCGTGACCTCAAAAACTTCCGCATCTTTAATTCTGTCCAATGGCAATGGAGCAGATTCTGTCACAGTTTGCTTGGCAGCATATCTGCGACATCTTAAACAACGCGTAATAACTTTTAAAACGCTTTGCCGAGCTTTTAAAATCCAATACTTTTCCCGTAACTTTACAAGTAGCGGTCCAACAGTTGCATGACAATATTTCTCATGCATATCTTTTATTATTTCTCGCACCTTTTGGTGCTCTCCAGGTAGTACAATTGGATATTTAAAGTACTTGGAATCTTCCAAATACGTCAATTTACTTTTCACACGGATAAGACCGTGTTCATCGCGAAAGGTTTCATGACTACCTAATCGCTTTGCTCCATTCTCTGTACTAAATACATCTGCTTGAATTGATAACAACAATTCAATCTCTGATCTGTCAAGTAATTCCTTACTTGCATCATAAATTTCATTTAAATTCGTCATTGTTGTTACAATGACTCTTTTTTCCTTCACAATCTCGTTTTCATTAAATTCTTCAACACTGGTCGGCCAGTGTTTCTTTTCCATCTTTAGCCAACTTGGCCCTTTCCACCATTCAGATTTTAGTAATTCTGCAGGATTGCAGCCACGTGAAGGTAAGTCGGCGGGGTTCTCTTTTCCTGGCAAATGACGCCAGTCTGTTACCGAAGTTAATTTTATAATTTCGGAAGTTCTATTTCCGACATAAGTCCCCCATTGGTCATTTCTGGTTATCCAGGCTAATGCTGTCGTAGAATCTGTCCAGTTAAACTGCTGGACATCATTCAATTTCAAAGCTGTTCTTGTGCTGCTGCACAATCTAGCGCCAATTAGACACCCAAGTAATTCCATTCTGGGAATGGTCAAAACTTTAGCCGGAGCTACTCTGGATTTTGCAGCTAAGAGCTGCACCGTTACATCTTTTCCATCGCGGCAAACTAAAAAGCAAACCGCTCCATAGGCACACTTACTACCATCAGTCATGGTATGTAACTCCCACTTGCTGTGGTCATCTTTGCCATCAGAGGCTAATCTTGGAAGTCTTATATCTTTTAGGCATTCAATGTCACTACACCATTTTAAGAATTCCGTGGCTTCCCGTTCTGGTAGTGCCACGTCCCATTTTAATTTAGATAGCCAAGCTTTCTGGAGTAATAACTTCATCGGTAAAATAGCCGGAGCTGAAAATCCAATAGGATCATAGACTTTCGATATTGTCGAAAGAACGGTTCTCTTGGTAACTTTCTCCGGGATTTCTATTCCCGTCATATCTAAAAATAGCTCATCCTTCGCCCGATCCCATTTTAATCCAAGAACTGAGACAACTTTGGTCTCATCATCATCTATACTTTCTACATTTGAAAGCCACATTCTTAAATCCATCTTAGCTTCAGCTAAAATGTCGACAGACTTTTCTCGGAAATCTAAATATTCCGAAACCGTGTTTTCTGAGCTACAGCAATTATCAACATATAATGTTTCCCATAGTCGCTCTGCTACAACTTTTCTATCATCACTTATTGACTTTAAGTGATTCTCTAAAATTGCTCCCAAAATAAATGGACTACAATTAGCCCCAAATAGTACTCTCTGATGCCTGTATATCTTCAGGTCATTCATCTTACGATTTTTCCACCAGAAAAACCTAAGGTAATCTCTGTCGTCTTCATGCACTTCAATCATCTGAAATGCCTTTCTGATATCGGATATAAACCCGATCCTCTTCTCCCTGAATCTTAATAAGATTACAGGAATCAGTTGAATATAAGACTTGCCTTTATGAAGGCAATCATTTAAAGAAAATCCGCCTTTAGTCTTACAACTTGCGTCAAACACCGGCCTTACCGGCGTAGTCGTGCTCTCTGGTTTAACAACTGCTCGATGTGGTAAGTAATGAGCACAAATTTCCCTGTCATCACAGGTCTCAATAAAACTTTCTTCTTCCCAACCTTTAAATAGTTTGTTGTAAACAGCCAACAGCTTCGCAGTTTCTAATTTCCTAGATGTAGTTTCTAGTCTTTTGGTAGCTATTTGTTTATTTGTTGGCAATACTGGATGCCCTTCTTTCCATGGTAACCGGATGACATAACGTCCGTCAGCTTTTCTAGTAATTCCTTTCAAAAAGTCTTGTTTTGCCTTTTCTTCCTTATCTCTTTCACTCAAAGTTTCTAAGGAATCCTTTATTCCCAATAAATCCAATTCCCATAAATTTGTGATGGGCTTGTCTACATTTGCATTTACAATCTGATAAGACTCAGGGGTAGCATCTTCATTTATTTCCCCAATTAGTGTCCAGCCGAACACCGTTTCAAACGCAGTCAAGGTATCAGTCACCTGAACCTTTCTCCCAGTTAAAACCTTTCCATAAATGTCAGCACCAATCACAAATTCTATTTCTTGGTTGTCATAGCCAACATCATTCAAAGTAATCCCATACTTTTGTAAGGTCGATGTCAAACTTTTATTTAATTTTTCAATTCCTTTTAATTCAGAACATATCTTATGTTCGTCTCGTACCTTGACGGTCATTTGATTGTTGGTGTCTATTCCTAATATTTTTAAATTGTAAACCTTGTGAGGTTTTACCTTACTTCTTACTCCTCCCCACATTTCGTGGATCACATCTTCCTTTGCAGAAGGAATCAAATTCAAACGGTTTACCGTTTTCTTTAGAATATAACTGCGGCTAGAGCCACAGTCCAAAAAGACTCTCACTGTGCTAATCAAGTTGTCATTAAATAAATTAACACGTAGTGTCTGTAGGCAGACATCCCCTTCGCTAACCTGATTGGACATCTGTCTGACAACCTTTGAGGTCTCCCCCATCTTGCTCTTTTTGGCAGGTGGGCCACCAGCATCCTTAGTTGAGGACAAATCTCGACATAATACATTGACATGCTGTCCCGCACAAATCTCACATTTGACCTTGGCCTTATTCCGACAGTCCGATGCGCGATGTGGTAAAGTGCAGACAAAACAAAGTCCTTTAGACCTCATGGCAGCAATCCTTTCCTCGTGTTTCATAGATTTCGCTTTGAAACACTCTTTAGTTTGGTGGTTGGTCCTGCTACAAAATGCACAGCTTCTTCCCTCCTTATTCAGGAATCCCATGGATACCGCCGGCAGCTTCCTTTTCAGCGAAAAGTCTCCCATTGGCTTGGCAGTTTTGACTGGTGCACGATCCTGATTGTTACCAAGTTTGAGATTTTGGGTGAAGTTCATGGTCAAGTCTTTACGTTGCTTTATCTCCACTTCCTTTCCCATAAACGCCAAGAGAGCCTGTAACTGTGGGGTGCCATCATTTTTCCCTTCGGAATCTATTGAGCGTTGCCAGTTGTATAGGATGTCCACTGGAAGCGCCGCCTCCACCAATGGAAAGAGCCAGGTCGCCGGATCAGCCTTAGCGATGTTCAAGGATTCCAAGGCCCGAATGCTAGAATCAACCTTAACGTATAAGGTTTCTATGGGATCCTTGTCTTTTGAACTAACATTCGAAATGACCAAGGCCAGAAGGTCCCTCACGTAGACTTGCAAAAGTAAGGACTCGTTTCCAAACCGCCTCTTCAATGCAGCTACCGCATCATCATAATTTTCGTCGCTAATGGGGAAAGCGGCAACCACCAGGTACGGCTCCGTATCCTTTTGCAGGGACTGAACTAGGTAGTAGAATTTCTCGCTTTTTGAAAGCGATCTATCCTCATGAATATTCTTAAATTGACCCCAGAAGCGAAGCCAGTCTGTCAACTTTCCCGAGAATTTCTCAAGTTGTACTTCCGGCAACTTAATTCGTCGCGTCTCCCTTTCAGTAAAAAGGTCAGTCGGTGGCGGAGGCTTCGGTGCCGTGAACGCATCTACTCCTGCTTTCACTTTTTCGGCCCTGTCCCGGAATTCGCTGAACTCCACGTATTCACCGTCTTGTTCCTCTTCAGGTCGCTGCTCCGTGAGCATTGCCATCATAACATCATTGTTCCTTTTCCGGAGGTCATCGAAGACTTGATTGAACTCCCGCAGGGTGTCCACAATCCGCGTCAGCTCCGGCTTCTCCTCTTTCATCATGGTCAACAGCTCCGTTTCTAATGAAATGAAGCGCCGTTTTACGGGCAACCTCATCCTCTTCAAATCCTCCAGACTCGCCATTGCGAAACTGGAGTCCCCTCCACCGGTCCTCTCGAATGCATCCACCTCTGATCCGGACATGGTGTCACTTGCTTCTACTCAACTCCACTAAACTTCCAAGGAATTCCCTCCAAATCGCACTAACCGTCACGTTGATGGGTCACCAAATGTTCACAAAGTAACCAACTACCCGTCGGAGATCTGTTCTACACAAAAAAATGCGTGCCGTTAGTGCTCAAATGATTAAATAAAATCACACACAATTATCAGGTTTCTTTATCTTTCCTCCAAAAAATCTCCCTTTTTATTGAAATCTCTATCTTTTAAAACTCTCAAGAAAAAATGGGGAAAATCTATATTTTATTCAATCTAATAATCTCAATTAAAAAATTGATCGCAATACACACAAAAAATCTCTACTAAAAAATCTACTACTTCACCAAAATCAAAAGGTAAGTTCTGCCTTGCTGAAGAATGAACGCAAGGCCAAGTTGAAAGGAAAGTGGGATGATGCAATAGTTGGCCCGTTACTCGTCGTCGTCAGACCACAAAAGTGTGCTGGAATTTTCTCTACGTTCCGTTCCTCAAGCCTCCCACGCATCATCCGCTCCTCCGCCGTCCTTCTGTAAAAAATAAGCACACTACCCGGTATTTTATAATCCCCGGAAAGAGCCTGTATCACAAAACCCCTAACACAGCGAGAGTCTTTGTTCTTTTCGTTCATAACCATTTCTATGTTTGAACAAATATAGGAGTAATTGAATTTGACAATAATGTTATTGCGTAGTCAGAAGTCATCTACTTTCGCAAAATTCCAACGTTGACAATATTCTCTGGCTATTATACATCGCCCACTAGAACTATGATGCGTAATTGTTTTTATTTTCGTGTTTCGTATTTTGTATTTATCTTCTTTCAAATCAAACATACTATGAAACATTCAACAATTAATTAACTTGTCGTAGAACAATTTTATTTGACTAGTTTGACTGATCCATTTTACGTTCTAAGCTAAGCTAATTATAAATGGAACGATTCATATGTCATATACCTAGGTAGTAATAGTTTAACTTTGTCTCTAGAGTATTATAAATTGTTATACATCCTAATTGATGGATTTTCAAATGTTGCGATTATTATCATGACATTGCTTATATTATGTCGTGTTGTTTGATATATAAAATATATTTTCGCAACAGACATGTAAGATTATTGTACGTCACAAAACATTAACTTGCCATTTAAACTTGTTGTATAGTTTACTAAACTTAGTAAAGGTATCATTTTTAAATTTGTAGTTGAATTAAACGCTACTACTTAAAGTTTCAAGACAACAAGTGCATAAATTTCCATTTACAAAATGCTACTGCGTCACAAGTATCTTTTAATGACAAACTGTCGCATTGCAGAGATCTTAAGCAGTGTGCTATTTTATTGGGATAAGTATTCAAATAAAATGTGCATTTCAAATAATTTTAAATCCGCTAGCAGGAAACTTAAGGTTAAATGCTTGCTGCATGGTATTCTAACATTGACCATATTGCTTCAGGGAACCTTCTTATTAAGTTCAAGTTATCAATTAGGTACTAAACTTCTTTACGGTGTCTGCGTAATTCACATTGGTGTTCCTCATATTCATTTACAGGTTTGTAGAGCACAGGCTAAAAATATTTGCAATTTTATTAACAATATACTTAGGCTGGTGGAAAACAGTGAACAATATAATCCATACACAATAAGACATAAATACAATACACGAGATCTACTGGACCTGCTATTTGCCTACGCAGTGACTCCATTTACGTATGCCTCAATGATAACCAACTTGTTCATTTTACATTGGAGTAATCCATGCAAGCCATCACTGGCCGGATTCTGGTTGCTGCAGGAGTGCTCAACTGATATGATTTTAGAAACTCATTCGTACATTATTTCAACATTGCATGGTTTTGTAAAGGTTGTCATATTTACTGTTAACCTTTGGATTTGGCTTTTTGCTTTAAGTGTTACAACATTAATATTAAGTGGAGTGCAAGCATTATTTACAATAATTGGTTTGCGTTACATAATAAAATGCTTTCTGGAAAAAAATCTAAACGATATATTCTCCACGTGCAAGTGTGCAACATCTTATAGAAGTATTCAGGTTTTGGCTTTGTTAGCAAACGAAATCCAGCGCTGGGGTTTTGTTGGTGCTATATTGTTCGGTGGAATTTTATTTCAAGCGTTATGCGGAAGTACGGTTACTCAGTTACCATGGACATCGGACAATGCGTTGCCGTTAATAATTCTCTCTGTAATAACTTTGAATAGTATGTTTACAATACTGATTGTTGTAGGTGGAATGGGTACAGTATTAGTGGAGTCAAAACATACACTAGCAAAATTGAAACAAGCAACAATGATATCTAAACAAAAGTGGAGGAGAAAGTTTTATGCTTCATGTAGTCTGGTTAAAATAAAGTTTGGTTCGATTAACTTTGTTGATCAGTTGACGCCTCTTAATTGTATTGATTTTGCAAATTGTCTTACTGTACAGCTTCTGCTTGTAAAATAATGTTAATAAACTAATAGTTTTCAAAATGTAAAACAATTAATGTTTTTAATTCAATCTTCTGAGAACTCATAAATCTTGTAAGCTTAATGGTTACTTGCCACCCAGAATAGGTCTGACGTTAGAGCATTTATATGGACCACATTGTCCCAATATATCGGAAAACATCAGACCAGATGGACACTTTTTGCGTTGCGTAGTCCATAGAAATCCAATTCGAACACACTGATAGTACCACCCACTGTAAATAAAACACATGTTCCATTTTAAATGTTTATTCCAAATACTTATTTGTAGATTTGTGTATTGGCAAACCATTGATTGGGATCTGCAAACGGGCGACTTGACGGGCATCTTGCGTTTAATGCAGATACAAGTCCCAAACCTCTACTTTCTGCAGGTACTTCTCCGGTACATCTTCCTAGCCCACCACATTTTCCCCTGTTTTTGTTAAATACCTGATCAAACCGACATTTTCGATGCTGAATACTCCAAAGACCGTTTATGTTCTTGCATCTATAATACCAGCCACTACAAACAATAAAAGCATATTTAAAGATTAATGTTACAAAGGTTGTAGTTTAACCCTTTATTTTACCATCGCTGTGGATCACCAAACGGCAAAGCATTTTTGCACCGAACACCTTCAAAAGGATTGCGATAAGAAGTAGACAACGTAACTATACTGAATACGATGACCAAAATGATAATCTGCAAATAAGACAGTGGTTGCAAGCGCAAATTGTAAAACTCTAAAGAATTTTTTTAAATTACACTTACCAAAATAACCTTTCTACGACCAATATCAGCCATGACGAATTTAATGGATTACGCACAGACACGACTTGTGCATAGGCATAGTTACAGGAACAATGCTTACAATAACAAATTAATTTTATCAATAGCTCTTCTCATCTCTATTCTCTACAATGTACGTCACATTATGGAGCTTGCAATCTAATAAAGATTGTTGATAAAGATAAACTTACTAACAATATAACTTGTGTTGTGTCATGTAACTAAATGTACATTTTGTACTCATTGAGCAGCTATTTGGGCAGTGCATTTTATAAAGTTTGTGCAAATTTGGCAAACTTTTTTGCTGAACTATCGTTTATATGCTTTAAAGATTATTCTTCAAATGTTCAAGTTTAAACAAAATACAGAAAATATAAAAAACAAATTAAGCATAACATTTATTGTAATGTTGAAAGACATTCATTTGTATTCATTTAATGGAGTTGAAAACTCAGATTGTTACTTATAATTTCAATTTGTCAAAAAACTTGCTAAGCTTGCTGTTGCTTGTCATTTGCCACCGAGAATAGCTATGTCGTTAGTTATAACATCGGTATGGACCGCACTGTCCCAGTATATTGGAAAACATCAGTCCGGATGGACATTTTCTACGTTGTGTACTCCATAAAAATCCTATTCGAACGCATTGGTAGTACCATCCACTGTACAACAAATGCAAAGTAAAGTATGATATGGTAATACATAATACAGAGCTAAAGACATATTATGACCAACCATTGATTAGGATCAGCTGAAGGACGGTTTGACGAACATCGTGCGCTTAGTGCAGATATCAGTGCTAAGCCTCGGCCTTCTGGAGATTCTTCGCTAGGACATTTTGCGGGACCGCATTTTCGTTTAGACTGGTTAAATGCTTGGTTAAATAGACATTTGAGTTGATAAATATTCCAAACACCGTTTACGCTTTTGCATGTAAAATACGAGCCACTGTAATCCAAAACATATATTTGGGGAACTCGAAAATAAATTTGTTTTAAAATAATAAAAATATATACCATTGATTCGGGTCTCCAACTGGATATGCATTTTTGCAGGGAACCCCTTGTAGAAGATCACGACGATAAGATGCCACAGAGAGAGTTATAAAAACGAAAACCTACGAAACATACAATAAAAGTACGTAAGTGTCAAAATTTAAGCACAAGATTGTATTAACTTACTAGCAAAAGATTGTTAGATCGAATAGCAATCATGATGAATACTTATAGCACCAATGGCTTCAAGTTCCGTGGAAACAATTTATAACATTCTTATTTTCATTTGTATTTTACAAGTATACGTCATTTTGATAAGCAGTTACAACCTAATAAAGATTAATATGTGCAATTGTACCAGATTTAGGTACAAGTGTGCATTCTTATAAGAATCATAAAATCACATGCATTTAAAAATATTTCATTTCATAAACTTAACATTAAAGCCAAATAACATGTAAGCTTTATAACAATGCAGTAATATTGTTGCGGAAATTACAAAAGGTTTTATATTTAACAAATGTTTTGAAGGATGAATTATTGTTATCACATCGGAATCAGCGTAGCTTAGTAAGCACACGTGGAATATTCTTGAAACCATATAATCAACCTTGAAATGCTGTTTGACGTAAGTTACTAATTTCATGTTGGAATTTAATTATCCATTTTTTCCTTTAGATTGAAGTTAAATTGGTTGATTTGATATATGTTTTTGTATCTGAACATAGCTCACAAGTAATGCTTTAAAAGACCTATTTGCTATAACAACAAACTAACCCTTATCTAATACCAAATTGGTAATTGGTAACTTCTTACGTTACTTAAGAAAATCATCTGATACGGAGTCCACCGAACCGATAATTTCAATCATAAATAGGTATTGCTTCAACGTTTTTCTGTAGCTTCCTGGAGTCAGTTAGTTTACACAGATAAGCTAAACTTGTGATTAAACCAATATACATATACATGGAGCATACTTTTATATTCTATAATTTTGATTCCGTATCTGATTCCTTCCTTGTCTTGATGCATTTTGACATTTCAACATTTTTAAGCGCCCTTATAATTTTATATTTATAAATGTACAGATCAGCAATTTGTTTGAAATGCCCGTGAAATAACCTTGCCATGTGTCATAAACATTTTACATCACATTGCACAGATTCTGGTTGTTTGACAAACCTATAACTGTACAATTAGTTCGATTATGTACGTCTTCGGATTATCAGCAGCATAGAAAAGTTATAAGAACATTTCTGACAACATTTACGTATATATACAAACTAGTCAAGTTAAAAATACAAAAACCAAATACTACAGATTTCCGCAAAAATGAAATTGTCAACATATTCTCTCTTTGCTAAATACCTATTTGCAGAAGAACAATTGGTCTTCTTGCTTTACAAGCTAAATCAATCCCTGAATAACTTGTGGGTACCCATGCCATTGCGGTGGGACTCAAACAGGCGAAAATGGGTTTTCAACGAAGCAATAAAATCTCGATTTCTAACTATTTCCATCTTTGTCAAGCTTTTAGAATTATGCATCTGTGTGTATGATATCAATCTTGCAATATCATATCCCGAAGTATTCGGAAAAGGCAAACTTTTCTCATATATTTTCCAAGTAACAGCTATAGTAACCTTCATAACAATTGATATTCTCAACTGCATGCACGGAACGTTAGTAGTGACTTCGCTTAACTGGGCTATTGAAAATGACAAAGCAATCTTTGGTTACGGTAATGGTAATTCTCCTACAAATTCTATAAAAAATCTCTTTCAAACAATTTATTTACAAAGTTACATGTCTTTTACAGGAAAAGGTCGATACAAAATGTTAATTACGCAATTTGCATTTGGAGTAGTCGTTCTATTAACAGTCGGCGCTGAATTTATTGTAGGCCTGTTTATACATAAGAAACTGGACATGATTTATCCCATTGTCAAACATTTTCAGCTGGATGTGTACCAACCTACAATTTGCAATTTATTTCGTTTTATTTATTCACTTTATATAGCGCATGTTGGTCTTTCTGGAATTAGAACCTTTTGTATTACAATTTTGATACTTGGTCTGCAAGAGGTGGCGTTGTTGAAAACTCTTGTGCAAAAAAGTCCAACCAAAGCTATGATAAATTTGTATAAACAACTGTGTATAATTCTTACTATTATAAGACCTCATACCTTAATACTGTTTGAAATAGGACTAATTGTTTTGTTTATACTAATTGTAGGAGGAACAAACTTGCTGTTGCTTGGTATGCGATTACAAAAACCCAGTATAGTATTTATGTCGATGTTGACAATATTTTTGGCACTGGTAGTACAACATATTGCATTCTTAATTGGATGTTCAATTTACAATTTTTCAGAATCAGTTAGATTTCTTTGGAAAGCAAAATTACGAAAGGTATATTACGGTTTTGAAGCAAAAGTGATGAAGAAGGTAATTACAAGTTTGCCTAAATTGGCTATGCCGGCAGGTCACACTGGTATTATAGATAAGGATATTAAAATGAACTATTTAGAGAAGACCCAGTGTTATACGGTAGATTCAATTTTAACTACGGATGAACTATTATAATGTATTTAACTGTATAATAAATATGTATCTAATGTAATGATGCTTTATGGACCAGCTAAAAATAAAAAAAAATTAATACCGCTCATAATTTCCTCATAACTTTGCTAAATATTTTATCGTTTTTATTACAACAGCAGTATTATTTTACAAAATGTTACATTAAACCTCTCTTGCTAAGCATAACATCTGCTTTTCCATAAAATTTCCTCTTTTCAGTTCAACAGCTAGTCCAATATCCTCCGAAATCGTTTGCCGCATAACCTTCTTATCACAAATTGTTCTCAAGGTTTGTTCCGATTCCTGGCCGATGACAACTTCCCTCCTGTGTACCTTTCCATACTGCTCTTCTACCCTTTCCATAACCACTCCCGTAACAAAAATGTCTTCAAGCCTGAAATAGCTTAGTTCAGTACTGACCTTGTACATTTTTGCCAATAAATTAACTGACATGCCATACATAATCCCATGACAAAAATTAGGAAACGTGTTTGCAGGCCATTCTGATTTACTAACAAGCAATCTGTTTCCTTTTCCCGAAGGCACTCTGGTTGGTGCAATTCCCACAGCAGGAATACAATACAAATCCGGAACGTTAGGAGCATCCCTAATTTCCTCGTTTCTCCACTGAACAAACTTTGGAATGTTAAAGAATGCATCATCATTGATTTTTATTACAAATTTTGCATTTTGGCAATATTCCAATGCCCATTTTAATCCCATCATGGTTTTATACGTAAGGTTATCAAAGCTATCGATAAAGTTGCCCACAATCATGTCTCCATAAACAGCATGTTCTTCACTAAGAAAACTTTCTTCCATTAAGAGTGCGTCCTTTTCTCCCGAGTTTTGAGGCTCGTATGCCATTCCTAATAAAAACACTACGCGAACTGTCCATTGGCTGGTACTGGAAATTGTGGCTGCCATTTTTTGCACGGCTTTGCGAATTGCACACCGCTCATTGTAGTTTTCCCTGGCGGAAGTGACCATAATAAGAAGCAAATGGGACTCAAGATTGCTTATGTCGTCAGTGATGTGTTTGTCCCGACAAATTGAGTCGTTGTTTCGAACATACTCGAAATTAGTAATGTTAAGCAGATTGGGATCGTCCCAGGGTCCGTCTTGAACTATAAATGGGATTCGTGTGACAGGAGGACTTGTAGAAAGAAGTCGGATTTCAGAGATACGTCCGGGTGGAAACCAATAGGTAGTTAGGCAGTGAAGACATATTCCAAAGAGGATTAATAGAAGAAATACTATCAAAACCTGAATTTTAAATAAAATTATCAAAAGTACTGAAAATCATGTAAATGTTTATGTAACTTTATAAGTCCTACTTGAAATGGAAGCTTGCGCCGTGTTGTTAGCTTGTCGTTTGAACTTGGGACTTTCGTAATAGAGTATCTTGAAGGAGACATTTCTGCAGATTATTCCAAATTTCATTTAAAAGTGTACCGAGAAACTGATTTTAAATAGAGTCATTCTGATCAATATAGTTTTTACTTGCAACTTGCAACCTTGAATTGCAAATAAATGTTGAGCAATTCAAATATTTTGACAGCTAGAATTTAAAGTAATAAGTAAGTTTAGTAATTGAATTAGTAAATGACCACGCAATTCATTCCGACAAAGTTGTGAAATGAGTTTTTCTTTGATACAATGGTAATTAAATTATGGTACAATGGTTGGATATGGTTAAAAATATTAAATGTGTTATGCAGTGAAAATTATTGCACCAACTTATAATATTGTAACCACTTGTGTTAACTGCTTATAAAATGAGCTACTTTAAATAGAAAGTTACGGACGACTGAAAATGTGATAATGCCCTGTCGGATTTTTTAAAGTTTGAATTGTACATTAACTGAATGCCTAACGGCTTTGCTTTAATGTTTTTTTTTAATTTTGGCAAGACTACGTAAAAAGCATCTTATACATAGAGACAGCGTGGTCAATAATTTAGAGAAAAAGAGCTAGTAAGCTAGTAGCTGCTTCCTTTAACTCATAGCCCATAAGACGCCGCATGCATCAGGATCTCGACTTATTCTTCATCGCATTTTCACAATATGGAATAAAATGTGAAATAAGGAATAACCAAATCACGCATCATTTATTAGTACGAAATTCCGCAACATAAAATCTTTTCTTAGCATTAAACATAATTTGTTGTCCATATTTTTTGCAGTCTATGGGCTAATAATATGCGCAAATATAATTATTTAAATTTCGATCGAAAGTAGCAGACATGACGTCTGAAGTCTCATGCCCATGTTTCATAATTAAGTTGAATTAGAGAGTATTAGTGAAACCTGGTATTTTATTCATTACAAAGGAAACCATTTAAAATATCGATTCACAAAACTAAGGCCCTCCTCTTGATCTTTTTGTGCGTAAGCAATGTAAGAATGTATGTGCTTTCATTTTGGAATATGATATTACAGTCGGGCTTGATATGTTATCATTAAAGCAATTTGTAGTCGTATTAATTGCAAGTATCAATACTTGATGTTCTTAAATATTAAAAACACTCATTCTTTTTTTCCCAACATTTAGGTAAGTTGAATAATATAGGTTTAAAAAAATTAAAAAGCGCTTAGTATAATATAGTTATAATGCTTTGAACCTTGATTGCAATGCACTTTTTGTGATTTTACATCAATCAATACTATTATGATAATGCACAGGTTTGAAGCTTGCTGTTAACCTGAAATATTAGTAAATCACTTGCACAGACCTAAATCTAAAATTGATTAACCTTCACACGACCGTCGTGAACTTGTCCTCGTGCTACTTGGCAATTTAAAATTTCCTGTCTTACTCTTAAAGTATAATTAGATGAAAATCAAGACCTATGCGAGCAATAAAAATGGTAGAAAAGACATGTAGTAGCAATATCGGTGAGGAGAGAAAAACTAGTATTGCATTTTATATATGATTTTATTGAATTAAACTGCAAAATCCGTCATTTTCGTAGAACGTTTTCGTGGAAATAAGAAGCCGATAATTTTTACACCCGAAAGGTTACTTTGACTTAGGTAATTTGGAAACGGTAGATAACTGTATTAAAATCACTACATCTTCAAATATCACAAAGTAATTTCACTAAACCTATTTAATTAATACATTATAAATACTTCAACTGTTTTGAAGTGAAACGTTAACCGTCAGAATCGGGGCATGAACTTACAATGTCTACATATTTAAATTCAGTACAGGACAATGTGCCCTACGTGAGCCCTTGGATATCTAAAAGTCTTTTAGTATACCATCACACACTCAACCGACTTCCTCCATTTTTAATAAACGTAGAATTACAACGGTCACCCAACAGAGGCATAAACGCTATTCAGATACGATGGAAGTTTTCCAGAAAAACTAGTTATAGCACAATCATCTCGACAGTTTTTGCGATTGCGATGCTTTTTGTTACATCCCTAACCTTAGTACATCTTCTATTACAATTTTTTCGATTGAGTTCCTATAAAATGAACACTATACAAGTTGTCATGTCAATGGCATTTGCTAGTTGGACTGTTTCCCTTGCCTTGGTTGCAAAAGCTTTGTTTGACGATGACAAAACATTCATTCAAACGTGTGACTTTTTCTTTTCTAATTCTTTAAATTTTCAATTTTTACCACCTTCTAAAAGTAATTGTGATTACGGAGGACTACTGTTATTCATGTATTTTGTTGGCATTGTGATCTTTGGAATTCCCTTACCGGTTCTGTTGTGGTTTTTTGATCTTGAAGGAGCATACGTATTACTATGTGAATTTCTTTTGGGAGATCCGCATTACCACAGTATGATCACAGTTCTGATTGCAAAGTTGGTCACTCTTGCCTGGGACATTATATTTGGTTTGGTTTTAACAAGAGGTCTAGGCATATTGATTACAATATACCAGTTGTATTTGTCATGCACATCAGCGTATCTGGATGCATTGTACAGTAACAGTTCAAAATTAGACGAAGCTGAGAGACTACGCATATATCAATCCGTTTTAGTAATACATAAAATATGTGATAATTCATTCGGTCAATTTAATTTTGTCATGGTTGTATTTGATCAAATTATTTTGACCCAACTTGCATGGTTTGTCATAACATGTTTCAGGCACTTTCCAATATTTCTTAGTGTTACCTGCATTACTGCATTTATTGGTGGTAGTGCTCTTACGATAGTTTTGTATAAGTTAGCTGCGTCTGCTAGAGTATCATCAGAAAAACTTATACTACACAAGATAAATCAGTTTAGAAGTAAAAAAGATAAATATACAAAGGAGCTAAAGTTAAA
Source organism: Entomobrya proxima (assembly GCA_029691765.1). Classification (NCBI taxonomy): domain Eukaryota; kingdom Metazoa; phylum Arthropoda; class Collembola; order Entomobryomorpha; family Entomobryidae; genus Entomobrya; species Entomobrya proxima. Next base: position 25,620,009 of record CM056169.1, read on the forward strand.
TTGGAAGGCTCAACAACTATTGCCTATTAAATGTGGACAGTATTTTTATTTTCACGCTGACTCAGTAATGATACATTTAAATCTGTTGACATCCAATATTACTAACGCGGTATTGCTAATACGTATATAAAATGTATCCTAATCATATATTATATTACAAATATATTCATGTCACAATTTTAGTAAGGGTCAATTTTGAAGCCTTCTACGTATGTTGTATTAACACGTTTGAAAACACGCATCTTCCATTCAAACATTTGACCCGACCAACTTTTCCCATCTTACTCAATCGTCAAACTTGGTCTTATGGCCAATGTAATCTTGAATAAAGCCCTCCTCGTAAATCCGGAGACATTTTTGCAAACATGAATAAAATGCAAATGAAGGCAAGAGATAAAAAATTGAATGCACCATGCGATAGCTCATGCTTCGGGGGTTATATGATGCATTTTTTGGTTTTTCAAAATATACGCATCGTCATGAAATCTCAGGAGAAAGAAACGTTTTCAAAACGGGCTATATCCTGCTGCGAAAATGTCGGTTATGGGTCAACGATTAAAGCAGAGAAACACTTTGGTGAAGCAGGTAAGCGCCATATAGGTATATACAAAATAATTCGGGGATATGAAACTACAAAAACATCAGGGTGTAGGTTCTCTGAAGAACGTATTGCAACGATGGCTCTCTTAAGTATCTTGAAGACCACGACAAAGTTGTTCGACGAGAAGCCTTCCACCTCAATTAATGCTGCGGCTAACAAACTCAACATTAGCCTACAGGCGATAGAACAAATTAAAGCTTAGAAGTTGGACAACAAAGCCTGCACTAAGCCGGAAGCCCCAACTAGCAGTCAAGGATCAGGGGCAGCGAGCAAAATCTAGACCCCGATTTCTTTACAAAAATAACTTTCTAAGGCCCAGACCAAAATCAAAACATGCTCCAAATATTCTACTGGTCAGAGGCATCGAAAGTTTTTGGGATTCATGTAAGGCAGGGTAATCCAATCTACAAAACCCACACCGTTTACCCCAAGGTTTCAATAGTATTTGGAAAAATATCACCACTAAAGTGGCAGCATGATCAGGAAAATCGGGATATGGGGTACTAGCGTATGCCAAACAAGAACTTTACAGCACTGGATACAAAGGCACCAATGAATCTTAGTTTATGTGAATATTGTTAACTATTAGTTGTACTAAATGGTAAAAAACATTGCAGTTCAATAAGGCTTAAATGTCCCAAAATACCACAATTTCAAAAATGTCTCCGGATTTACGAGGAACCCTTTATTTGAAAAGGCTAGTTGTATTTTTCCCGTAATCAAGTAATCAAGTATTGGAATAAGTCAAATCGATTAAAGGTTTTCAGTTTTCTCAATTTTTCTCATTTTCACAAACTTTATACTACTAATAAAGCAGTATATTTTCATTTTGTTTAGCACTTAATAGTTTATGGTAGAATTGTTATCACTTATCAAACGATAATTGAAATGAAAAATTTGTGAAATATTGTGCATATGAAAAATAAAGTATTAAATGGGGAGTAAGAAAAATCTTGAATGCATAAATGTTTACTTTTTTCCATTTATTTATATCACAATCAAAAATTACTGTTTATTTTAGCAAATTAAATAATTATAGAACAATTTATGTTTGCTGCGCTATTAAAAATTACACTTACCAAACAATTTCACTCCAGTCAACTCAAATATTTTATTGGCAACTTGAGTACAACCAATCTGAACTATAAAAATCATTCGATTATTTTTAAATAATAGCACTTACAATAAAATTGCTGAAGAGTTGGCAACATCTGCACATTTTTAAAAAAGCACTTACCTACGTATAATTTAATATTGCTTGAATACCAAGAGAACGATAACAGCAGCCTGGCGCTATCCTAATCCATCCTACCTAAGGTAATATTCGAATTTCAGAATGATTGCTCAGTTTACTTGTAAATGCAAGAATTATTAGGGAATCATAAAATTTCCTACGCAGTTGAAACTATTAGTGTTAAAATAAAACGTATATAGGTCAAGATCTTTGCTTATTGCATTTCAAATTTATTTTGGATGGCCACAAGCGCACAATCGCTTCAACCTTCAAGTCTTTACCCCAAACAAGCATGTCGCTACTCTTAGTTTTAAAATCTATGGTTATAAGTCGTAAGTTTCTAGAACCTTTTCTCGGGTTTCCTGGTTTACCACAATTGGAGCTTGAAAATGGGCGTTTTGTTGTGTTTCAACCCTGGAGAACTCGGGTGTCATTTTTTGTATTAAATATTATATTGATTATGACATTGATATTTTGGGCAGCCCTTATCGTAGAATTGGTTCTTTTCAAGCAAACGATAAATGTAGTCTCTTCTTTAATGTTCTACATCAGCATGTTTTCTATGACTTTTTTAATTAGCATACTAGAAGCTGTTGCTATAAGCAACGAAAGCGTTCTTTATTCCGAATATGGACATAAGCTTAGTGACTTGGTTTTAAGACTTACAGAAACAACTATTCCGACGGATATAAACTCAACTTCGTTTTTGCGCTTGTTTATTGCAGGTAAATAAATTAAGCAATTATTTTTTAAATTCATATGTTAATGGTTTTGATTCAAAACTTTTGAAAGGATAACTTTATATTTTCTTTTAGAAATACGAAGGTGCATAGTTGATCGAAACCATGATAAAACATACCTGCTGGTTTCTTATATGACGGTCGCGATTACCTTTTCCAGTATATTTGCGGGTCCATTTATGGTACTTGCTGGACGAGATCCAATATATTTGCTTTTCAGAAGTCAAGTAAATGAGTTATCCAGTTCATTCTACGTCGAGTTAGAACTAGTACTCTTTAGAATTCTTTGGCAAACACTTGTGTGCGCTTTTGCTTGTCACATTGTGATTGTAGTTTTTGTTCCTTTAATGATAATCGGAATCAGTTATATTAAATGCCTTCAAACTTTACGCATAAAACCCTTAAATGACAGGTATTTCTCCTTGTACCAGCAGTTTCATTGTGTTAACCAAATATGTACACCATATGAAAGAATTTTTGCTGGTACGTGTATGTCTATTGGCTTTGTGTTATGTTGTTGTGGAAACTGGGTATGCATTATGGGTTGGAATCGAATTCCGCTTGAAATGCATACCATTATCCTTGGCGTTATGGGAACTACTTATGCAATAATCAATCAAATGGTACCCAGAGCTGTAGCAATCAATGTACTTAGTTGTGGTGTAATTAGAAATTGGAAGCTTTACACTAGCCAAGACACTTTTCTGAAACGAAACTACTGGAAAAGGGTGCTAACAGCACAAAGACCTTTGATAATGTATTATTTTAGATGCAAGTACAACAGCGATACAAAAGCAACTTACTATTATAACATATTTGAGTTTACTATTACTTTGTTAGTTATTGATTAATAGTTTTGACGGATATTTTTAATTACAATGAAAAAGAAATCTAACATTTTGCTTTAAGTTAATATTTAAGTAATGTTTCTAAGACAATATAATGTGTGTTAGAGCATTGAATTAGAAGTACCTTAAAACAGTTAACGTAGTTAGTCAAAATACTTGGATTTTGACTAAATGTCACAGAAGCCATCCCATGTTTAGATTTGTTGACAAAACACTCGGAATATTTCACAATATATTTCGTTTGCTTTATCAATATTTGACAGACATGTACGTAATGAACATTGGATGTAATACGACAGCAACCCACATGTTTGAAGCAACATAAAATTAGTCGCTATCATTTTGTTTTGACGTTGGAAACAACTAATTAGTATACGGTACGGTTTCGTTAAAATTTTCAATATTTTCGTTCATTGTAATTTTATGTTTTAACTATGTAATTAAAAATTAAATACATATTTCTCTATATTAAAATACATATACTTAGCTATGTCTATGCTATGTATTTCAAAACTATCGTAACATTCGTATGGTACAGCGAAGAACATATACCAGTTTGCGTCATTCAAACAGCTATCGTCGTAGTTCATTCTCAATTTTAAAATGCTTGTGGCTACCACTTTAATTTCTGAGATTAATCATTGCTTAAATTTTGTTCACAGACTAACCTTCATACCAATACATCAACCATTTTTCCTTCAGAAATTTCTAAATACGCAATACCACTTTATTATCAATCCCAAATTTTTTCGTTATTCTTGGCTAGGTCAACTGGTAACGTTGTTGGCTGTGCCAATTTTACAGTTACTGAATGTATATATGTCCAACACTAGAACCTTTTTTGACTGTGCAATTAAAGCATTCTTTGGCGTGGCATTTTTACTTGTGCTCCCAGTTATGTATTTTCATTACATTAACGGAAGAAGTTTAGTGTGCTTACTGAACGGTTTTCTACAATTTGAAAAGAAATTCAAGCCATTTATACCACGGAGTTATGCATGTTCGCCCAAACTAGTAAAATTTGTATGCAATTTATTCACTATTGCATTTTTTCTACAAGGTTTTATTCATGCAATTTCCGTTGCGTTATTTCCAAATGCTCAATGGAACATAGCTTCATTTATTTCTGAGTTAGTTCCTAAGTGCAAATTGTTTAGTGTGCAGATAGGCATTCGTATACTCATCTTAATTATCAACTTCTTTCCAAATCGGGTGCTAACAAATATTTGTAATATAAGTATTGTTATAAGTATAGTTGCTTGTACGTGCAGTTTATCAAGTGCGCTTGTTGCTTTGAAGCGGTAAGTCTGGGTTTTCAATGAATAGTTTTAGAAATCTACACAGATTGTCTTTAAATATGTATCTCCTTTGGTGTATTTTAGAAAACTTCATCGAGATACTACTCCAGCTCATTTCCAGCACAGTATTCAAATCTACCGAGAGATTCATATACTTGTCAACTTCTACAATTCAGTCCACGAGTCTATTTTAATACCCAGTTATATTTTGATTCCTGTTTCAATCTTTTGTTTTGCAGCTTTCATCCTAATGTTAGGTTGGAAAGACTTTGATCTTCCAGCGATACTTTTGTTTTTAAATCCAGCATTTCTTGGGATATTTTCAATACTTTTCTGCTTTCATCATCCAGTGCAAGTATTTAGCTCTAGCAAATCATTTGCTTATGCATATGGAAGAAGCCTGACTAGACTTTCTAAAAATCAGCACTGTGGACATTCAAAATATTTCAAGTTTATTAGGAAAAGTCTGCCATTCATGAAAATTCGAATTATGCAAACAAACTGGTTTGATAGACTAACTCCATTTGTTTTATTTAACTTTTCTTTGCGAACAGCAATTAAGCTGACATTGCTAAATAATCGATAAATGAGTATCTGTTAATTCAAGAAAAAAATATGTATACTGTTACGTGGTTCGAGCATCAGCCTACAAGTTACACTTTGTTATAGATAGTTAAAATATATAAATATATGCAATTGTATTAACATGAAATAGGTGGAACTTTAGAATGGGCTTTCTTTATATGAACGTTTATGTAATACAGTTTAAAAAGTGTTGCTCCTATCGCAAAGTGCTTGATAAATACAAGTAGTAAGATGGATTACCAATTTAGGCGTATAAACTTAATTGTCTAACGGTTAATAAATTTTACATTATTCATTAAACAAATTTAGGTAACGTAATGCATGGCACATTTTCCCAATTACTATTATTTTGTTTGTTTGTTTTATTTTGTCTGTTATCAATTCAAACTATATTAAAGTTGTCGAAGATTACATTGTTATTCAAACGTTCTAGATTTCTGCCCAGTTTTAGTATTAACTCTGCCAGCTAAATATGCTATGTTGCGACGTGTATGCCAACACAAATTGTTCCTTATGAAATACATAATTAATCCCCAACCACAAATTAAAGTAAGAATCAATATTTATTTACAAAAAAGTTAATTTTTGATAAAACACATGATGCTATATCTATACACATGCACTTGTTACTGTTAAATTAATAATAACGTTATATTGTCAAGCAATTAAGATATAACGACGATGTCAACTATTTTGTCAATTATGTTTCCAAATATGTCTATTGCAAATTGTCTATTAATGTATAAGAACGGCTTGTATTTTAATCGAATGGGTGACAATGAAATTGCTTGTCTTTTTTTGCAAGCCCAAAATTTTCGACACCATATAGTCTTAGAGGTTGCGTTCTTCAAACTGAAAACATGGATAAAGTTTTTTATCGCACTCTCGCTTGAATGCACAAACATAGATGCAACTGTAAAATAGGTTACAAAACCAATTATTGTTATTAAAAACACAATAAGAGTCAGGGTGTAAAGTAAGGTTGGTAAGATTTCAAATGCCCTTATTAAAACCCATGCAGCCAAAACTAGACCCCAAAATAGAGAAGAGATGGCCACCGAGTAAATATCTTCAAGAACTGGTCTTATGCAACCAAACGCAATTATAACTTGGTTGTAAGTTTTTAAAGATGGGCTTGTTGCTTCGGTTAGGAGATGTTGTAAAACAACAATTAAAGTTTCATTCATAACCAGCAGACGAAATATAGATAACACTAACAAGCGTACAAGTTCAAATACTGCAAAGCATACTATAAGTCTACACGTAAGGCATATTGTGTACATAAATAAACTGGTACTTTTACAAAATTCATGCAATAAGTCCTCAACTATATAGTAAAATGGATCAGTTTTAGAGTATATGAAGAACACAAGAATGACAGGTGGTAAAATTGGTAACAACATAGAGCTAAAAAGCAATGTATAGTCAACTGTCACTCGAGCAAATCCCAGTGTTCTAACTAAATATTAATAAAAGTTAAAAAGCTTTATAAAAACACAAACATTTGTGTATTTTTTAAAAATTTAATTACCTTCATTAATATTGCTGGCAATACTGCAAATGGCATTGCATCCAAGAAATAGCTCCTGAGATTTGTAAATTAACGCTACAACTGCTACAACGGCTCCAGTTGTAACGCCGCCCAATAAGTGTATGGATAGTATTCCAATATTGTAGTTCCTTCTTGGCGCCATCAATATATGTGTACCAGAAGTATAAATGAATCCTACACACATTAAACCAGTTAAGAAGATTGAACAAAGAAATTTGTACAAGTCACGCTTGGAAGTTGTTTTTAGTAACTTGGAATAGTCACGGCTCCAGTATACCGGAAAGGGGTACATGTACCCAAATCCGATTTGCATGTTGTTAAATGCTTGTGCGTGAATCTGTCGGACCATTTCAAGTTTAACTGTGCTTTACTGGGTACTGAGACATGTATTGTTATTGACTCTGGTATGAAAACGGTCTCAAACGAACAAATGATGCGAACTTAGTTTTTCTAGTTTTGCTTCCTTGATTTTTGTGTTTTGTTCTAATTTAAGTAATAACTTATACATAAGAACATTGTTATAGCTAAGTAAATTACCAAACCCGGATATTTTTTAGGTCCAATTCTTCTAACATTCAATGTACTTATTATTAAAGGATTGATTAGATTACTTTACTTAAACTACATAAAACTAAATAATTGCTTTTTGAACAACAAAAAGTTGTTTAAAGGCTTTAAATTACATACAAGTACTCTGAGAATGTACGAAACAGTTTGAAGGGGGAAATAGTTTTGCCAAAATAGTAATATTTTAAGATATAACAACTATGTCAACTATTTTGTCAACTATGTTTTTAAATGTATCCAATGAAAATTGTCTATTCATATACAAGAACGGTTTGTATTTTAATTTAATGGGAGATAATGAAATAGCCTGTCGTTTTTGGCATGCCCAAAATTTTCGACACCATACTGTTCTGGACGTAGAATATTTTAAACTGAAAACATGGGTAAGTTTTCTAATCAACTTCACGCTTGAATGTACCATCACAGATGCAACAGTAAGATAAGTAATGAAACCTACTAGTATTGTTAAAAACACCAGAACAGACAGAGTATACAAAAGAGCTGGTAAAAATTCATAAGCCCGTAACAAAACCCATGCAGTTAACACTAGACCCCAAAACAAGGCCGAAATGGCCACTGAGTAAATATCTTCAAGAACTGGTCCTAGACAACCAAATGCAATTACAAGTTGTCTGTAGATTCTCAATGATTGTCTTGTAGCTCTGGATATGAGATATTGTAAAACAACTATTGCAGTTTCATTCATAACTAGTAAAACATACAAGGATAATACTAACAAACGTACATCCTCAAAAGCTGCAAAACACGCTAATATTCTAAGCATAAGGCATATCGTATTTGTGAAAAAGCTGGTATATTCATAGTTAAGATCATGGAACAAGTCGCCAAATATGAAGTAGAACGGATCAAATTTTGAATAAATTGAGAACACAACGACACTTGCTGGTACAAGTGGTGCCATCTTGGAGCTAAATAGTATGATGTAATCGACTGTGGCTCTAGCAAATCCCAATTTTGTCTCTACACAATAAACAGAGTTAGACGTATATTGAAAGCATAATGACCTGATTTTGTTCCTAAGTATTCTTTATTACCTTGATCAATCTTGAAGCCAATACTACAAATGGCGTTGCATCCCAGAAAAAGCTCCTGAGAATTGTAAATTAGGACTGTAACTAGTACAACAGCACCAGTAATAACTGTACCAAGTAGATGCAATGAGAAAATAGCAATACTGTAGTTTTCTCTCGGTTTAATCAAAATATGTGTACCAACGATATAAATGAGTGCCACACAAACTAAACCAGTTAAAAAGATTGAACAAAGAAATTTGAAAAAGTCACGCTTGGAAGTTGTTTTATGTAACTTGGAATGATTATGGTTCCAGTAAACTGGGAATGGATACATGTAACCAAATCCGAATTTGATGTTGTTAAATGCTCGCGCATGAATTTTTCGGACCATATCAAGTTTAACCCTGTATTACTGGAAAGCGTGCTAACCCAAAATTTTATGAAAACCGTCTAAACCGATCAAACCATGAAATTTTTACTTGTCCTACTTCTTGTTTTTAATGAAAATTTTATTCGTTTAGTTGATAGCTTACACAAAAACATTGCATCTAAGTAAATAATCAAATCAGAAAATCGTTTTCAGGTTTAATCATCCTCATATTTAATTTACTAATCCAGTGATTTCCTATATTGTTGTTACAATGATTTCTTTTATTGGTTTGAACAACAAAATTGTATAAACTCTTGAAATTACATACACGCTCCAAAATGTACGGGTCGATTTCTGACAGCAAATTATTTTATCATGCCAATAATAAATATCTACAATATCAACTAATTATATATAAGATATAAATATTTGTTGCTGTTGCTGCATTTCTTCTATAATCATAATAGCTAAATTGCTACAAAGAAATTAAGTGAAAAGCAATCGGCTTATTTATTCCACATTCAACTTTGACTCAGCATTAAAGATCGTGATATGCAATATACTCAATTCCAATTCAACATAAAGTTTTAATTATTGCTGCATTAAATAGTTAGTAATCTGAGAATAAGTTTTCGATGCAATGGGGTTAGGGTAATTGTTTAACATAAAGGGAATGGATCAACTGTAAACACGTTGACAGTAACGTTGCGAATAGTGGTATCAAGACTGCCGATGTAGATGGTACACCTGCTAAAGATGCTCAGGTGCAGTTAAAGCTGCTTTGGTGAAGTTGGCGGAGAATGCAACTCTGGTGGACAAAAACATGTATTATCATAATAAATCTGCAATTACAAGTCAGAGGTGTTATCTGCTATTAAGATTGTTTACAACCTACAAGTTTATATCGTATATTTAAAATTGTATACAATTTACCAAAATTATAGAATCAAATAAAAATTCCTTGTACTTACCTAAATCTGAACTAAATTTGTCCTTGTATATCAAACTGATTTCCAAATGATATGACATTGATTTTATATTCCTGATTAAACTGACAAAATTATATTTAAACAACCATTAACTTGTCACCCTCTTTGAGGTTTCTATTTTATATAATAGTTCAAATCGTACAATTTTTAGATAAATTCAAAACCTAGTTTATTCAAACGAAATACAAATTGTGTACAAGGCTGCTTAACTAAATAATTTCAATTAAGAGCTTGTTTGTAGTCATTGTCAAAGTCATTTACTGATATTGTTTTGAAAGCTCTATACCATTACTTCAAGGTGACAATACAAGTTATAATAGGAAAATTACGTTTGATACATTGATCGAGAACCCGTGTCAGCAACAAAATAACATGACCGAATTTGTAGAACCTCGTTTCAAGTTTAGTTTTGATTTTCAAGTAAAATCTAAGAGCAAAACAGATTCATTTTCAGACATGGCAACACCACTGATGTGGAAAACTTTTACTCTTTATGAAAACATCTACCACAAATACATGTACAGTCATGTTCTGTCTGTTGTAACCTCTCAAGAAAAGTATACAATTGAAAAGAACCAAAGAAAGTTAATTCCATTCTACATATCAATATTAGTTGTATCAGCTAGTTGCTTAGGCTCATTTTATCTTCCGTTCAAGTATATTCTACTAAAGGAAAGAAATTTAGAATTACATTTAGTAATCCATTCGGTATTCCTGGGCACATGTTTTCTGCTTGCAGTTGGTGTAAACTTAATAGCTGTAACTCATGGACGAGAGATATTTGAATTATATGGAACAGGCCAATTTCAAATGGACCGAAAATTAAGGCAAGACTCTCGACCTGTGGAATCCGCGCTAAAATATTCATCATCCCATTTACTACTACATGGTAAGGTGTTAACTTGCTCTTCAATAAAACATCTGATTAATTTATAAACTTCATACACGTTTTATTACATGTTTTCAACAGAAATATCAAAAATATTTTGTAAAAAAGGCAACGAAGACATTATGGGACTTTTCATGTATATCGCCTTCTGGGCTACATTTTTCTTGGGTTTGACGTTCCAAATATTCACACAGTTTTTAAAGCTTGATCCACTAAGTCACATTATGAACGACATCTTCCCGTCTAAATCTGCCACAAATATTTTTATAAACGTAATACTTAAGAACTTTTTTGCAGAATGGGCTAGTGTGGAGACAGCTAGAACGCTAACCGTAATATATCTTCCGGCTGTATCAACTTTCAATATCACAATGTCGTCTTTAAAAATCATTAGCACTATGAATCCCACTGAGAAAAGAATTAAGAATTACATTGAGTTGCAGTGCTTACACCAAGTGGGTTTGTCCGGAATACGAAATGAAGCTGGTTTTCTAATGGGAATTGGATTTGTAATGTGTGTTATTGGAACATGGATACTATGCATTGGCTGGAAAATTTTTCCATTTTTACCCTTTGTTCTTGTGCTACTAATGGCACTTGTGTTGCTTATTGTTGTGGTAGAAACTTTGCCTTTAATCTGCAAATGTGTAAATTTTAGCAAAAAGCTACTTAAGAATTGTTACGATAATGAGGTTGCAATATTCTGTAGTATTGTGAGTGAAAAGTCATCGCTACATAATATTATCAAAAGACTGACGTATAAAATGTGGAAGCAAAAGTTGAAAGCACAAAGACACATTGCCTTCTACTACTATTCTGCTGAGTTTGATGAGGACACTCCGAGTAACTTTTTTCAAAATGTTTTTGGGTTTGCAGTTAATTTGGTGTTAATTACTTGGTAATTTAGATAAGGCTTTTATAATAAACATAATTTCTGCCCATATTTTCCAAAACGTTTGAAAAATTTAGGTATTTCATATTAAATTTCAAATTCAAGCATATTATGCATTTCATGTTCACATAGTGAATTCATGGTAATATAACCACAGAAACAGCACACCGCATCTCTCTAAGACCTCTCTGGTCCCGCGCTACACGCACAGTGTTTGTGGTTTTACATAATTCTTGCATGATAATAAGTGATGGTATAACTCACCGCAATAATTATGTGCTATTACTATACCACATCCTACAACATTATGTACAGCTAATTATTGATACTGTATTATTAATGCAACACTAGTGCTTAATTCTACCCAAAAAGTAACTGAGTTACAAGAAATAATAAGTTGATTTAAATTCTATTTGAGTTCCAATATTTTGTAGGAAAGTTCTAATAAAGTGTTGTTTAAATGATACAAGTATACAAGTAGAACAAACATGAAAGCTGCGCCTGATTTAACTTCACTTTTAGCTTCTTGGATTATACTGTTTGGTATGCATTCTAAAGCTCACCGTTTCGAGGTAAATACTCGTATGGCATTGAAGATTAATCTTAAACTACAACAAATATACACTCAAGTAAATGTATTTTCAGAATCTACCAATTTTGGAAAATTACTTTGTATTTGTATCGGAAGCCCACGTTTCACACTTACTTGATTTGGAGTACAAGAAACTAGCTGATTACACGATGAACAACTTTTTTCTTATGTTTCCAAAACTTTGGATTCAATTTGAAGATTTTAATAAGAAATTGGGTAATCTTAACGTATTATTGTTTTAAATACAGGGTCAGCGATTCACTAATATAGTTTCTTCTTCATCACACAACGATGTTTATTTTATTCTTTTCTGATCACTTCTAGAAAATAAACTTCCAGAACTTGAATTATTTTTAAAGGATGCATCCAACTTTAATAAAAAGTACCAGCATAGAAAAAACTTTGTTGCGGTTGAAGTCCAAGTACAAATTAATGAAAACTTACGTCAGTTTATAAAGTTTTATAAAATGTACACAAAGTCGTTTCAGATATTTAACAATACAGTCACAACAATAGTAATTGATAGTGTGTTTCCTCAAGGTAATACAAGTATCTTGCCACAGCAAGTTAACCGTGTTTTCAAAAAACTTTCAAGTTTACAAGAACAATCTTTGAAACTAAGCGTGTATGTAGCATTTCTGCAAGACTTTGCATCTTTGAAGCTATTGCCTATAAACTTGTTGTCCTCAGTGTTTATACCTGTTGCAGAGAGAGCAAATAACATTGAAATAATGAAAAAGTATTTTAACGAGTCGAAAGAATTCCCTTTCTATATAAAACTTGGATTCTACCTTGTGGATAATGAGTTTTCATTTGAACCTGAATCGAAAACTATGAGATTTGTTCCTTCTAATTTTACTACAGATTATATAAATGTTTTGAAACAGCTAACAAATCACAAGAATGTCCAGATAGTGTTGAATCACAAGAATATTAAAACAAACGATACCAACACAAACATAATATGCAAAACCAAACACACAACAAATACGTGGTTAAACTCCAAAACTGATTACTCCATTCATCAAATCGGCTACTCTTTTTACTATGATTCAAACGTGTTCAATTCTTCTCAACTTGTAAAACCTGCCATGAAAGCATCTTCCAGAATTATTATTGAAAATGCTTATAATTTAACTGGCAATACCACAACGCAACTTGAAATCGTTCTAGATAGAATATTAATTGAATATATGAGCATTAGTGGAGGCAGCTCTCCTAACAATAAAATGAAAAATGTTCATGTGAACATCAAAATAAACTTTTTTATAAACCAAACTATTTTGGAATACGTCTCTTGGACTAACAATATTCTAAGCGTACTAATGGAAAGAAGTAAACTGTTTCAGGATTTACTAGTAATTAATGGTGTTATAATAGACATACTTGGTGAATTGAGTAACCATTCCAGCATTTACAAGGAGGTAGTTTCTCTATTAAAAGAAGACCAAAAACTGCAGGTATGTGAATCACAAAATGTGATATTTTCTATCTTATGAAAACGCAAAACTTTATTTTAACTTTTAGCTTGAAAATAAAACAAAACTAATTCATATTACAGGCTAGTGTAATAAAACTTGGTATAGTTGTCTTTAGCTGCCAGTACTTCAACGATGTACCAGACAATGCCGATATTATTTTGTTTGCCCATTACACGTCGGGACGTGCAACTTGTTACGAAAATCACTATAGACAATTTTACAACGACATTTATCATTGCAAGCAAATAATCAAAGAATTCAAAGTGAGAGGTGTGGAATATATACACTATGTGGATGTAGATGGTGGTAGCAGAAGTCAAACTGATATCAACCAACTAACTAAATACGGACTACTACTGGAAGCACTAGTGAATGTTGCTATTATTCAGGAGATAGTGCTATACATAAAACCGGCATTTGAACCAAGCTGGAATGTCTTCCAGCATTATGGAATCTCGAGCAACTTTTGTGATTTCGAAATCTATGAAATATGGAGTATGAATAGGTTTGACGAAAGATGTTCCCAAGGTTGGTGGATTGTATCGCCACATCCTGCAAACCTTAATGAATATGTAATCGAAAACAAAAGGTCAGGTAAGTTAGCTATGTACATGGCGTTTGCTATTTTAAATTGTTGTACAAACATTAATATAAAGTTGTAGTAACCAGTTAATAATTTGCATTTAGTTGCCACAAATCTACTGAAGATGTCAGAAGTAAGCCCTACAATTAGTAGTTTACAAACCACAGTTATTTTGATGCAACCAACTGCTTTAAGCCCACCTCGTTATATCCAATGGGAAATGGTTTTATTGGGAAGCATTGTCGTTTTAGTAATTATGACAATAACAATTGCGCTGACGTATTTTGTGGTACGCCATCGCTCAAAGTACTTATTGCGATCAAACGAAGTTCATGCATTCTATAAAGGAGAACGCAAAAACTCACAAGAAAATACAAAAGGAAATGTGCTTGCATTTGAAATGAAGTATGATAAAGAACTTTACGAAATTTCAAATTTTCACTTAGGTAAGTGAATTGTTTTAATATTTGCCGTTTTATAATATAAATCGTTTTTAAGCGCAAGAAATCTTTTTTACTTCCATTCAGATGAAACTTTATGCCTTGGCTCTGGTCAATTCGGAGTTGTTTGCCCAGGAACTATTACTCAAGGAAATGATTACATTAATGTTGCAGTGAAAATGATAAAACCCGATTCAAAGTCATTTCATAATGATAACATAGTCGCAGTACGTGGTCTAATTTCAGAAATTAAAGTTTTGTCGTACATTGGTAGCCACAACCACATAGTTCGACTAATTGGTGCAAACACTTGCAAGCTTCGCACTGGGAATGTACTAGTGTTTTTAGAATTATGTGAACAAGGCTCATTAGAAAAATATCTGCGTGGCATTGCGCCAAAAGAAGATGCCACAGATCTCAGTGACAGTTACGAAAATTTGGAGATGACAGTACAGCTTGATCCTACTGTGTCAACTGACTTGGAAAGATGGAGTAAAGAAATTGTAGATGGGATGGAATTTCTCGCATCAAAACATGTAACTCTTTTTAAAATCATGATTATTAACTAATAGAAAGTTGGCATTATGTTTATTTTCATAATTTTAGATTGTACATGCTGACCTTGCCACAAGAAATATTCTTTTAAACGCCGATAAAGTTGCAAAAATTGCTGACTTTGGATTGTCAAGGCGACTATATGACTACAGTCAATACGTAAAGACACAACAAGAACCACTTCCATGGCGCTGGATGGCACCAGAAGCACTCCGAAGACTGGAGTTTACTGAAATGAGCGACGTATGGGCATTTGCAATAACTCTCTGGGAAATGTACACATTGGGTGACACGCCGTATCCCGGATTGTCCTGGGACGTGAACTTTCCCTCAATGTTGAGCAAAGGGCTAAAGTTGGGAAAGCCAAAGTACAGTGAGGAAAATATGTATTCTGTAATGCTAACATGTTGGGAAGTTAATCCAGAGAGACGACCCACATTTGCGGAACTTAAAGAAACGCTTTTTGGAAAGCTTGATGAACGTTGATATTTAAATTTTAGGCATTTTTACATGTAAGAATAATTTTTGTAAGCATTGAAAAATTTTAACAATATAAATACAGACACTCTTACTCAATCTGTAATCTACATTTATTTTGTACATAGTTCATGCTGCTAATTACAATATATGTTTCCTAATAAACCTGAATAAGGGGCTTAAAGTGTTCGCTACACTAATTTACGTATTACTGATTTTAGTTTATCCATTGCAAATACAACAATTATTAAAGTTGTTCGTAACAGATATATTATCCAAATTGCATACAAATCACTTGGTTTAGTAGCATTTGCCTCAGTAGTGGATTCATCAGTATCACAGCTAGTTTTCGTAAACTCTCCCCATCCGGGATCTGAATAGCTGTATTGGTTTTTTGCTTAGTCTTTGCTTATCAATAAAACCTTTTAATTGTCGTATTCCACAAACGTTCTAACTTTTTAAACTCTTCCGGCAGATACGCAGAATATATTTTGACAATCTCATCAAAAACTGCCTTTTGATTTCCAAAATCCTATAACTTATTGCTATGTTCTAACATTCCAGATTCCACTATGTTTGCAAAGCCAATATGCTCCACAGCCATAGCATTCATTGTATCCACCAATTTCTTGGAGTCATCATATCCATCCAGTTCTTCGTAAAGATCAATCAGAAGTGAAATGGCTTCCTCAACCTTTTGAATTGGTAATGTCAACAAGTCGGAATTTCTCAAGCCTTTCACAAAATCAGAAACATTTTGCTTCAGGTCTAGCAACAGTTGCTGCATTTGCCATTTTTGCACTTTCTTGTTGGTAGAACAATCTCGCGTGTTATTGCTGGTTTGCTGCTCTATGATGAAATTCATTAAAGGAATGAGTTTCTGCTGAAAAGAATCTTGTCGCTTTTTAATGCTTTCAAGCTGATCATCTTCTAATGTCCAATTTCCGGGATTTGAAGATAAGTGAATGAAAATATCATCAGGGTTACAGTTGAAAATTGTCAATTTAGCCAATAAATGCTGCTTGTCAGCAACAAATGCCGGTGAATCATCAATATTAGCTTGTTTTAAAACATTTACAATGTCTTCTTGAGCATTTTGAAGTTCAGTAAGAATGTCAGCAAGACTTGAACCAAAAAAGAAATTTCCTCCTTCGATGAGAGTTTCAAAGTTTCCAAAAATGTCCATTAACTTGGTAAGGTACGGGTTAATATCGGTTTCCAAACTGGGATACTTGCTTGCAAATTCCGATATCAAATCAATCAAGAATGAAAGAATTGGCTCATAATTCATATAACGTTACCACTTCTTTATGAAAGATTTAAACACTGTTATCTATCCAGTGGTACTTAAGTTTTTATGCAATAGTATTTTCTGTAAATGAAAATTGCTGATTGCTATTATTCACAATTATCAACTCTTACTTCACTCATCTTTTAACTGGAGACTTGGAGTTGACGCAAATTTAATCACTGAATATCTACATAAATTGATAACCTACTTTCCTTCGTTATGTTTATCGCATTTTAACCCCTTTATTACGATCAGTAATTAGCTATAAAAGTCGCATTTCTGGAACTGTGTTAATGAGGTGTTTTAGACTAATGTTGATGAAAAGTTTATTTTTCTAACAAAATGTGTGGAGAAGAATTTTTTGGTCACTCAAAAGCTAATTATATCAAACTTGATGCTTAGTATTTTTCAACGTCAAAACCAGTCAATTGCATTAGATTAATTTCAATTTTCATCAGATCAATTTCATCATTTCAACTTTAGAATTATGACAAAATGGAAAAACAGCCAAAAAAACCGGGTTTGTTTATTATTATTTATAATGAACCCGGGTTCTAAAGTTCAAACGCAAAAAGTTCAAATCAGTTCTGTCTTGACAAAAAGGAGTTCAGTTCCTGACTTTACATAATATATCACGTTTGCTGACGTTTTCATCGATTTTTTTTAAATTCTGCCAGAAACTTTTTGGAAAAAAATACTTTCAAGCTATGCTGTTGCATGAAACTAACCTGTACAGTTAGCTAACAAAATATATTCTAAGGTAGTCAAATATTACATTAATTGTCACATTAAATGATCATTCATTTTTCAAAAATGCAAGTGTAATCTGAATGTGACACCATAAATACAGATATAACTCCCTGGTAAATACATACCCATAATAGTTTCTCCCCGGTAATAAATATTAATAGATTGTGATTGTGAGTGTATGTTTAAGTGTTCGCATTGAGAAACTATTTATTACGCCTGTCTTGTGTAACAACTAAGTTCTTATGTAAAACTGCTAATGATAATGACGAAACTGTTTGGACATTACAGAAAATTACAGCAATTATGTGATTTATTTTCCCATTACCATAAGAAATATGTCGGATACTTTGGATGGGGCAATGGCAATGATTAGTGTGGTATAAAATTTGATTGCACTACATCAACCGAGAAAATTGTAAGACTGTACTACCACCGCACATTGCTAGTAGCAATTTGCTACTCAGATTTGTATTCGTTTGCATTAACAAAGCAATACCAGTTTATTTTGTAACGTCTGAACATACAAATCGTTATCAATGGGTAACTTCAGCTTAATGATCTTTTTGTTATCATCACTTATCATCCTGTCACAACCAGCCAATGGTATGTTAAACCTTGGTTACACTTTGAAGATCTTTGTAATATACTTATAGTTGCTTTACAACAGGTCAAGTAGACCGTATCTGCAGCTTACTTTGTGGATGTGGTCCAAATACTGGAGGGGGTGGAAGCCCAGCTAATTATCGATGGGGTGGTCGGTGGTCGAGCTATCCAGTGGACAACTATCGTCCGTGGAGTAATGATTGGAATTATGAGCAGTGGGGGTCCGGATATTCAAGATACCCACGCAGGCCCTGGCATCCTTGGGCCGGACGAAAACGTTAGCTAATTATCTGCTAAACGCCCAAATATGAATATTAATATATAAAATCAATACATTGATTCGATTTGAGATTGTGGTAATGGAGAAACTCTTAATAAATCACATAAACTCTACACCAACTTCAACGGGCATTGTTTATTCGACTTAATCAAATACACGTATTCACTATTTGTAGATATCTGGTATTACTAATCGAAAATTGACAGTGTTTCATTATAACTGTTTGGTTTTAGTATTTTGCAAACCAATATTTAAACGTCTAGTTTTATGGAAAGTTACCATTTACGTATGACTCATAAATTCTCAGAACGGCAAATCAATGTTGGCAATATATTTCAAGATCGCTTATACCGTTGCATGTTCAATAAAAGATTTAGTAACTGAGAAGGAAACCCTTTAAATGAAGAATAAAAATAAGATATTGCCAAATATACTCAAGAGCCGACTGCTTTTGTTCATGGTTTTCTATTTAATCTTTCATCACTCATTGACGCATTTGCAATTTTAACTTAATATTGATTTATTTATCATCAATCTTGAACATTTAATCAGAAGCTAAATTTTATAAATGAAACCATGAGTTTCATTACCCAATTGGTTGTTTTAGTACTTGTGATTTTAGAATGTATAAATAATATAACGTGCTACCAGATTGCGGACTTGGGATTCACTCCACATCGTCTGACTGAACGACACACAAAAGAGGAAAACTTTGTTTTGCAAGCCAGTCAGAGAATTAATGTACTTAAATCACAGTTAAAACTTCTGACTAAGTACGTTGCTCAATCAAAAGTGAAAAATAAGATATTTCATAATTATTTCATTGCCTGGAAGTATGCACCAT
Organism: Entomobrya proxima; assembly: GCA_029691765.1. NCBI lineage: Eukaryota > Metazoa > Arthropoda > Collembola > Entomobryomorpha > Entomobryidae > Entomobrya > Entomobrya proxima. The sequence goes on from CM056169.1 coordinate 25,639,504, forward strand.
TGTTTCATTTTTTGAGAAAAACAGTCTGGCAAAAATTTCTTCCTTTGATTCGAGGTAAGTCCATTTCAAAACGTACATCTCGTCTTTTAAAAGTAGCTGACGCCTCCTTTAAAATGCCAATGCACTTTCAGATTTATTTGTCAACGTACAGCATCCAGTTTTGGAAACGTCCGTTGACAACGTAGTGGGCTCATATGAAATGATGTTGCACTTTATGGCCTGGTATCACCCTCAAGAAATGATGCTTGTCAAACCCATAAATGTATGTTTTAAATTCAAATAAATGGCGTATTTGTGATTTTTTGTACTATGGCATCGTGTATCTTGTTACTAGATGTTCAAAGGTTTAGACACATCAACAGCAAAAGGTGGACAACTCACACCTCTACAAAGCACCGAAATAGCAGTTTTTGACGTTTTTGAAGGCCATTATTCAGCAGCCGTTGAATGGATGGAAGTAGCAACATTTCGGAATCCACAAACCACATTTTTCCATACGCTTAAGTGTCCACTAGACTTGCTGACAAGTATATATTCATTAAGTGTACAACAACACAATAGGAACTGGCAAGAGATTCACAACAAAGCTCCAAGTCAACCCGATATCAATCTGGAACTAGTCGATTTTTTCTCAAAGCCAATAGAAAACCAAATATTTTTAAAGCTTCATGGAAAAAGTATTCCAGTGCCTTCAAATAGGCAAACCAATAGAGATACTCATTACAAAATGTACAAGGGCGATGGAGCAAATGGTCAGCGTACTACCATATACTCCCAGTTTGTGGACGGATGTCTTGGGCAACGGCACATGTCGTTAAAAGAACAAGCCACTTTATTTTGTTACCTGGACCACACCCGAGACACTTATTTTTACATTAATCCGCTGTACGTGGAAATGATTTCTGTGAAGCAGGAAATATATCAAGTGCATAAGGTGCTGGGTAGTGAAACAATCCAGAAAGTACTTCATCAGAGAAAAATGGATTTACAACGGGGAACTTTTAGCTTTGGTCTAAATGACGACAACTTTCCTTCATGCTTGCCTCCTAAACATAGTCCATTACAAAGCATAAGGATAGCGGAAGCTATTACAAATTTAAAGTTTACCATGTGCACAGGCCATGTAACCTTTGTGGAGCTTCCGCCTGGAAGAATGGTTTGGGAACATAATGATCACGTACGAAGACCATTCTGATGCAGCTTGAAAATTTAACATAATTTTCAAAGCTTGACACCCTTAATTATTTATGCAGACTGGAAATCGAAGTGAGGAAGACCAGAAACTTGCTGGAGTTCCGGAGCTCGGAGACTACTTGGCAACGGTGCTTTATTATGTAAGTAGAGTATATGGCGATATTTTTGCTAAATTTTCAATGTGTGATGCAAATAAAATAACAACAGAATTGTAATTTTTGCCTCTACTTGAAGTTAGAAGAACCTGAGATTGGAGGAAATACGCCAGTAATGTCCGTTGGGAATTTTATACCCCCGGTGCAAGGATCTGCTGCTGTTTGGTAGAACCTACATATAATTACAATTTGATATAGACCTTTGATATGTGTTATTGTTGGCATGTAAATATATTTGATAGGTTTAATATGCGTCGAAATGGACAGCTTCGCATTCAAGAAGTCGAACATGGGGGATGTCCATCGGTATAATTTAAACATTAGCAATATAATTTTCAAGAAAACTTTAATGATTGCATAGATATTATAATAAACTATTACATTATTTTATTTTCGTTTTTAGCTGCATGGTGCAAAAGTTGGTAAGTTGTTTGGTATTCATTTTAAAATATATATTTTAATATATGTGGCACTTGTAGAATAGCAGAAACAAATCGGTAATATAACATTATTATTGCAGTTATGGCTCATTTTATGCGATACAATGATAATTGGCAGAAGTTTAAATGCTCGTTGAACCCTTCAGAATAATTCTAAAACTTCCTCCTTGTTTGCTTTGAATTACTTATAAATCAATAAAATTTCCAGTTTCTTGACTGTAATTACTAAAGCATTAATAGTATGCATCCAGTTTATGCCATTTCATTATAAAGAACAATTTGAAAATAGTCTAAGGAATTTTCAAGCTACATATAAACATAAGCGTGTGATGATTATTCATAAACCATTACCAGCAATGCATTACTTAAATGCTTACCATAATATAGAATGATAATGCTAGCTACATTTCAAAGTAAATTAACATGCTAATTATGAAAACAAAAAACCACAAAATTACATAAAAAGATATTTATTGCTACATTAAACAGTAAGCCAATTAAAACGTTTATTGCGGTGGACATCTCCTGGTTGCGCAAGACTGTCATTTAGACATACTTCTGCAACAGTTAAATAAAATCTAGGAAGCAAGCCATTTCCCCTTTACTTGCAGAAACTTTAATGTTAGCAGCGCAAATTTTTAATCTAAACTAGTAGCTTCGCGGTCAAACACTTTGAAGCATGGCATGGGGTATACACTTTGTAATAATTGTAATTAGAATAAATGCAAAGCAATTTGTTAGACATTTTTTTTGAAAAGTTCAAGGCTAATAGGCACGAGGAAGGTTTGTACAAAGCGTCAAAAACAAATTGTGAGTATTAAGATGAATAAAACACTGAAGTATGCTATGAACTATTACTGTGATTAGTTTATTAACTTTCAATTTTTGATATGCTACCCGAAAATACACTGTTATTGAGAAAATGCTCAGCATGTCCATTTGCAAATAAATTTGTCACAAAGTGACTAAAATTGCTTTATGATCAAAAGTTGTCATACGAGCATTAATTTAAGGTATTGTTTAAACGTGTACAAAATTTGATATTAGACATTTTTACATGCAAGAATAATTTTTGTAAGCATTGCAAAATGTTAACAAAATAAATACAGACACCCTTACTCAATCTGTAACTACATTTAGGCGTCTGTTAAAGTGGCTTAAGAAAGTGTTCAAGACACTACTTTACGTATTACTGATTTTAGCTTATCCATTGCAAATGCTATAATTGTTAAAGTTGTTAGTAACATATAAATTATCCAAATCGCATACAAATCACTTAGTTTAGTAGCATTTGCCTCAGTAGTGGATTCATCAGTATCAAAGCTAGTTTTCGTAAACTCTCCCCATCCGGGATCAGAATAGCTGTACTGATTAGTTTTGCTTAGTCTTTGCTTATCAATAAAACCTTTAATTGTCGTATTCCACAAACGTTCTAACTTTTTAAACTCTTCCGGAAGATATGCAGAATATATTTTGACAATCCTATCAAAAACTGCTTTTTGATTTCCAAAATCCTGTAACTTATTGCTATGTTCTAACATTCCAGATTCCACTATTCTGGCAAGCGCTTTCACTGCTACAGGTCGAAAATGGGACGTAGTTTGCCAAGCATACAGAAGAGCTGTGGTGGTGTATCTTAAACTGTTTTGAGTGTACATATCAAGCTTTCCCAAAACTCCTAACACTGGAGCGTAATGGTTATCACTGCATGTATCAGAATAGTACACATATATAATATTATTCTCTTTCTTCAAGTCTAGCTTTGATTGTTGAACGGAGCAATGTTTCATATATTCCAGAGGTAAAGATTTTGTTCTTACTAAATGCGTTCTTAAAAGCGGCCATAAGTTTCCAACAACACCTAACTTACACGCTTGCATAATTTTGTTAAAATTATACCGTAAATTTGAAGTTACATTTTTATTCATGTGGTTTGACACATCCTCACGTACTTTATATTGTGAGCATGATCCAGTAACGTAGTAAAACTCATCTAGCTCGGGGCTAGATAAATTAGACTTTAACACAGAGAGATATTTTGGTGCTGATGTTTTAGTTAGTTCAGAGTACATCGATGAGCTATAAAGTAGTCTAAGCAAAACAGTCAGAAAAAGCCAAAACATTGAAACAGTTGTCAAATTTTTAAACGTTAGGTAATATTCCTGCTCAAATAAAGTGGCATAAGTCCAATAAATTGAATTGAATATTGAAAAGTGATAACGAGCAGATAAAACAACAGCAACTAACATGGATGTAAGAAATGTAGCTAACCAGAGTTCAGTATTAAATGGGAAAAGTAGCAAGACTACAGATTTTAGTGAGAGCGTTTTAGCTGGTTGTCTTGGAGAATAGGCGGACAGTCTGATACCAAGAATCACTGCTCCATAAGGAGTATACTCATACTTGGATGACATAACATCATCAGACACTCGAACGTGATCAAATCGCCATGTTGAAGGACCACAGGTCCACAGGCTACAGTTATAATAAAATTGAATAAACTCTTCAAGAATGCGTACAAATCGCAATTTTCTTACAGATTTACGTGATATAACGTTGTGTAGATTGGAATGGTATAGTCTCCATTTTACATCAATTTCTTTTCTAATGTTGAAACTAGTGTGCAATATGTCTATAAACGTAACATGTGCAAAACTATAGCAATGAGCACAGCCTATGAATATTAAAGTTTCGTGAAAGTAGTCACTATTGGCATTACAAGTTAAGCATATTAATCCAATAAATGCTTGGTGAATATGAAGTACAATAATTTTTGAAGGTAAAAACGCTGGCACAGATATATCAGATTGGTGAGGAGGTATAGAGGTAATTGGAATCCAGACGTAATCAGGGTGCTTTCTTCGTGGCAATCCAAATCTGAGCCACCAACGAAGCATAGGTGCCCACATAGTCCCATACTCGCTAATAGAAATATGTGGAATCTGAACGCTACAAGATGAAACAAACTTGTGTCTTAGAAACAAGTGATTGTAAACGGGTGTCAAGTCTTCATATCCAGATTGCTCCCACGGCGTTTTGTTTTGAGCTAATATATTTGTTATGTTATAACTTATTAATGTTTGCAATGTTATGCAGTAATTTAATTTCACACATTGTTCCTGAATGGCTATTTGTAAAGAATTTAATCCATTATAGTTAAAATCGCGATAAGCAAAATGAATGGTGCAGTCTAGAAATTCTTTCAGAAATAATTCAAAGAAATCTGCTTGATTAGGACTGTCGTTTTGAAATGTATCATTGCTCATATTTACGTCACGTAATGAGTGCACGTTGAAATCTAACGTTACTGAAACCAAAATTATACATATTTTAAATATTGTTTCGTTCAACATTATCACACACTTTATTGTTGGATTTGCTTCTAAGGAATAGCTAGATTTTATGGATGAAAGGAAAGAAAAATGGTATTCAACATAAAGGCATGAAATATAAGTGTCCTCTCAATTGTGGAATTTCAGTCTTCATGTTTCTGTTTTAATAGCAAACATACAAGATTGACAGCGAACAAGGTTTACGTAACGAAGCCGTTTTTTGTTTCATCTTATTTTAGCATTAGTGTGATTATGCAAATCTAAATCCAGTTGCTTCAATAACAGTTACACTTCAAAAATAAAGGCATTTCTTGTAAAACTGGGTGCGACAAGTTCGTTGTTATGACATTTCTTCAAAGAAGTGTTTATTCTATGCTTATCATTCTCTACTATGCTTATCCGTCCGCTCTATATTATTGGGTTGATATTATTACTTGAAACCCGTAAAATTAAGCTGGATATTATTTAATATAATGTTCGTACATTGTACACGGTTTTGAAAACGAATATATGTCTTTATTTGTATTTTGTTACCAGCTTTTGTTGGTATAACGCATCAATACATGTATGCTCCACTTTTTTGCGTGAATTAAATAAGCTTTTGTATAAAACTCATGAAAGAAATTTTTAGTGAAACACTAAACATTTATTCACAGCATGCATATATTTTGAAACAGGTACTCAATATACGTTAATCTTGTAAATTCAATAAACTTCAAATAAGACTACATAATGTAAATTTTATACAGTTATTTATTTATAACAGGTTTTCTTTCTGCCTTCATTTCCTTCCTGCTTTATAGGGTTTTCCAAGTTCTGAAATTAGCACAAAACGATGTACAGTGGGACAATGTTTGAATTGATTAATGACTATCGTTTATAAGGTACATAATATAATAAAGGCACTTTAAGTTTACATTGAGACTAGCATTTAATTAATACTTAAGTCTAGCTAAATAATGAACAAATAATGATTGCATTTGTTTTCTTAACTAAAAAGGCACTCCTCAATCTCATAGTAATTTTGCAAATCTTTCAAATACGTTTCGCAAAGCCCTTTCTCTCTGGCAACGGTTTCATCCACATACCAACCATCCCCTTCCAATTCCAAGTTTACCTGTCCATGAAACTTTTTCAAGATTTTAAAGCTATCCTCCTTTCCTTCTAAACTAGTCAGCTTGACACCCCAAGTGGTATACGGACTTAACAAGTAATCTCCCACTGAGCTGGTTTTATCATGAACCATATTTTTAGTAGATTTATCCAAGCTATAAGAAAACTCTTGTTGATTTCCTCGCATCACAAAGCATTGGGAGAACACGCGATAATACGAAATCCCACTGTGGGTCAACGTCACCTTAAACTGGCCTTTTAACGCTTTATCTAATTCTTTCTGTTCCTTAGAAAAAAATCTTTTATTGTGCTTGAATGCTAAATTAATGCTTTTGAATTTTACTGCTCCTCTTCTTTCTCCATCAAGTTTACCAGCTTTCCAGACATCGGCTGGTAACTCTACCTCTTCGCCATTTAAAATCCTTCCAATTTCTCCCTTCCATTCCTTGTTACGCCAAATGAAAAACGGTGGATTGGTTTTTGTCGCCTTACTGAATATTCCCGTAAACACAACCTTGTCAAAATCCATTGTCATTGCTCGATATCTCTTAAGGTGGTTTTTCAGAATTTCAAACTTGTCCACATACAGCCTTACCAACTGCTTAACTTGCTTCTCTCTATCAGCCTCTTCATTTTCCAAAAATCCTCCATTCACATCTTCGCAAATTGTGTCAAGTCCTTGTGGAAAGTATTTCGCAACAAAAGGAAATACCCACTGCTTGAATGCCTTGCTTGTAATCCAACAGGAACATGTTAGCTTTTAACTGAAACTCCAGAGTTCTGAAAATACTTCGCAATTCCAAATCGTCAATTGTGTTTGCAAAGCCAATATGCTTCACAGCCATAGCATTCATTGTGTCCACCAATTTCTTGGAGTCATCATATCCATCCAGTTCTTCATAAAGATCAATCAAAAGTGAAATGGCTTCCTCAACCTTTTGAATTGGTAATGTCAACAAGTCGGAATTTCTCAATCCTTTCACAAAATCAGAAACATTTTGCTTCAGGTCTCGCAGCAGTTGCTGCATTTGCCATTTTTGCACTTTCTTGTTGGTAGAACTATCTCGCGTGTTATTGTTGGCCTGCTGCTCTATGATGAAATTCATTAAAGGAACGAGTTTCTGCCCAAATGAATCCTGTCGCTTTTTAATGCTTTCTAGTTGTTCGTCTTCTAGTGTCCAATTTTCAGGATTTGAAGAGAGCTGAATGAAAATGTCATCAGGGTTGCAATTGAAAATTGCCAATTTAGCCAATAAATGCTGCTTATCAGCAGCAAATGTCGGTGAATCATCAATATTAGCTTGTTTTAAAACATTTACAATGTCTTCTTGAGCGTTTTGAAGTTCAGTAAGAATGTCAGCAAGACTTGAACCAAAAAAGAAATTTCCTCCTTCGATGAGAGTTTCAAAGATCCCAAAAGGCTCCACAAACTTGGTAAGGTACGGGTTAATATCGGTTTCCAAACTGGGATACTTGCTTACAAATTCCGATATCAAATCAATTTCTTTCTGCATGTCGACTCGTTTTTTGTTCAGCTTTTCCTTGAATTGTTCCAGGTCATGGGGATGGTTGAGACAGTCTGGCAACTGTATTTTAGCCCGTGGTAGAGGATAGGCAGGTGTCATATCTTTTAAAATCTTTTTAATAAATGGTGTCCCTGTGGCAACAGTACCGGCTACGGTGGCCACTACTCCAAGCGCAGGGAATAAGCTCGCAATGATAGGTGAAAGCTTTAAAGCGATAACAGCAAATTCTTCCACGCGTGTAAGAAGATGTAACCCTGTTTCATAATTCTTGATGGTTTCAATAATTTCAGAGTCCAAGCCTTGTAGTATTTTCTCCTGAATAATCAATTCTCTGTATTTCTCAATTTCTTTCAAACATTTATCCAAACCCTTTTGAATTTCCTTTTGAGCTTGTGTGATCGCCGGCATGACAATTTTGGTAATGTGGTTTTCTGTGTTTTTGTATTTGACATTAATATGAGCATGATAAGTCTCAAGACGTTTTTGTCTGTAATATTCCAATTGACTGGAATTCAATCCTTTAATGGTTTCCGTGATAACTTCAAAATAACCTTGAAGATTGATCACTTCCGCTCCCGAATGGCTACCTGCTTCTTTTAATGCCAAAACCCGACTTATGGAAAATGCTTGTAACAAATCCAGAATAATTTTTGCTTCCTTAGTTTTACTGCCACTTTCCTGTAAGAAGCTCCAATATCGTAGCAATCTCTCCTGAAACGATTGATGCACTTCTATGATTCTCTGCGGATTTGAGTTATCTCCCAAAAACCGTAACTCGATTTGATGCAGTTCCTTAGCAAATGTTTTTGGCGTTAAGTGTCCCAGTTCCAATTTTCTATCAAGCTTTTCCATCAGTGCCACTGCTGCTTCTCCACAGTTTTCTAAGTTTAGCAAAAATCTTCTGTATTCAGAAATTATTGTTTCCATAATTTCTTTCTCGTCCACTATCCGTTTATCTTTTGGCAATGATTGACCTCTCTTGTTTCCACCCGTTGTTCCCGTCTTACCATCCACTGCAAAACTGTTACTGGGTACATATTCTCCCGTTGAAAAAACAAGCAAAAAGGCTTTCTTTTGGTATGACTTTCCGTATCTTCCTCCACTGCCTCCTCTTCCGCCCACTCCATTCATTCCCATTTTTCCATTTTGAACATCCGTTTTTACCAAATTGGGGCTTGCCCCGAGAATGTCAATTTTAACAGTGCCTCCATATCCAGGTAGACCACCAGCTCCACCATGCCCTCCATTTTCACCCGGTTCACCGGGTCTACCAGTGGCCAAAGTTTGACTGTCTGAAAGCGAATGGGGTCCAGCATCCATTCCTTTTTCTCCATCACGCCCATTCCCTCCATCTTGCCCTTTTCCACCATTGCCCCCTTTACAATTAATTTGAAGCAAGTTTCCATTTTCAATTGAGTCACAAACGAGAAAAAAGTGGCCCCCGTTTTCTCCCGGGTTTCCAGGCATTCCGTTCAATCTATTATAAATATCAAATTTTTGCATGTTATAGCTTATGGCACTTTTTCCACTAAAATCCAGCTCTACATTTCCAATCACTTCCACTTTGGGGCTGACAACGTTGACCACCAAATCCTTTTCAATTTTTTTGTGAATATTGCAGTCTATGAAAAGCTTTTCTGAAGCGAATATTCTAATTTCGTCCAAGTCAGGATAGCGACCTATCTCTATGTCCATTACAAAGTCGCTTAGTTTGACAAAGTTACCATAAACGGAGAAAATTGACTTTGACGTTTCTGAAGTGATTTCCACCCTTAGTGTTAGTCCGTATTTGACAATGTCTTTGAAAACTTGCTGGATTGGTTCAGGTGCAGTAGTGTAAAGTGCGGAGTAATCCTTTTCTGGTCGAAGTTTGGTTAAAATTTGACATACTGCTAAATTTGTAAGCACACTACAAGCTTTCCTCCTACCTACTTTGCTTTGATAGGTGTAAAGACTTAAAATTTCATTGATGTCCAGCATTGCTGTAAAGTAACTGTTCCATAAAAGTAATTTGTCAAGCACTTTATTTAGAATTGAAAGTGACCCGGAATCCTTTATAATTTCTTGGTACAAATTTGCATCCTGAATGTTTTCCAGAAAAGATTTCAGCTCGTTTTGAAGTTTCGTAACAGTTACTATGCTCCCTGTGTAGTTATTTTGATGTGATAGCTTTTCAGCTATAAATTTCATAGGAATGTTAATGTTGTCATAGTTTATACCTTCAGCCATATCCGTAAGACAATGTGAAATCATTTGCCATTTCTTCGATATTGTTGTCCGACTTAGGTTTGTCAAAAGCTTGCTATTTTCAAAATCTACCAAAAGATTTTCCACAAATGCTTCCAACTCCGACTGAATTTGAAAGACGATCTCATGACATCTAATGATGTTTCCGCGGATTTCGTTGATTCGGTTGCGTAGTTCATTGGAAATTTGTTGAGCATTGTGATTATTGCAGGAAACGTATTCAGTTTGAAAGAAAGAGAATATTGCGTCAATTTTTGCATGAAGACATTCCAGAGTTTCTACTTGTTCCACATTTTGCAGTTTATTATCCACCATCTCAGAAAAACGTGAGTACGCAGAGAGTTGGGATAAAGTCCCAGTGTCATAATCAAGCTTGTCCAAAATTTCCAGTCCTTGGTGTAGCTTATCAATTGCTTTATCTCTCAGCTCAGGTTTTGTCAAATTAGCAGGAAAGAAGCAATTTGAAACATACAAACATAGTTCGTTAGTAATTTCTTTGTAGTGATTCTGTAGACTTGCACAAATTTCAATTCGCTCCCGTTGTAAATTTGGAATGAGAATGGGAATAATTTTGGTCAAAATTCGTTGCTCAGATTTTTCAAATGCTGGGGTTAGCTTGATTTGTTGGGGTAAGCATAGCTCCAAAGCCTCCGACTGCTTTCTCAACAAAGTAATCACACTTTCAAAATGCTTGATTTGGTTCAAATTTGATTCTTCACTAGGCCAATCCATCAACTTTAGAATTTCTTCAAGTTGAAAAGACGGTGGGATGAAATCATTTTCCAGTGTTTTACAATACTGAAAGCCTTTCATAATCCGTTCTCCCAAACCAATATGCATGTCACTGGGAAGTGGACATGCATTTATTTCCAGTTTGGAATGATCCTCAATATTTCTAAGGGTTTTGTTTGCTGCTTCAATTATCTGCATTTCCACAAACTTGAAAAGCACACTGGTAATATCACAAAAGTAAAGGGAAGCATCGGAAGCTTTGAAAGTTGACCAGAGTGTTGCTGGAGTAATCGCATTAGTAATTCGAAACCATCGACTGGACTGACAAAATCTGAGCATGTTAAATCCTGGAGGTGAAGGGATATGGACAAGTCGACTAATGTCTCCATTCCAAAATCGGTCTTGCTGCAGAAGCAGCGAATTTTTGGTGATGTGATCAGTAATTTTGGTAAGAATCTTGTAGTACCCTCTGACCTTGTCCGTGTTCGGAGTTGACTCCTCATAAATTTCTTCACGTACTTTTTGTTGTAATTTTGCTAACTGCTGACGTAAGGCACTTTTCAAGTCTCGGATATTAGGTTTAGAGGTAGACTCCACAGTGGAGTCTCCACTTTCTTCGGTTTTTGCGAAACAATGACAATTCCAAAGGAGGATTGAATTTGTGGGCTACCAGTAATCCAAGAGAATGCTGGACAAGATAACAGTGACGCACGGGATTCTTCAGTGTCTCCGAGCAGGAACTCTTGCTTGATAACCACCACAACTTTCACATACCTGATTTGAGTTAGGTATTTGCTGAGTATTAGTAACGAAGCAAATTCCTCGGCATTTAGCAGTTTGGGTTTGGTTTTATCACAAAATCGGATTTCTGAGCAGTCTATGTACGTCACAGGGTTTTGGGTGGCGTTGGAAGGAAAGTTGTTAGCTTGTTCTTGACGCTGGGGTACTTGCGATGGATCTGCTTCCAGGATTGCGGGGAAGTGGTACTGATGATGACCTCTTCTTGGCTCACATTTGAAAACCAGAACCAGCTCATCTTGGACAAAAGTATGATTCCAGGTTTTCTCTAGCTCATTCAGCAAGTCTGAACAGATTGCGTTCTTGTTTTGCGACATTTTGTTCCAATTATCTGTATAAAGCACAGAGCAATCAAATTAAACGATTCCAATAATTTATTAAACCTTAAAACTTAAATGCAGTAACTAGAAATTTGCAACGCTTACCCCAAATTAATTTTAACTGTCCAGTCCCAGAATCCAGATTCACTCGTCAAAAATGACCATCACTAAACGGAAGTCGGAAAGGATGTTACTTCAAACCTAATATAACGAAAGGTGTTGCTTTAATCTATGAACTGGTTATACCAATGACCAAATCAAAATCGATGACTATTTCAACTTGAAATTCCTTTGGTTTAATTACTTACCTCTAAACTGTGTGTACGTTAAAATGCTCACAAAACGCCTGCCATATGTCAATAAAACAAAATGATACAACGCAGATTCTGATGATAATTTTATCACATTCTGATAAGCTGTGTTAAAATAATTAAACTTTAATACACTCGCCGACTGTCCATCAGCAGCCTATTCGGATTTTGACAACTAATTCTGTTGGCAACTGATCTTTACAATGCAATGTACAAGTACTGAGCTCAGAGCTTCATCAACTTTCATGAAGCTTTTATTATGGGCCACCGGCAGTCAACTCAGCTGCTCTTAAAAAACTATAGAAAACGTGTGCTTTTGCGATTGACAGCAGCAAAGCTAAACAGCTAAAGCTTGGTTGGCCTGGTAATAAAGAAAGGCACAAAGGCAATGCCTTAATGATATCATTTCGCTTGGGAAATTCAGTGCATTGTGTAATTACATTGCACCTTGTTCTGCATGCATGCATTTTTGCGTGTGAAAAACCCGTTTCATTGTCATTTATAGCGTGGCTTTTCTAGTTGGTTCATCAATAGATATATTTTTGCAGTATTTTCAATTCATTTGTAATATAGTCAAAGTTTGATTATGCAATTTACAGAATTTTATTATACGCGTATACTATAAATCTGCACCGAAAATAAATAAGCCTTTTAATTTTTTTGGTTTGGAGTAATACAAATGCCAAGGTGATAAGAATCACAAATTTATTTTAAAACTTGTGCCATCGTAAAAATTATTCATTCGTTATAACCTTAGTTGCTTAATTTGCTTAAACTAAACGAGTAGCATAATAGCTTTAAAACAAATCTCGAAATACATTAATAAATGGCGCGATTGTCAAAAATCATGTTAGCATTTATTGCTTATGAAAATTACAACAAAAATAAACGACAATTTGTTCATCTAGCGAAATTTAAGAAATATAATGCTGAGAGTTTTGAAGTGAGAAGTTGATTTTTTGCATTTATTATCAGCAATATGATAAAAAGAGTAGCAAATATAGTTAGTTAGTAGCAAATTATAATTAGCAAATAGTTGCTAGCCCGACTCTATCAATATTTAACAGCATCACAATTTATAAATTGATAATGAAGTGAGGTACATAGATGGTTATAAACTCTGGCATGAAAACCCTCGTGTACTTTTACGTTGTTATTTCAAAAAATAGATACAGTAAGCATTTAAAACATGCTTGCTGCTTAGGTTTTAATTATTTTTTTAAAACGAATCAAAGGTTTGGTTAGATTCTTTCCGATTTTTAATATGGCACTATGAAATTAGCATTAACCGTATCCATGGTTAGCCCATAAAAAGCTTGCCACAGGATATTACAAATACACATAAACTTTATCGTTATCTCTAACTTAATCAAATACTCGATGATACGAACAGTCCGAGCAAATATTTCTAATTAAGCTTGCAGTCTTACAAAACAATTACTTAAAGGACATTTTTGGTACCTTAGTCATGCACGCGCGATGGGCGAGGTACATTAATTTTGATAGCTTTCTAAACTACCCACACACATTACTGAACATTGTCACTTATAAAAACTCCAGGGTACTAAATATAATTATATATATATATAATTCCTTTAATTTGGTGTCGTTAATAACATCTCTCACTCTGTCTAAAATTTTTATATTTGGGTTGTTTTTCATTTTATAAGTAGTTAAGCAGTATGTTTCCAACAAAAATACGTATAATTATTATCCTTTTACACTTGTCATTTGGTCGAACTCAGCGCTTTTTTGAAAAACCAGATATAGGGCGCTGTCAAGATCAATTTAAAAACTTAATTTCCTATCATTCGCAGAAAAATAGATTCAACCATATTCGGAATCTCAATCATATAATTAGTGCGCTGCCAAATTCTTATAGTTCCCTTATTGGAATAACAAATTATCTTGGAGTTGATTTACAGCAAACAAATACCCCTATTTTAATTAGAAGTCCGCTTCAAAGGAATGAGTCTCTAAACTTATTTGGACATTTTATTGAAAGCACCAAAGCATTTCCTGTACTCCGGTCAGGTATAATTCAGATACACTTATTTCTCCCAACTGATATATCATATGAACTTTTCTACTGTATCGTTCATCTTACCACTATTGACGAAAACAATTACCATTTTGCAATAAGCCAATCGCAACCAATATATCATTTGCTGGTTTATAATACGGATAAGGTTAATAGGTTTGACATTTTGGACTGGAGGAGACTGTTGACAGTTAGCAGAAAAGAGATACATTGGCAAAGATTGAGGAAAGGCTTACAGAATCGCAAGATATTAGAGCAAGAATCCGACATATTCTTAGTAATGAAAGTAGCACGGTATTCAAGAGGAACGATCACTAGCATTCAGGTGGTTCGGCGCTGCCAATGCTCTCAGATAATACAGCTTATTCAGATAAAACTCAGTGTTTTCATTAAAACTAAAAGTACAACCATACTTGGGTTAAGTCATCCTGCACATTTCTTTTGGAAGCTTGTTACAAACAACCATGCTGGTTCTGACACAACTAAAAAACTTCTAAGACACATGTCAAATTGTAACCCAAGGAAAAAGGCTAAGGATGCAATAATTACTCCAACCGATTCCATGGATAAATTTTTGTTTTATTTATCCTTGCTAATACATTCGCTTATGAAAAACTCGACTTATATCACGGAGTCTGGTTTCGAATACGAACAAAATGTGAGCCCAATAAATGAAATGAAAGATATCAGTTTGTTGGCGGCAGAATTTTTTCCTGCAGACCGTACATCTGAATCTGCACTTGTAATTCAAAACCATTTGAGTGCACTTCGGTTCATAACTTGTGGGGTACGTAGCACAGAGTCACTTTCATATCAAGAACTATTTAATATCTTTAGTATCTCTGTATGGCTCTGTATTGTAGCAACAATATTGGTTTTAACATTTGTCATAGCAGCAATATATTCTAGGCAAAAAAGAACCCTGCGCTGGTCAGAAAATATATTTCGTATGATACCAATTCTTCTAGAGCAGGGCGATCCATTTCAAAAATATATTGAAAAGATATCTACTCTAAGAATACTGTTGTCGGGATTCTTTTTTGGTACAGTAGTTTTGACCAATGCTTACAGAAACGAAAACATGTTTAATCTGATAAAACCAAGACAAATCTTTTTCTATGAGCAACTTAGTGAGCTAATTCAAGGAAACTTCTCAATTTACAGTAGGTTCGTGTCGAAAAAATTACCACGAAGGCTTACATCAAATGATTACAAAAACAGAATTGGAAACTTTTTATTCACAACAGAAGTGGCTGAAAAATTCAAATTATATGAAGCATATTCCCGTTATTCTCTAATGTCGAACAAATTAGAGGTCATTGCTAAATTTCATGAACAGAATAAACATTCCGATACAATGCTACATAATGTTGTAACACTACTATCCGGTGTACCTCGAAACGTATCAGAAATTGGGTTGATTAGACAGAAAATTTCTGAAATTGAAGAGGCTTGGTACATGGATGCACTTAAAAACTGTGAAAGGGTGGCCATATTTCTACCCATCTACAAATCCATAGAAATATACAAAAATTTAAAACAAAACATGAACCAACATATAAGCCTTAGTAAGGAAGCTTACGGTGAAGTAAACATAGCAATAAAAGCAGTAGTTCATCCACCTCCATACATATTCAAACGAATACAAGTTCTTGTGGAATCGGGAATACCCGTTTGGATATCCCCACGCCTAAGTAATGAAATTTTCATTGCTAATAAAGAAGACGAAAGGCGGCCTACAAAAGCAACAATGACAGGAAATATAAGTATCATCTTTTTTATTTTATTAGGTGGATCTCTCTTGGGAATAGTAGTTATTTTCATAGAAACTGCATTAAAAATTAATGCAGTTTTAAAGAAAATACGTTTGAAAATCAGACGTGCCATACAGTATACGCTACAAGCGTTTGTATACTGTACCTATAAAATCAAAGTAGTTGTAAGAAAGCAGTCTGCTGTAAGACGATTCTGAATATTTTAGCAACACTTACATACTTTACACAGCACATTTAAAATGATTACACATTCACTGCTGATTCCAAATATGGTAAACAAAAACTTTGCAAAGTAAAAAACAATATTTTGAAAATCCGTTGTTTTATTCTTATGGTATTGCTGTTATCATACACTCATTCAGCTTACTTTAAAAGTGCACTTTTAAATAGTTTTAAGGAAACAAACTGCCTGTAGTAAGACAATTCTAACTTCAATTAAAATTAAATTTGCATAATTCACACAAACCGCTCAACATTTAGCATGTATTATTATTACGATGGCATTACAGATACCTAAAATTGTAAAATGTAATGTATTGAAAATATTATGTCAAACCTATTTAAACTAACACCTACACAAATATCTATGTCTAAAGAAGGACAATAGTTGTACTACGATATTAATATAGCACTGGAAAATAGTTTTAAGAAAATATATATGCTCATTAATCTTCTACACAATTATTTGTTAGCCGTAATAGCAAACGCACGTAACGTGTTTAAAACGTTTAAAATAAAAGATTGCTAATAACATATGGTCAAACTTCATAAATAGTTATATTATTATTTATTTTAAGAGAATAAAAATGGTGTTTTCAGCACTCTTGTGACAGTTAACAACATGCTCCTATGTCATGTTACTATTACAATGATAGTAAGAACAACATAATCAGCTTACAATATTTGTTTTCGCTATTAAAATTGCAAAACAAAATATTTGTAAAAGCTAATTTATATTATATCACATAAATTTATGTATCAGATAAATTACAATTAAAACTCTATGGATAATAAAACAGTAGTTGTATTATTCGCTAGTAAGTCTAACATACTTAATGGATAATCATGCTTTATGACATAAAAGCCTCCAACCTGTGTACCGTATACAATAAACTGCCGACTGAGCATCTTATAACAGCGTCTTGTGCTACTGCTACATCTTAACTGTGTGTATCTGCTCACCAATGCCGGGGATATTTTTAAGCAACATTTATAAATTACCGAAAATGTCTGAACTATAATCAGAAACGTTGTGAGCAAGGCCACTAGTAAGAACAAGGCAAATCCTGTTATTTTCACCAGTCCAAGATGAGTAGTTTTGAATACAACCAAAATACAACCTACAATTGCACCTTGAAAAGTTAGAATGAAGCTGGGAACAAAGCTATATTCAAACATGGAGTTGAATAATTTGTTGAGTAGAACGGTAGAATTATAGATGTTGAGAATTAATGTGAAATCTTTTATGTCCATAGCAGATGCAATTTCCTCTCTGAATTTTAAGAACATATAAGTTATACTTGTTGTTAAAATTAAACAGATATTGTCGAGAACGCTATTATAATTGTAAAGCAAAAGTACTACCCACTGGTAGTTTGTATGAGTGCATTTAGTCGTGATAGGAAATGGGAGCCGGGCTTTCACCAGTATAGGTAGCTATGCAACCCTGTCAAATTGTAATGTAGTAAATGCACTATTTGACTGCGTGTGGATCATCAGTGTCACGCAGTTCAGTTTGTCATTAGTCGTTCGTTCGTCACTGCTAAATTGTAGTAATTTTCAAGTCCCAGTAATTGATCTAAATTGTAGTTAAACTTTTGTGATAATTGGTCAATTAAAGTTAATCTTTGCTAAATCTTTTGTGCTTATCATTTTAAGCTAAGTCATCTTGTAATTCTTGTCATAACCGTCGGGTTCTGGATTTGTTAGTTTTCAACTATCACCTTCTGTGATAGGAGTTCAATATCAGGCGTTGGCGAGCATAGACCCGTCCCTGACATTGTGGAGGCCCTGCCCAGATCGCCGTTGTTTTGATAAGTTCCGTGTCCAAGATGAGTGATTTACAAAAAGTGTACGACTTGAAGAAGGAGGTTATCGTGAAGGCAATCGAGAAGACGAAAGAAGCCCTAGTGAATGAAGACGTGTCTGCAGAGGCGTTACGAGGTCTACTCTCCCTGCTCTCCAGATGCCAAGAACGATTCCTTAAGGCTAGTGACGACTTGTTGGCAGAGAAGTTGACGAATGGTGACGATGCAGATACTCTGTTGAAGCTGGAATTGGAACAAGGAGAAATATATTCAACATCAGAAGGACTAGCTCAGAAGATTGATGACATCTGGAGATCATCGAAGAAGGATGTCGATGGAGCAAGTGTAAAAAGCAGCAAGGAGTTACATCATCGTTTGCCAAAGTTGGAACTGCCGAAGTTTAGTGGGGATGTGAGGGATTGGTTACAATTTTGGAGTCAGTTTGAGACGGTCCACAAGGATGAAAATATGGACACCATTGTCAAGTTCCAGTACCTTGTCCAGTGCATGAAAAGTGGATCTCAGGCTTTGGAAATTGTATCAAGTTACCCCATGAGTGAGAAGAATTATCCGTTGGCTGTGCAAAGTCTCAAGGAAAGATATGGACGTGAGGACATCTTAGTGGAAGTCTACGTGCGAGATTTGATCGGGTTGATGGTGAATCATAGGTCAACCGATATTTCGAGCCTGTATGTGAAGTTGTCATCACAGTTACGAGCTTTGGGAACTTTGGGTGTTACCTCGGATAAGTCTGCCGCAATTTTGTATCCCATGGTTGAGAGTACGCTGCCAGAGGACGTGTTGTTGGTTTGGGAGAGATTCAGGATGTCCGCCGTGTTCAAAGACGAGAATAAATCCACTAGCGAAATTCATTTGGAGCAGCTCATGAAGTTTTTGCAAGATGAGGTTTCCGGGAAAGAGAGAATCAGATTGGCTCGCCAAGGTGTCTCGGAGAACCTTAGATCAAGAAATAATGACAAGGGAAGGTCAACCCCAGCAACAGCCGCAACATTCGTGAGTACCGAGAAATCAGGCGACAGTTGTATTTTTTGTGATATGGACCACCCTAGTCAAGACTGCGGACATGCATCAGATCTGTCACAGGAGGAGAAGGAAGCCCTGGTAAAGAAACATAAGCGTTGTTTCTGCTGCCTAAAGCCAGGACATACTTCTAAGAAATGCCAATCTTCAGTCAAGTGTTTGTGTTGTGGAAAGCGTCATTGGACTATAATGTGTAGGACGCTCAAAAGCCCGGCGCCTTTAAGTGATTCAAGTGTAAAGGAGCAGCTGGGGACTTCCAATCAAAATAAGAGTGTGGAAATGTGTAATCATGTCGTCCAGTCAAGAAGAGTTCTCCAGACTGTATTGATGAAGATTTTTGGGAAGGATAGGATAAGAATCGTGCGCGCAATTTTGGATTCTTGCTCCGTAAAGTCATATATTCTCAAGAAAACCGTGGAACAGTTGGGACTACAAGCTTATGGACATGAAGAGGTGATCCACATTCTGTTCGGGGGGTTGGAAACTAAACCGCAGAAGCATCAGTGTTACAAAATTACGACTTCAAGTCTGGATGCTTCATTTGATATTGTGCTGGAAGTCTCGGATAAGGACAAAATCACCGGGACAGTTGATCGTGTGCCTCTCGGACCGTGGACCAAAGAATTGAAGAAGTATGGCATTGAGCTATCAGATGGTCACGGTACAGAATGTGAAGAGGAAATCGAAGTGTTAATTGGAGCGGATTTTTATGGGAAGTTGCTCACTGGTAAGAAGGTGGATTTGGAGTCTGGACCAACGGCTATTGAGACCAAGTTTGGATGGACAATGCTCGGAAAGCTCGAAGAAAGTTATTGTGAAAAAAGGGAGCCGGGTTTTGTTATTGCACATCATGTCTTGGATTTGGCCGTGACGGATTTGTGGAATCTAGGCATCAGTATAAGTGAACCTTCTCTGCGTGTAACAAGAGAGCAACAACAAATCGCCGCCATGTCACAGTTCTCAGATTCTGTGAAAATTAATGATGATGGCAGGTATCTTGTCAGACTTCCGTGGTATCCGGATCATCCACCACTGCCGACAAATCGTGGAATTGTAGAAAAGAGATTGTTGTCACGGACCAAAGAGCTGCAAAAACAAGAGCTAGTGGAAGGCTACCATCAAGTATTCAAGGAGTGGGAAGCTGGCAGAATCATCGAGGAAGTGCCTGTCACTTTAGCATGGATTAGGAGACAAGACAACTGGTCAAGATTTGTTGACAATCGAGTTAGTAAAATCCGGAAATTGAGTGGAAACTCACAATGGAGGCAAGTACCCGGAAAGTTGAATCCCTCGGACCTTCCATCAAGAGGGACACATTGTCATTGCCACATGGTGGGAGGGACCGAAGTGGTTATATGGAAATGAGGATACGTGGCCAGCAAGTGAGTATAATCCGGATGAAGGTGAAATTAGTGAAGAAAACAAGAATCTGGAAACTACCGCTATTTTTGAGAGACCGTTCAAGTTTTCTGATTACCACAAGATTGTGAGAATCATGAAGGACAAATGCTTTGTTAGGATTTGTGGGGAATTGAAGCTTGAAGAGTTAAAGAAGGCTGAAGTTGAATTACTAGGGTATATTCAACAGACAGAGTTTCCAGAAGGAGAAGATTCTAGGAAGATTCTTGGTATGGCAGCAATAGTGTACTCCGATGGCTTAATAAGGATCAAGACGAAGGTTGTGGATCATGATGAAGAATTTGCTCGACGCATTGTGTTACCGTCCAGGAATCGTATTGTGTGGAGGATGATCTGGAAGTGTCATGTGCTTAACTCCCATGCTGTTGGAGGAATACTTCTGGCTCATCTCAGAGAAAAGTTCTGGATACTAAATGGGCGCCGGGAATGTTCTAATGTGACCAAGCATTGTGTCAAGTGTCTACGCTTTCGTGTGAAAAGTTGTGAAACGCCAGAGCCACCATTGCCAAAAGATCGTGTGAAATTCGGACCGGCATTTGATGTAGCAGGAGTGGATTTTGCTGGGTTTTTCGTTATGCTAGAGTACAAACTAATAATGGAGAGTACAACCGACCGGTTCAACGTTTACACTTTTTAGAAATCAATGAATTAGATTAGTTAGAAACATTGTAAACTGGTGTGCTCGGTTCCTCAAAAGGTAGTAGTTTTTCTGCTCTTGTATGAATGTTTTTGTGTTTTGGTTGGTCATTTGACTTGTAAAAGTACTAACTGCTTTCCAAGACAAGTAAGTATGATGTGCACACACCAGACGAGCATTCGTCTCCTAATAGCCTTAAAAAGCTGTACTGGTGTAAAGAGCAATTTTTCTTAGTAATTTTATGTGTGAATGTTTTCAATAACTCATTAATATTCGTAATTGAAAAGGTGGGAGTTATGTCGAGAACGCTATTATAATTGTAAAGCAAAAGTACTACCCACTGGTAGTTTGTATGAGTGCATTTAGTCGTGATAGGAAATGGGAGCCGGGCTTTCACCAGTATAGGTAGCTATGCAACCCTGTCAAATTGTAATGTAGTAAATGCACTATTTGACTGCGTGTGGATCATCAGTGTCACGCAGTTCAGTTTGTCATTAGTCGTTCGTTCGTCACTGCTAAATTGTAGTAATTTTCAAGTCCCAGTAATTGATCTAAATTGTAGTTAAACTTTTGTGATAATTGGTCAATTAAAGTTAATCTTTGCTAAATCTTTTGTGCTTATCATTTTAAGCTAAGTCATCTTGTAATTCTTGTCATAACCGTCGGGTTCTGGATTTGTTAGTTTTCAACTATCACCTTCTGTGATAGGAGTTCAATATCAGGCGTTGGCGAGCATAGACCCGTCCCTGACAGATATCAAGCATATTTTTTGTTCCTTTTACCTAATAATTTTATGAATCGTCCAAATTATTTGTAGATTCACCACAACCACGTACAGAATAATAATAAAAGCTCCCCATTGTAGTTGTTCCGCAAGCTGTTCCACGCCAACTTTGAAAATGATTATACCTACTGACTCGCTTTCATATTCCCAATATCTATTCTTCAAAACTGTATTCATGAGAAACCAAGCTCCATCGTGTATGTATGCCACAAGGGCACTGCAAAATACAGTTGTTCCAACTACACAAACAAGCATTCCAGATAGACCCACGTTTACTATAAACCTGCATCTTAGAAACATGTGACGTACATTGTTTCTTTTTTGCGGAGAAATGCTTTGCTCAATTGTTTTTGCCAGATTTAAGGCTTCCCATTGCAGTCTTGGAAATTCTTTATAGTTGAGAAGCAAGGTTAAGTGATAACAGAATATACATGCCATTGTTACTAAAATCCATAACGTGTGTAGAACCAGATACTTGTACATTTGTAGCCGCAAGTATTTGTCTAGCTCTTCAAAAAATGCAATTATTGCATTAGTTAAGTATGTTAAAGTGAATAACTCATTACATCTCCAGAAAAAATAATTTGCTGAATAAGAACTTGTTCTGTGCAAAAGGAAGCCAAACTCGTGCGTTTTATGACGATCTAAAGCAAATGGATACGCGGCTAGAGTTGAGTATAAACTAAACGTAAATTTCAACAAAGTATCTAAGAACGCAGAAATGTTATGCGAGCTAAGTTTGTTATGAGAAACAGTATGGTTACGGTTACAGTAAACTTTTATGCTAAGAAAAGATTCAATTAAAGACTTCATACTGCTAAGTGTTTTTACAAATAAAAAATATGGATATTTAGGGAGATTTTAAAACACATTGGCGAATAGAAAGCCTAAAAGTAATTTAATGCCTGGATAAAACACGATTTTGGGTCAACGTATTTCGTTGAAACTGAAGGGAAATGCAATTATGAAACATTGTAAGATGTCTTAAAATATTGATTATTATATAACATGCATAATATGACCCCGATATTTTGAGAAGGTGATTCATTCAAGGTTATGCATTAATTAATCATCATGAAAAAATTAACGATTTCGCATATGTGCCAAGGTTAAGGCTACAGTAAATGTTTAATTACAGCGCTTCCTTACACAATCTAAAGAAAATTTTACAACCAATCACTTTAAAGTTTTTGTGACAAGTTTAAGGTGTTACAATCATGCAAGGAAAAGTCACAAAACTGTAAATTTTCCTCCCTATAAAGTACTGAATGTCTTAACGATTCATGATTATTAAGACTTTGAGTATATTATTTGAAGATTGTTTTCAAATACCTTCAACATTTTACAAGGCGTGGCACGTAAAAAGACCCAACGAAAGAATCCCCAATTTTTGAGACCCAAACGTAAAAATCCACAATGCGTAAAAAGACCCAACATAAAAATCCCCAATTAAAATTTAGAGTTCATACAATAGCCAGCATGAAAGCAATTAAGGTAAACACTAATTGGTACACACATAATCAAAATTTTGGAATTTATTTGTTCTTTAAAGTTTTTGGACTCTATATATATCATCTTCATCTTTATAGAAGAAGAAGAATATTTTTTCACAAATCACAATATTTCGTCGCAAAAAGTCCCAACATGCAAAATATCCTAATATCCTAATGCCTTGTCCCTTAATTTGCATAAAAGAACAATACATGAATCTTTCTGGTCATTATCAACTACACATATTACCACAAAAAAAAAAGAAAAATGCTCGCATTTCAAGATTACTTGCGAAACGCATCAAAAAATGGTTTATATACTTAAAGTCATATTAGAGTCATACATGAGCAGTGAATCAGTTTCAGTTAGGGCAGATTTGCGATTTTCTATACTTATAAACGTTTCACGACTACCTAAAACAGTGTTAAAAGTTTAAGAGAAGTCTTATAGTATATTGCATTAAATAAATACTTGAAACTTTTAAAAATATGACTTTGTTTTGTAAATATGAAGATAATATATGAAGAGTCCGAAAACTATAAGGAACAAAAAATAAAAACCGACGTTTTGAATATGTGTTCACCAGCTATTGTGTAACCTACTTGCTTTCATGCTGGTTTTTGTATGAATTCTAAATTTTAATTGGGAATTTTTACGTTGGGTCTTTTTACGCATTGTGGATTTTTACGTTTGGGTCTCACAAATTGGGGATTCTTACGTTGGGTCTTTTTACGTTGGGTCTTTTTACATGAGACCTTTACAAGGATTTAACACCCGCTTGCTGTAAAATAAGGTTTTTGTAGAATAACAAGACCTCTTCTGTCCTTTAACTAATTTAAATCAATAGTTCAAACTATAAGCTAATACTATTCACCTATTAATGCGCACATACTTGTACTTTTTTATGCAGGTTTTGTTTTCTTCACTAGTTCCAATAACCAATCAATCTAGAGTTATGTTTGAAAACCTGGATATTCGTTAGAACTAAAGATATGTTTTCGGGTAGTTATAAATTATAATTACACGGATAAGTATTAAAAGCCTTTGCTAAGCAAAATAAGCTTGCATGATTTTTTATTTTAGTACCTTTTACATGAAATGGACGATAACCGTCATACTACTTTTCTGATTGCTTTCTTATACAAGGCTCAAAAGTAATGTTCCGCTCACTATAGAAAGCATTCATTTTTAGACGTGCTATCTGTTGTGCTATCTGTTGTTTGCCTAATTGAGTATATCCAATCATGTATTTAGTAAAAGTAATACTCATTGTTGCATTGAATAAAGCCTCACTACTTCAGAAACCAAGTTTAACATGCTTTGAACGAATTCGCACAGAAACTCATAATCATATCTCTACACATATATTTCACCGTGCAGAGAACCTCAATCACATACTGCACGGATTTGGAATCCATGACAAACCACTTATTGGGATAACAAACTACGTTGGTACTAATATAAAAGAAACTGATGTTCCAATTTTACTTCGAAGTCCGATTAATAGGAGTACAACTTTCAATTTATTTGGACATATTCTGAAAAGAACTAAGTATTTTCCAAAAACCTGGTTGAGAATAATTCAATTGCATTTATTTTTGCAACCAAATCTAACGGTGCAAGGTCAATGTCTTGCTAAACTTTTTAAATTTAACAGAAAGCAATTCCATTTTTTAGTTTCGGAATCACTACCAATCTACCATGCAATAATAGATAATACCAAAAAATTTACTGTGTCAGCTACTCACAAATGGATTCTAGCTTTAAAAAAGAGCAGGCATATGTTGGAAAATGCAAATAATTTTATTCAACAAGATATATTTCTATTATTGCACGTATCACAGTTTTCAAAAGGGATTATTACAAGTGTAAACCTTGTGCAATTTTGCCAATGCTCTGAGATTTTACAGTTTGTTAACATTAAATTCAGTACATTCATCCGTGGAATTAACATGCTTGAATTCAGTTACCCAGTACACTCGTTTTGGAAGGTTGTACTAGGAAAATCACCAAATTCAGATATAAACATAAAACTATTAAGTTATATCTCTGGTTTTATACCGGACAGTAATTCAAATGACGTAAGTGTTACCGAAGGTGATTTGGCAGACAAATTTTTGGTTGACGTATCTCTCCTTATTCATTCGTTGATGCAAAACTCTACTTATATTAAAGAGAAAGACTTTGAAATCAAGAAAAATAAAAACACTAAACCAGTTGAGGCGTTATCTTATAGAGTCACAACACTGATGATTGCTTTTAAACCAACTACAAGTATTTGGAGACAATCAATTGTAATTCCAATAAGGTTCAGTGGACTCAGGCTTATCACATGTGGAGTACGTGAGATGAACACTCTTTTGTTCAAGGAACTAATCAGTAGTTTGGATATTTATGTCTGGTTTTGTACAGTGGCTAGTGTATTTCTTCTAACGTATGCAATATCGGCAATTTATTCAATGCAACGAAAAAGTTTACGCTGGTCTGAAAATATATTTCGTATGCTTCCAATACTCTTGGAGCAAGGTGACCCATTTCAAATCTATGTTGAAAAGATTTCATCACTACGATTGATTCTATTAGGATTCTTTCTTGGCACTATTGTCTTAAGTAATTCCTACAGAAACGAAAACATGTACAATTTGATTAAACCTAGAAAATCCCTTTTCTACGAAAATATTAATCAGCTTCTTCATGACAACATTTCTATTTACAGCAGGGTGAAGGTTATGCCAAGGCATTTTGTAGCCGACAAACTGTTTTCATTCAAAAGTGTGGATAAAATAAGTAAAGAGTTCATTGTCACGTCAGAGTTAGCAGAGTCACTTTGGGTTTACGAAACAACGCCATATAATTTTTCTATTCCGAACAAACTTAGAACACTTTTAACATCTCATACATATTACTCAAGCTTTATCCAAACGTTCCGTAATCTTGTAGCACATTATACTTCTGGTGGATTTTGGGATAGACTTCATTACATTTCCCATGCAATTTCAAAGGAAGAAAGAAAATGGTTTATGAATAGTCTAGAAAGCTGTAATAAGATGGCTTTAATGTTACCTAACTATGACTCCATAAAGCTTTACAAAGACTTGAAACAAAAATCCAGTTCATGCATAAACTTTAACGAACAAGTTTACAGTAGAACAAACATAGTTATTTCGGTAAAATATTATCCACCTCCGTACATTTTCAAACAAATGAAGCATGTTGCCGAATCAGGAATTCCCTTTTGGTTATCACCAAGCTTAAGTAGTAACATTCTAAGTGCAAATAAACAAGACGATAAACGCCCTCAGCAAGTATCCATACAAGGAAATATTCTTGTTATATTTACAGTTTTAGCCGTAGGATCAATTTTAGGGCTAATAACCTTCATCCTAGAAACATTTCCACTCCGGAATATTTCACGTTCAATTCAAATAATTTTAAGAATCGCAAATCCTGTTAAACGTACATTAGGAATAGGTAGGTTCTGTACCGATAAAGTGAAAATGCGAATTAGAAACTTCTTTATGGTATTATCAAATTACTTCTTATTACTCTCTAAAGTTACTTTTAAAGTTTCTTATCACTAAATAAAAGATTCGTTTCATTCTTAAGAAATATTATAACATGTACTTAATTGCAAAATATATCACTATATCAGTATAAAGTTCTCCTAAAAATTCACTTAAAAGTCTAAAGATAAAAGCACAGTTGTTGTAGTATTTGCAAGAATGTCTAACATACATAATGGATAGTCATGTTTGATGACATAGAATCCTCCAACCTGAATACCATACATAATATACTGCCTACTAAGCATTTTCAGATGGCGTTTCATTCTACTGCTGCAACTCAATTCTGTGTATCTACTTAATAGTTTATGTGGAATTTTCAGACAACTTTTGTATATTACTGAAAATGCCTGAACCACAATCAAAAATGTTGCCACCGTTGCCAGGAGCAGAAATAGGACAAATCCAGTAATATTTGCCAACCCAAGATGAAGCGTTTTGAAAACAACCAAAATACATCCAACAGTACCTGCTTGAAAAGTTATAACGAAACTTGGGACAAAGCTGTACTCAAACATAGAGTTGAATAATTTGTTGAGTAGAACTGTAGAGTTGTGGATGTTGAGAATTTTTATAAAATCCTGAATTCCTGTGGCAGATGCAATTTCCTCTCTAAAATTTCAAAACAGTTGATTTGTTATTTTTGCTGAATATAGATTTCAAAATTTCAATTGTAATTTGTACCTTATTATTTTGTGAATTGTCCAAATTACTTGCAGATTGGACACAACAACATACAAAATTACAATGAGGGCTCCCCACTGGAAGTGCTCCATCAGCTGCTCAACTACAACCGTTAATACGATCAGATAAACTGATTTACTTTTGTAGTTTCCGAATCGAATTTTTATGGGTAAATTGAGTAGAAACCAAGGTGCATCATGTATATATCCAACAACTGCGCTGCAGAACACAGTAGTTCCAACGACAGAAACAAGTAGTCCAAGGAAGGCCATGTTACGTAATGATTTACATCTTAGAAACATATTTCGTACTCTGGCATGAGTGTACAAACGTTGCTCCATTTTCTTTGCCAGACCTAAAGTTTCTTTTTGTAGAGCAGGGAACTGTTTATAATTCAGGAACAACGTTAAGTGGAAACAAAAGATGCATGCAAATGTAATCAATACCCACAATGTGTGAAGAACCAAGTATGCATACAACTGTTTCTCCAAGTATGAATCTAACTCTAGAAAAAATGATGTAACTGAATTGATTAGATATATTATAGTGATAACTTCGTTATATCTCCAAAGTAAGTAATTTGCTGAATAACACCTGGTTCTAACTAAAACTGCACCAAACTCATGAGCTTGTAGATCTATTGTAAAAGGATATGCGGCAAGTGTTGTATAAAAAGAAAACATGAATTTCATTACATGATCCAAATTTTCGTGCAACACACGAGAAGAACAGAAACTGAAATTGTGAAAAGTATGAGCTTTAAAGTTTATAAAAGCATTCAAAAGGAACTTCATTTTCACTTACCTAAATCAACTAATTTCATTTAGAAAATTACACAAACTAACTATAAGTAAAAAAGCCTGCTCTTATCTGGTTCTACCGCGCCCTTTTATAACTCTACTATTTCGTCAAATTCCTACATTTTCTCTCTCATTAATTACTTTTGCGTAACCTTTCAAATGAATGATGTGCCAAATTTTATGTTACTCATATTTTCAAGGCGACTTCGAAGGATTTAAAATATTCCTAGAATATGTTCTATTTTGCATTTCTTGTGATCGATTTCCGTACTTTCGTTGTCATATTTAATCTAGGACATAAGTACTGCGTTTATAAATTCAACACTTTAAAAATAACAAAATTACGGCATGATAGCATCAGGGTGAAACATGAAATGAATCCTGCATTAGGCAGTTCAATTTACTACATAATATTTCTGAGAAATTCGGTTTTTCATCAATTCATAAGAATTTGTTCTTTTTATTTATTCATTTTGTTCCAAGGTGTCGAGATTAAGTAAAGTTACTTGCTTGTTTTCAAGGCTAAAACTTTATAATGTCACAGAAAAGGCAATGGCTACCGCCACGCCAACTCAAGATTGACATATTTCGAAATTCCCAAAAACATTAAATTGCATACGTGTGTTGATAGCTAATGTCAGGCTGATACTAACGCAAAAAATTTTGTGCGTATAAATCTAACGTAAGGAAGTTATGGGCGTTTGAAGTTTAACTGCTTTTTGAACATTTAGTGCTGTAAAAGTGCAATTTGGATGAAATAAAAATTTCGGCTATCTTCAAATGACATAACAAAGGTAGCCGAACAATTTCTGACCAAAAAATTATCAAAAAGTTAATTATAATTTTAATTGCCCTGTTAACTTTAACCGCAATTATCTTCTTTCCGCTTGCAGTACTAGACCTAATAGTCACGTCATTAGAATCAGCACCTTTAAATATACCAAACGCAGTTGTAATTGGGCTTAGTACTGGAGGCGGAAAGAAGATAATTACGGGTTAAGTTAACAGGGCAATTAAAATTATAATTAACTTTTTGAAAAATTTTTGGTCAGAAATTGTTCGGCTACCTCTAAAATGTCATTTGAAGATAGCCAAAAATTGTGTTTCCTCCAAATTGCACTTTTACAGCACTAAATGTTCAAAATCATTTAAATTGTAAATGCCCATAACTTCCGTACGATACTTCATTTAATACAATTTTTTTACAAATACTATGAACCTGACACTAGTTATGTTTAAACGCATACAAATTCTTGTTTTCTGAAATTTCGAAAAATTATGACTTTGAAAAAATTCCTGTTTTGGGCTGGCGGTAGCCAATTGCTTTAGGATATATCAACCGACTGAAAAAGAAAATAAGATATAATACATATATAGTAAGCAAACGAGGACAGCTTGATGGCCAAGAATCAAATTTTTGCTTACATCACACGATCCTTATTCATTCATAGACTTGCACGTTTCTTGGCATAAAATTCAGAAAGTATTATCTAATTTGAAAAATATATTAAGCTGACATATATGCCGTTGCATACATACGAGTAAAATTATACAATAGGATGCTTAAAAATATTTTGTTTAGTTCAAAAACGCATAATATCATGATCAAATTACCTGATAGTTTATCGGTTTATTTCAAACTTGTTGGAACAATTATTGCTTTCCTTACATTGCTCCAATGTTTAACGAAGGCATTTCTTCATCACATGCTATATCGTGCATTATTCCTTCTATTTTGAAATCCATTTGAAATGCTATCACGTACATGAAACTAAATTAAATGTTGACCAGACAAAAGCAATCAAATTTTGAGAATTATATCTACCATATATTAAACAGTAGATTTAAAATGATATGACATGAAATTTTGAAACTTATATGCTTCAATGTGTTTTTGTTTGAATGTAGTAGTAGACTGTAATTTATATGTTTATAACTTTTGAATGTCAGCCTAGAATGTAATTAAGGCATACCAGAGCAAATATAAAAACCTATTTGTTTTTCAATACTTTATAATTAAAGACGTTTGAAAAATGTAGTAAAAACAGAAGAGAACGGAACAAAATAACTTTACAGGCTAAAGTAGCAACGTAATGTTAATTTCATATTTCACTGGAACTAGTACCTTGCATATCACTCACGCCATCGGCGTGTCAAATAAAACTAATTTTTAAAAGAGCTGTCTTATATTATTAATAGCAAACTTTAAAATCGTGTCGTAAGCACTTAAAATGCTTACTTTCTTTCTCGTCTTTATCCTACAGCTAACCAGTTCTCCTGAATTTACAGAGAAATAACCTTTATTCAAGTAATTTATAAGAAAGTTAATTTAGATTCTCGAAAACAATATTCAAGCATGCAGCTTCTAAAGCTTATACTTGTATGTACGTGTGTTTTAGGTACGTTTGGTGCTCAAGAAATATATTCAGACCCAGAGCTTTTACAATGGTGTTTAGAACAGGTTCGCTTAAAAATTTGCAATCATACTTCTAACACAATATTGCCCCGTATTGTGAACCTGAACGAGATACTAAACAAGTTGCCAGACAATGATAGATCGCTCATTGCAATCACAAACTACATTGGTGTAGATATAAAAGAAACTCTACTTCCGGTTTTACTAAGAAGTGCCATATATGAAAACAGTACCATTAGTATATTCGGACACATTTTACAAAGTACTATACATTGGCCTAAGCCCTGGACTGGGTCAATTCAGTTACACTTATATTTGCCCCCTGATTTTTCGAGACTACGAGGAACGGGAATCTTTGATCTAACAGCATTTATCCGAATACGATATCGCCTTATATATACTGGATCACTACCGGTATACCAAGTGCTAGTGCATAATCTGAACATTTTTACTTTGTATGACATAGACAGTTGGATAATGATGTTGATAGACGGCAGGAAAGAGCTACAATTTGCTGACACTTTGATTCAACAAACCGATGTGTATCTACTAACGCATATACAATTTACAAATGGATTTATTACGAGTGTCAAACTTGTACAACGTTGTCGATGCCAACATTTGGAACATGTGGCTCAATATAAGATCATTAGTCTCAATGAACCTCTTACTAAACTTAAATTGCTTGAATTAAGTTATCCAAGGCATTTCTGGTGGGAGCTAAGATTTAAGTACATGGCGGGTTACTACAAGGAAAACATAATGTTATCACATCTTATGTCAAATTGTAAACTAGGTAAAGTTAGAAACACACCATCTTTTCAAATTGATTCGCTGGAAAATTTCTTTTTTGATGTGTCGTCACTGATATGCTCGTTCATGAAAAATTCCACTTTATTCCATGTTGACGAATTTTATCGCAGAGATAGCAATTACACTTGGTTAGTGATTCAGACTGTAGGAGAAACTGGGGGTAGTAGTAAATATCCATTAGTAATTGTAAATCCATTAAGCGGGCTTAGATTTATATCTTGTGGAGCACGTGGCTTACACGCCTTATTGTTTCAGGAACTAACCAGTAGCTTAGATAAGTATGTGTGGATATGTCTTGTGTGTTGTATTCTGATACTAACATTTAGCATTTCGTCAATTTATTCAATGCAGAGGAAAGCGTTGCGGTGGTCAGAAAATATATTTCGCATGGTTCAGATTCTTTTGGAACAAGGTGATCCATTTCAAATCTACATTGAAAAAATTACATCGCTTCGATTAATTCTGATTGGGTTTTTCATTGGAAGTTTGGTACTCAGCAATTCGTATAGACATGAAAATATGTATAACTTGATCAAATCAAGAAATGCTTTACTTTACGAAACAACAGATCAGCTAATTCATGATAACATTTCTATTCATAGCAGAGTCGCATATATTAGGCGAAGGTATACTGCTAATTATTCAATGAAAGATTTACATAATGTGTTTGATAAGTTCTACTTTTCATCTGAATTGACTGAAACAAATAACCTCTATAATAATATGTTCTTTAGAACAAGTGAATCCAAGCTGTTGAGATATCAAAGACAATATCCAAACTTTAAGAAGAAATTACATAGCATTTTGAATGGAACTTCAGTTAATACGTACAATACACTTTATGAAAGGTTAACACTAATTTCTGAAGATGAAGAAACTTGGTATATGGAAGCTCTTAAAACTTGCAAGAGAATAGCAATGTTTTTGCCTATTTACAAGTCAGCCAAAATATACAAAGACCTTAAACATCAAACAAAGCATATCAACCTAGGATCTGAAGTCCTTTTCAGAGTAAACATTGGTGTCAGCATTCAAAAGAACTCACCTCCGCACTTAGTCATTAGTTTAAAATCGATCGTGGAATCGGGAATTGCAACCTGGCTGTCTAAAAACCACAATGTGATCCAAACCAATTACAAACAAGAAAACACAAGCCCTCAGAGAGCGTCAATGAATGGAAACATCAGAGTAATATTTTCAATCTTAGCTGTGGGATCTCTCCTAGGAATACTTTGTTTTCTCATTGAAACTAACTTGAGAGTAGGATCCCCTGTGAATAGACTAATATTTAGACTAAGATTTATACACTTTACAAACTGCATATATCATTATTTTATTAACTTTATCCATAAACTGAAAGTAATTTTTAAAAATGCACAGTCTACAATAGTAATAGGACGGATAATAATAGTTAAACAACAAACAGCAACAGAGCTACAGTAGTAGAAAGAAAGTTGTATAGCATTATTATCTCAAATATTACAAAATCTAAGAATCTTCAAATTGCACTTTTAAAGAATCAACACGTGCCTATGAAAAATCTGTTTTGTCATGCACCCTTGCTAAAATAAATCTAAAAGTTAGAGCAATACTTAACAATTCTTTTTACTTAATATGTAATATTATCGTTTTAATAGTAATAAAATGGTATTACAACATTAGCTAGTATATTTTCAAAATTTATTTTGTATTTAAGGCTCAAATTATGAAACAGTCCTAAAACTAGAGTTAGTATTTTTGTCGCTCTAGTTTACAACACCGCCTTACATTTTTTCTACCCACTCAAACAAAGGATTTTGGCAGCAGGTGGGATGGGTGCAGTAGTGCAGAG
The DNA here is from genome assembly GCA_029691765.1 of Entomobrya proxima. Taxonomy (NCBI): domain Eukaryota; kingdom Metazoa; phylum Arthropoda; class Collembola; order Entomobryomorpha; family Entomobryidae; genus Entomobrya; species Entomobrya proxima. The sequence goes on from CM056169.1 coordinate 25,672,994, forward strand.
ATTTCCAGCAGTGCAGTCGAGCCCAGTGCAGCCAAACTCATGCGAGCAAACTTGACACAACGCGACCAAACGAGAACATCCAAAATCCAAAGCTTGTGTGCATTTGACACGGAAGCTGCCTGTTGCCTTCTCTCCAGTTGACTTTCGGACTTCTTGGGAATCGGCAGTGATTTTAACAAAAGTCTAGTTTTCTTAACGACTTTCGGAACAGGGATCCAGTTGTGGAGTACAGTTTGCCCAGTTAAAAAATTAATTTTGGCTGCTTTTCAGGTAATTTTTGAAAGCGTGATTAAATCATTAGGTTTGGTCCTCTGTAAATTAATTGTGTAGACGGTTGTGAAGGTTGGTTCAGTTGGTTGATTAGTTTAATTAATTGAATTGTTTTTTTGGTGTTTTATTTTAGAACGGCTTCTGATTACTTGATTATTAGCGGAGGAGATGGAGAACCCAGCAGCGTTGACCATGAAGAAGGGAAAGGAGGACAAGGCTCCTAAACCGGAAGTGCTGAAGAAGCCTTCTGGAGCATTAAGTCCCTACGGTGTTTTCTGCAAGTGGTTTCGTCAGCACCTGTCGAAGGAAAATCCCAACGGACACGGATTGTCCTTTGCGGAGTGTTCCCAGCGTTGCGCCGAAATGTGGAAGGTAACCAGTTATTTAATTATCCTTACAAAGTTATGTAATATTGAGGAAGGAGGTGAAATTAGTAACTAAAATTGATTGATTTTTGTGTAGACAATGGTCCCTGCTCAAAAGACGCAGTTTGAAATCTTGGCTGCAATGGACAAGGAGCGTTACAAGAAGGAAATGACGGACTACGAGGCAGCTGTCCAAGCTCAACCCGAGATGAAGAAGAAGCGGAAGAATAAGAAAAGGGTCAAGGATCCCAACGCACCCAAACGAAATCTTACGGCCTTCTTTTGGTTCTGTGGCGAGTTTCGTCCGATTCTGAAGACCAAGAATCCGGATTGGGGGGTGGGGGAAATTGCCAAGGCTTTGGGGCGATTGTGGCAGCAGATGAACACTGAGCAAAGGGCCAAGTACCAACTTATGGCGGATAGGGATGCTCAACGTTATCGGGAGGAGATGGAGGAGTACATTAAGACAATTGGTGAAACTGGAGTGGTTCCAGAGCAAGGGCAGCAGCAAGAGAGTTTCGTTGGGAATCAGCAGGAACCGGAGGAACCACCGGCTAAACAACGGCGTGTTTACAAGTCGAAGAAAACTGCGGTTGATGTGGCTGCGGCGGCGGCCGTTTCTGCTTCAGCGGTGCCGTTGGGAAGGGGAAAGGCCAAAGGGGGTCGCAATGGAGGTAAATTGGGACAGGAGAAGGCTATGGAGCCACAACAAGAGATGTAAAATGTCAATTTTGAAGTAATGTTGTATTTAATGCGATTATTCCCAAGAGGGGGCTGCTGTTTAAAATGAAATTAGTTTCAGTTTTATTGTTTAAGCAAATGAATAGTTGTTCTACATTCATGAGTAGTAATTTTTAGCAATTACAACTTCCAAATCTTTAGTTTAAATCATAGCTGGAGCTAAGTTGTAGTTCATCTTTTACTATTTTTAAACTGTGTCATAAATAAGTTCAAAAGTGTGTATCCCATTTAAGTATTTGTATCAAAGCTTAATAATAAATCTCCGAGTCTCTGTAAAATATAAAAATATAAAAATGGGCGCGTACTAACTTGTTTTCATTTATCTTGTCATCCAGCATAGCTTTAGTGATTCATAAAATAACCATCTTTTCTAACCGCCATTTTAACTTTCACTTCAATTCATGCTGGTTTCATAATTAAGAAGATCAATGATCTAAAATTATCAATGCTAGATAAGTTGCATCATTTTCACTATATTTCCAAAATCATTGGGAAGAATTCCGAGCCGCCAGATTGTGAAATGCCTGCACGTGCTCAATTCAGCGTTCAGGTTCAAAAGAGCGGTCGTTCAGTGCATTCTGGATTCTGCAGTTGGCAGTTTGATGGAACTCGCAGTCGGTGGGTGCTTTGATGAGTTTTGGATTTTTTGAGAACATTGACTTTCACCGAACAGTTCACCTTTCGGAACGACAATTTGTAGGAAATTAAAAGGATATCAAACAGCTTTTGAGACTTGTGAGGTTAACACGTAATCAGTTCCAAGCAGAAAGTTATTAATAATTGACGGATTAACAGTGGTCGGACATCGGACAAGGTTAAAATTGGTCGTGGTCGTGGTAAGAAATTAATCAAAAGTGTTTCAATTTTAAAGTGCTTTTAACAGGTAATTTTAGGAGTAGGCTCCACCAAAGAAATGGGCACGATAAGCAAACCCGACGATCCCATCAGCCCCTACTCTGTCTTTGTCAAATGGTACAGCAATCAGTTTGGTTGGCTCTACCCCGAAACCCCATTCAACTTGAATGATGCTATGAATCATTGCCGTAATTTTTGGGAGGTAAGCTGTTATCCTTCATTAAGTTAATTGACCTGTTACTGTGTTAAATCATTCATTTTTTAAATTTAATTTTGGTACAGAACCACTTGACTGCGGATCAGAGGATGTTGTTTGAAAATGATGCGGCACAGGACCAAGAACGATACCGGATGGAAATGGATTTGTACAATTTAAACAAGTTAGCAGCCATGGCCAACGCTCCTCCAGTGACGTCCAATAACGGTAACGCTGTGATGCAGCGCATCGTTTATCCTGGGACATCCTTTCAAACTTATGACAACAGCGCTCTTGTTCCTGTGACTTCCGATTATAATATTTTTGGCAGTGGTCCTACTGTGGCTTATGTTAACGTTCCTTCAATGCCTGCTCAAACTTACACCAACACTGTTTCTATGGTCACCGTTAAAACTTTCGCCTGCGTTGGAGTCCAAACGGAGAAGCGAGTAAAGAAGAGGAAAAGGATCCCTGTGACAACTGTTACTGTGGCTGTCCAAACCGGGCACGGGAAGCTAAAGAAAGCAAAAGATCCCAATGCCCCCAAAAGGGCTACGCCGGCATTCTTTTGGTTTTGCCAAGACTATCGAGCAAAGGTGAATAAAAGGAATCCAAAGGAATTGACTAAAGAGTTGGGTCGCTTATGGGGCAACTTGAAACCGGAAGAAAAGGATAAATATATGAAGTTGGGGGAAAAGGATCGTCAAAGGTACTTTAACCAGAAGGCAGCGTATGAAGCTAGAAATGGAGGTGTTGTAAATTCAGGAAGCTTTGAGGCTGTTGGGGAAGCTGCGGGAGGCGGGGTGGCGTCTCCAGCATCACCAGCGGAAATGCAAGTGACAATTAGTTGGGATAAAAGTGGGCAGTTAACTGGGGTGGAGAACATTCTTTGTGTTCAAGGGTCAGATCAGAGTCATCAAATGGAGGTTCCGGTTCCGGATGCCACGTTTGAACTGGTTTTGTAAGCTTAAAATCTAACTGTTACCTGATTAAGATCAGGCAATTCTAAATAACTAATTTGTAAAAGTCTAAGCCATCAAGATCCTATGCCGATGTTGTGTACTTTGGTATTAGTATAGTAGACTCATGTTTCGTTTACTTAAAGTACCTGTGTAGTCAATTAGTTTAACTTTAACTAGTTTATTTTCCATGCAAATTTCATGCAAAAGTATATTTAAGTCAAGCAGTTAAACCAAAAGCTAAGAAATATTAAGTTAACATTTATTTCATTGAAAATTGTTTACTTATTTACGAAAAATAAAATCAAAATAAAAAACAATCCATATAACTTAACATGCAAATTTCCGGTTAACTTGAATTCATGTTTATATCCAAACAACGTTTCTGTTTTCATCATGTGTAGAAACAATGGTTTGATTTAACTTTAATTTGATTTAATAATTTCCACTGGTATAAAGGAAGGCGTAAGGATTGAAATATTGTAGATATTTGTGAGATTAGATAACGATTTAACTTTCTTTGTTACATCTGGTTTACATTTTTCCTAACATAATCTTGCATTAGAATTTAGCAATTTTGACATGACAGTAAAAACTCTTAAGATTCTAGAATTAGAAAATAACTTTACGATCGCTTTAAAAATCTCGAGAAAGTGTTTCTATTCTAACAGTGCGGCTACAGTTTGCACAAACCTTCGTAATGTTGCCAAAAGTTATTACGCAACACTTTGGTAAAAATGCCCACTGTCAGACATTTTAATAAAACCGAAAATATCGCAGTTATATTTCCCTTCATGGAAAAACAATCATCATAACTTCCTATGTATTCATTTTAAAGTTTTACACGTTCATCCAGATACCTCATAAGTCATATTCGTCGTTTGATAACCAGTTAGAAATCCCAGATCAATAAATACTACCTTGCAAGCAAGATTATATTTTTTTTAAACATGCAGTAGTTTAAACACAATGTTATTTCTATAGGAGCTGCTAAATCTATTAGTTTTTAAAAAGGCGGGACCTAATCATATTATCCATTAGAGTAGTAAAGTACCTTAAATGTTTTTGGGGTAATTGTCTATGCTTCTACAAGGACTAAATATATGTGCCTTTGAAAATACTTTTTATTGTTAGTAGTTTCATTTTCAGAAAAAAAGTTTACTAGCTATGATTTCGTTAACTGTAATGTTTAAACTAAAATACTGATCCAAAATATACAGTTAAAATCGTTTATGTGCAAAAAAGAATAATTTTCTATTTTTAGCGTACAACAAAGTGTATGTAGAATCCTTCAGTCAAAGTGCAAAATGAATAAGCACATTATAAACAACATCTTATTTCTAAATACAGGTATTTTCATTTCAAACTTTATTACTAGCCATTGTGAAGTGGTATACGGACCTGAAAGAGTCTCGTATATGGAATGGTGCACAGCAGAACTTCAAGATGACATTAATGAATTCTTGTCAAATGCATCAACCATTTCTCCAAAGAACCTTAATGATGTGCTGCATACACTTTATAGAGGAAATAAACCGTTAATTGGAGTAACAAATTATCTTGGTCTGAACATCAGGGAACCAAACCATCCAATTTTTATCTACCGTCCAATACTAAATACAAACAATGTAACAAAACGCTTGAGTATTGCCCCTCTAAGAAAAAATAGCATTCGTTCAAATAATTGGCAAGGAATAATAATGGTGCATTTATTTTACCTCCCGTTTGCAAGTTACACGTGCAGTACCTATTACGTCTCATTGATGCTCACGCAATATAAATTGTTTCATATAGGGAGAAAAAGTCTGTCCACGCATCATGTTCTAGTTTCAACTGGTCAATATACAAATAAAACTTTGCAATCTTGGTTGAAACTATTCTATAACCCACATTTCTCTCCGTTGAAAGGATTCTTACCAAAATCAGATACATTTATAGAATTGTTAACTACAAAACATAACGAAAACATTACTGATGTGCGAATATTGCAGACGTGCTTGTGCAAACAATTGTTAAATATTGTCAAAATAGATGTTGCAACTTTTATTTCTATGAAAGTTGAGGCAATCAATGAGCTTGCTTTTCCGTTGCACTTGTTTTGGTTTTATTTCTTATCTAGGAAAAATTCCATTCGGGAGATGAGTGAACATATGATTGACTGCGATGGCAAAGCCGCCCATCGAGCATTAGCAGAGCTACCTGATTTAGAAAGCAAATTTTTCAATGCAGTTTTCTGCGTTACTTCTATGCTCTTCAGAAACGCGACAGTAATGACAGGTGGTGACTTGTCGGAAGAAGACAATTATAGCGTTGGTACGGCTGTAGTTCAACTCAAAGTAGAAAAACTGCCTATGGAGTTGGCCAGGTTTCAAGAATATTTTGTGCTTGAGGATCACTTGACTAGTCTCAAATTTGTAGCATGTGGACAACGTGGAAGAGATAATGCCAAATTTTTCGAGCTTATAATCAGTTTAGATATGTATGTTTGGGTCTGTACAGTAGCTAGCATTTTGGGATTGTCGTATACAATATCTGCAATGTATTCTATGGGAAAACCAGCCTTAAAATGGACAGAAAATTGTTTCAGAGTGATTCAAATAATTCTAGAGAAAGGTGATTCATTTCAAAGCTACATGGAAAAAATGCCAAATTTGCGCATTCTTTTGTCTGGGTTTTTTCTTGGAGCGATTGTAATCAGTACTGGGTACAGAAATGAGAATATGTATAACATGATACTGCCTAGAAACCCGTTGTTATATAAGACTCCGAACCAATTGCTGCAAGATAATATACCTATTTATAGTAGAGTAAGGTTTTCGCCCTTCATGGAATCAATCTTGGCTTCACTTCCTCACGTAAACAAAATTCTTGAACCATACAACAGAACATACAGAATTACTTGGGAAAGAAATGGCTATTTTGAACTGGAAGACAAACAAAACCCTGATTATGGTTCAATGGGAGTGCTTGAAGTTATACACGCTTACGAAATGTATCAAAAAGAAAATGTATCATCAAGCGGAATACAAATACTTGAAAAACTAGTGAATGCCTCAAACGCTTTCCCAGACCTACTTAAGATACTGGTTTCCTTAGTTAAATTGGCTAAACCACCTGAGAAAATTTACGATGATATTTATGAGTTCTCAAGGTATTCAAACCGCTCTAAAAACTTAATGTTACAGCACGAAGAGGTATGGTATATGAATTCCCTTAAAGGTTGTACAAAAATGGCCATGCTATTGCCCGAATTTAATAGTTATAAAACATTTCGAACTCTTCAGCGAGACTCAGTGTCACTTGTAAGTTTAGGATCTGACACATATAGCAAAATGGGAGTTACCATTAATACGTTATATTCACCCGCACCTCAATACATGTTCCAGCGAATGAGGCTAACTGAGCAGTCCGGAATATCTAGATGGCTGCCCAGGCTTGGTGGAGGAATCATATACAACGAACAAGCTGGAATAGCTCCACAAAGAGCAAAATTGACAGGAAATATAATTGTCATTTTTTCAATAATTTTGACAGGGCTTGTGCTAGGAGCCTTGGTCTTTGTTGTAGAGAATTTTCCAACAATACGGCGTTTTACTGCTAAATACTATCGGATGATAAGGGAGTTTATTACCGTTGTAGTAACAATGATAAAGAATTGGCATAAAAGATTTACGAGAAGACGTAGAAGGAAGAAATTGAAATTTTGTTATTGAAAACTCATTACAGTAATTTTAAGGTCATCTTATACATAAAACGGTAGGCTTTCAATGCCACATTTATTTCCTCTAATGAAATAATGAAAATATTATAGTAATTATCTCTGAGTTTGGTTTGCAAATAAATTAACTTATTATAATAATACGTAAATATGAATTATTGTTTATTGAACTTACACTTAACACTTGAAAACAACATTCACGTTTATTTTGTAAGATTTGTTTATTTTAAATTTACAAATATGAACAATCAAATAGGCAGCAACTATAATAAACAAAATATAATATTTTATACATAAACCAATGAAACCTTTTTATCTAACGTTAAGCATGTTTTGGATAAACCTCGAAGCAGTGATTTGGAATATACTAAAACACTAGTTTTTTTCATGGTATACATTTTCCCATAACCCATTGTTAACGGTAGGCAAGACACTCTGAATGCATTCATAAGTTTCCTTTCACGGCCTTTACCCCAATAATGCCTTTTCCAGGAAGCTAAAAGAGAATTTCCTTTTTTGTGTAAATATCCACCGATTGCAAGACAAATTGCCCAGTCAACAGGAAACATAATTGCAAGAATTGTTATAAGCAACCTACTTACTCTATCAATTTTCAGATACTTACTCATTAATACATAATTGCTAAACACAAACAAAATGCTAACTATTAGTTGAACTGGAATCATATATATTCCAAATACTTTGTTTACAATGCGCAGCTGTGTGATTTGCATGGCTCTGTATTCAATCATGAGATTTTCGGGCAGTCTAAATTTCGGTAAAGTACCATAAGATCTTCTACCCAGTGTAAATTCTTTAAACATAAAAGGTATCAATATTATTCCATACATAAGAATACCTTGTAATGCGGGCAACAAATTTAAAAACCAAATCAAAGTAGTATACATAGGTAATATGTGTGTAAATGGAATATGGTACCAGTGTGGTAATAAAAAGTAGCCAGGAAGCCAGACAAAATCATTTTTTGCGATAATTAATACCCAGCACGTTAAAATTATCAGTAATAACGTGGGCACAAATAGAACAAGCAAATGTTCGACCATTTTTACCGATTCTTGCAATCCAGAGTTTGCATGTGGAATGTAAGTGTCTACAAAACCAAAATATTTGTGTTTGGATAAGTTTCCAAAATATGCTTTATATAATATGTAACTTTTGAATGACATCTTACCTTGAATACGTCTCATTAGCACGAAAATACTATTCTTCATTTCAAAGTATTCATCGGCACGCCAAAGTGTCATGTGAAATGTTATTAATGCAATCAGAAGTGCAGTTTGTAGTACGAACTCTAAAACTGTGTCTCCATAGTTCTTGGACATAGAGAGATGCACTAACTGACAGAAGCTAAATACGTTAGCAGCAACAATTACACATTTCGCCAGTAAAATCCTGTAAGAATTCTTGTGTTGAGATGGCCTTACATACAGTCGTACAACAGGATCCCATTTGTAGACAGATGCGCCAAAGAATACTATAACGGGAGTAGTAATAGCTGTAAATCGAAAAATTCTCTCACTGATCATTTTTATAATTTCAAACACCAGAAAAGTGTTGCTCTTTCAAACGACAGAATAATAGAATAAGTGACTGGTATTTGTTTTGCTTTTTAAAAGTTTTGTACGACATTAATATTTAGTTATAGTAGTAGTAGTCAAAGTCATAGTAAGAGGTTTGCTGGATATTTAAAAACCATAATTTGCATGGCTTTTCTACAGAACGAAATATTACAACATACTATTATAGCCATATAAATTGTCAAACTACGTGGCATGTGGAGACAATTTTCTTGACGTTTAAAAATCAATTTCGTGTTTTTATTGCCACAATTCTATAAATAAGCACAATCAAGTTATTATCGATAATTTGAGAAATTGTAATTCCTGCATTAAGTATTCATAAGAAATGTTGCAATAGAAAGCGATTTTTAGTTGGATTTTAATAGCTACAATTTTGGCCCAGGGTGATCAAGGGTAATTGTTTGTGTAGTTAGTGTCTTCGGGACAGGCGATTAAAATTTATCCGGTTTTCCACGTTTTTAACTTTTTTCGTCTATTTTATAAATACAAACTCTTGAATATACATACGGTCCTGCTTGTATATGAGAAATAACGGCGACAAGAAATAATCTATATACAGCTTTATAGAGCGTTTGGAACTTTTAGAACATCTTGTAACTTGCGGTAAATTTATTGGTAGTGCTATGAACCCAACAGCCACTCTGTCGCAACTGGCAGATTATATTTGTAGCATAATCATTCCAATATAAACACAAAAAACAGTTTTTTCGACAAGTCCATTTTTCAAAATTTAAAACATTTTTGCTTAGCCCAAAAAGCATTTCAATTAAAAAAACAATTACTCTTCAAATCTCAGACGTGGCAAGGTCATAAAACCAAAAGTAGACTGTTAAACTAGCGCCATTTAAAACTTAAGATTGCCATTAGCAATTTATACTCAAGAACATTGCAAATTGTTTTTAAATGACCATAATGAGCTAAAACAGCATTTTATAACAAACCTTACGTGCACAAAGTTAGATACGCTCAAAGCAAATAAAGACGCTTTACGACAAAATTGTTTTAAAGCCTGGCTTATTTTGTTTTTTGTAGTACACCACTCCATTAAGTCTAATGCTCATATAATTCCATTATATTTCTTTCAATCTAAATGGTTTATCATTTAATTTAAGTAAAGGGTGCATATTTATGAAAGCGGCAAAGTCTTTTAACGAAGGAGTTACAACGGTCACTTAAAAAGAAAGCATGGTAGACTTATTGTCTTACGGATTACAGCGCTACGTATGAAACTGCCCGGTACATAATTTTTTTAAACGTATTGTACCTATTTGTGTATTGAAAAGTCCACAGAAGTTACAAAAATAAACGTCTTTACTTATCGTATTAGTAATCGTTCTCTACAAAACCAAATATCAATGTGATATCAACGTTTTTTAAAGTAAGGAACAGTACACAGTACAAGCACCTAAAAGATAAGCGGTCTCGAATTTCAGCAGTTTTCAGCTGGCAGATAGTTTAAGCATGTTTATCTTATCTTGCAAGTCGAAGAAGCTCGAAAAATGTTCTTAAATATGGTAGCATGTATGTGCTTGCAGGCGGCTGGAAACAGGATAAATTTATTTACGTGTCATGACGTTTGAACACAAATTTATAAAAGAATAGGACAATAGGCAAATTATGTAACCTCCATTAGTTAGTGAACTACACGTTTAACGGTAGCTTACCAGAAGCCTACTCTTTGCTGAGTGTTACTACATTGTTGCGCTCAAAAAATATTCCATGATAGGAATGAGAAATCGCTTACAAGGCCATTCCTAAAAAAGAAAAATTTGGAATTATGGGAATCCTAAGAATCATGAGTGAAAATAACTGTGGATTATTAGCAAACAAAATTTTAAAATCCATGGCGATTTATTTTTTGTATACTTCTGAGATTTGTGTGTTGTGTGTTTAGTAACAGTAAAACCAAAGAAAAGATTTTAAGAAAAATTAACAACAAATTTTACCTTGGCTCGGCTTTAAATTTTGTTGTTATACTTTTAATGCATCCTTTAGAATGATTTTGAACAGCAGATAAGAGAATATAAAGAACCACCAAAAGCATTGATAGCATTTTAAAACCTCATTTTGACCTAACAATAAGAACAATGCAATTTTGGAATTTTTAGCATGTAAAATTATCTAAATAAACTATCTTAATATTACAGTAATATTAACCAAAAATGAGAGATTTTTAATGATTAAATATGTTATAAACGATCACACTTTAATGTAATTTTCAGAAAGCATACAACCACGCCCTGAATTTGTAAAGAAGTTTAATGTTCTTCTTATACAAATTTCTAGAAAAACGAATTTCGATACTTGCGTTCTGTCAGTTACAAAATAAAAGGCTACAATTGTGTGAAGAGAATGCATAATTAATGATTATGCGCAGGGAAACAATAAAAATATCGTACAGAATGTTTAACCATATACCAATACCGGTTATGAAATATCTACGACAGTTAATGTGGTAGTTAAGTTGGAAACATTGTTGATAACTCTGTGATTTAAGAACCCTTTTATGTTAATCTTTAACGTTTTATGTTTTAGCAAGTTTCTAGCCAAGCGTTTACATTTATCATAAAACTTTGAAATTAAGCCTAGCTTTATAAAGCAGCTCTCACCAATCAAAATCAAAATCCCAAACGCCAAACCGAACAATATAACTGAGAAAATTACAATAATATTTCCTTCCATTGATGCTTTTCGTGGAATTCTTTCATCTCCATTGTACAGTTTGATACTTGTCACCAATTTAGGCAGCCAGGTGGATATCCCCGATTGTTGAATATATCTTACTCTTTCATAAATATATGGTAGTTTCTGATCATTCAAGGTTACCCAGATTGAATACGTGTTAGCAGCGTACACTTCGCTGCCGACACTAACCAGCAAACCAAGTTTGCTAAGAAAATTGTACATCTTGTTGGCAGCATGCTCAGGTAAAATCATAGCTATTTTTTCGCGCTGTTTCAGCTTTTCAGTGTACCAAGCCTCTTCTTGGTAGGAGATGTAATTCATTAAAGCATTAGGGTTGTTGTATGGGTTGCGTATATCAACATTAAACTTGTTTTGCAAATTAGAATTGTTCATAAGTCTAAACAAATCTTCACCTACATTTGAATAAAATTGTGAAAACTTCAATATAAATTTTATATAATTAGTTTTCTTTGTTATTTCATATACCTGATTATATATTTTTGCAGCCTGGGAAATTTCGGTTTCTACATCAAAATTAGGATACGTCTTGTCAAGAAAGGCGTATGACAACTTCATTAAAAGATCATGGTTAACTTGGACTCTACTATAAATGGAAATACTGTCATTTAAAAGTTCACTGAACCTCTGATACAAAAGTGGTTGTCGTGGTAAAATCATTCGGTACATATTTTCGTGTCTATACGCATTGCTAAGTACAAGGGCACCAAGAAAAAACCCCGAAAGGAGCAAACGAAGAGTTAAAAGTTTTTCTATATAGCTTTGAAACGGATCTCCTTGTTCTAATATTATCTCAATCATACGAAAAATATTTTCACTCCATCTTAAACCAGGCCTTTTAGCTGAATAAATTCTGGATATGAGAATAGTTACAGCTAGCACACAAGCTATGGTAGAAATCCAGACATTTGTGTCCAAGCTGCTAATCAGTTCTTGGAAATGTGCTCTTTCTAAGCCCCGATAACCACAATGTACAAATTTTAGATTGCTTAAATGATTTTCAATTTGGAATGTTTCATTGAACACTGCAAGTTCCGAAGGTATTTTTTGAATAACAAGATTTACGATATCCATAAATGAACGATTACTTGCATAATGTTTACCGGAATGACACACGAAGTTGTCCTTTAGAACTAAAGTGCCGTTTCTAAACATTAATAATATGACTTGAGAACCAGCAAACAGGAATCTGCTTTGGACATCAGAAACCTGAAACAAACTGTGATGCGAAAATGTTTTAGAACATTTGTGAAGATGCTCAGAGAAGGGTTCGATCAAACTAGTGTGATGCACATTCCAAGCTAAACTTGATAGATACGTTAGTTTTGCAATTGTGGTAGAGCTAATTACTGAAAATGTTGCAATAGAAAATTTAAATATTTTTAATAAATCCTTAGACTGGGATCGTTGAAGAATTTGTATGCTGCTTACATCCATAGACTTTGACATATACATAACCAGAAACATGTCTGTTTTTGATAAAGAGGTTTGGTTGAAATGTAAGATTCTGTAATTTACTGCTTTTTCCATCCATGAATGTAATATATCTGTACTGTAATTTTCATCTGAAATTAATACATGGTATGTAGACACCGAGTTTTTTCCAATTTGGAATAAACTGTATTCATCTTGAATCAACTGATTCTGTAGAATTGAACATCCAGAAAAGTCATCTGAAGTATATGGGAGATACAATAAATGTACCAAAATTATCTCCTGCCACAAAGTTGGGCGTTGTCTTGCCGATGTCTGGGCAAAGATAACGTCTTCATTCTTGTTAAAATTCTTTTTGAAACGTGGCCCGTATATTAGAATTGGTAGCTGGGTTTCTTTTATGTTCAGACCAAGAAAGTTTGTAATTACAATCAGTGGATTAGTTTTTCGATGTAGGGGTTGAAGTACTTGGTTCAAGTTTTCCACAGAGTTGGCAAGCTTGACGGATTGTTGGTTGTATAAAGATTTGTAGAGTTTGTCTTCACAACGTTCACCTCCTAATTTCTGACTGTCGGAGTATGCATTTGAATGCTTACCACCGAATACAATGTTGATTAAGGCGACTAGAAAAAACACTACTTTTGCAGCTAAAGACATTATGACATATTAATGTACTACGTAAAAGAAAAATGCATTTGAAAAGTTGAAATTTTATTTATGTTTTTGAATGTTTTCAACTTAGGTATGGAGACAGAACATTTTATGCTTCTGATACGCCAAGATATTAAACAAACTTGATCAATATATTAGTTAAAAAGGTTTTTATTTCATGTACTACTACCATAAGCCAACAAAAAACAAGAAAATTAAACCTTTCATTTAACACGCCAAAATATTTTTAGGCATTTAATAAGAACTCATAAATGAAACCATTTAATTACAAGTACCACATAAATGATAATAAGTATAATATCCCCTTTTCCTGTCCAAGTCTACATTAAACAATAACAAAGTAAAAGCTTGGCACGTGTAAAATTTTAACTAGGATATATTAAGTATTTGCGTCCAATTGCTTGACAACGTAAGTCTTTTTTCTTGTATAGATTTCGATTATTTTCATGATGAAGATGTATTTATATATTACTAAACTTATCGGTATAAAAATTCATATCAGTCCCCTTTGAAAATAAATGAGAATCAAAAATACCATTCGAAATTTTACGATTCATTTTGTATAGAGTATTGTTAAAACCTGAACGTAGTGTTTCAACAAATTTCCAATTGGAGGACTAAATGTAAACACAACTCAGTGCAAGTAATGTTTTTAAGTTTGTATCATAATACTTATTTAGCATTAAAACATCATTTGTTAAAATAAGAAAATCGTTATCGCTAGTCTATATAGATATCAGTGTGATAATGTTAGGGAATACAAAATACATTTTATAAGTGACTATGAAAATACATGTTTTTAAAATTTCAAAATTCTAGTGATAATATTGTGTGCTAAACCTTACAGTTAAACTTTGTTCTAGTATTTTAGCGGGGAATTTAGAGAATTGATGTTAGCTATACACAGCAATGTTGAGGATTACAAGTTGTAATTTACAACAATATTACTTTGTAGCTTACACTGCAGTTACAAAACCAATTGCTTAATTTTTTCTCAGTAATCAATTTAGTTTTATGAAGTCTCCAACTTAATCATTGCTTATTACAGATATAAATGCTACATCAACTTTCCTACATTACATTAAATATTTTCTGGCAGTTATAAATCCAAACTTAAAATTTTCTACTTATAAAAATTAAAATTCAAAATGCTTTGCACTTGCATCATCTAATCAAAACTAATCTGCATAATGTTTAACAAATGACTCAACATGATGAATTGTTATTACAGAGTTTTTTGATTACCATGATATTTGTTATTGCGTGCCTTACTGTTATCAGTTTAAACTTTTATGAAGACTTACAGCTAGTTATTGCCCCTGATGTCTCATATTAGGTTAATTAATAGTGATAGTCACGGATGAACGAACGCATTCTGAAATACCACAAGAGAAACAGGATAAAATTTTGTTACCAACATTTCAAATAATACCAAACTGATTAGTCTTTGTATTACATAACTTACTGTTTAGCAAATTACAGATTCCAGCTCCGTGGGCGCATATGCATCCAACTGGAAAGCATGCCTGAAGCAAGCGAGAAACCGTAAGTCCCATACACATAACATGAGGAAGAGGGATAGCCTTAGTAATTGTCGAATTTCCAAAATCTGTGGCATCATCAGCAGTTATGTCAGCGGTCTTCTCGGAATCCTGCTACAAAACAAAATATTTCATGCAAGTAATATAGCATGTGTAGTCACACATTAACCACGGTAATAGTAATTATTAATTGTCATGTTCTTACATCTGAAAATGAATTCAAACTTTTACAAAAAATGCTCACTAAGAACAAAAATAGAACTAGTAAAATTTTCTCCATTGTGTTGCTGTAGTTATAACTTCGATGTAGAATTTGCAAATTCAAATCTGAAGATTGATGATGCTGTAAATTAAAATCTCGATAAAGTGCTTCAGGAAAAATATTACGGAAACGTAAAGCCTGACGATCTTATGACTGACGTTTACAAACAAATATTACTTTTACAAATTAGGTATAGGTAAGAAGTTTTCCACTACCCACACATTCAGTATCTTATAACGTGCTTCTATTGACAAAGTACCTG
Source organism: Entomobrya proxima (assembly GCA_029691765.1). Taxonomy (NCBI): domain Eukaryota; kingdom Metazoa; phylum Arthropoda; class Collembola; order Entomobryomorpha; family Entomobryidae; genus Entomobrya; species Entomobrya proxima. Next base: position 25,688,573 of record CM056169.1, read on the forward strand.
ATGCAAAAATTTATGAGAGTAAATATAAGGAAATATTCTTCATACATGCTTGTGTGTATCTTCCTACGCGTAGTTGGGTGCTACCCCTAATATATGTAATGATTATAACCCCAAAATTTTAAAGCATTAATTCTGGGTGCATGAATGTGAACAAAATATTCCATTATTTCATTTTCAGAAAAGGGTCAGAACAGAACTGAACAATTTCGTGTTTCTCAGGGTTTACTAACAAGTTGTCGGACAGTTTAGAAGCAAGAGCTAACTTATTAAAACTTGATTTTAAGTAAAATACAAACGGCCATAATTACATTAGAATTACAAATTCTTGCAAAAAATGAAATTGTTCGTGCTAATTGCTATTATAGCATATGCTATAATACTTCTGAATTATACTTCGGGGCTAGGGTATAATCCTGTACAAGTTGGCGGAGGATGGCATGGAGTTTGCGTGTGCGACAACATAAGTAAGTAAAATTCAAAATAGTTATTCTATTAATTATTATTTCAATACAGCTATTTCATAAATACAAAACTAACAATTACATTTTTGTTACTTGATTGTGCAAAATTATTTAGCGCACAGTAAAGACGGAATATATTGTTCTTGGCCGCCACCTCTGCCACCCTACCGTGCCGACGACGACGAAACCAACTGTACAAGCAGTGAATGCAGAAACGAGTGTCAAGATGATGCAGAGTGCGATGGATATGAAGTTTGTTGCTGCGGAGACTGTGGAAACAGATGTCAACCCGGAATAGCTGAACCCTTGCCTACGCCCAGACCTTGATAATCAACAGTTTTTTGTTCAAATTGTCTTCGACCTGTTTTTTTAAAATATGGACGTTTTTCTCCAATAAATAATTTTCAGTTTTTCTTAATACATTAAAGTTTCAATTTTCAAAAAATTCAAATAGAAAACTTGAGTAATATTTATTTTCGTGAAAGTATATTTCATTCGATTTAAAGATGTGTACGCATTTCATCTCAGCGTGATTAGTTAACGCGGCAATAATTTACTAACGATTCGCTTCACCGAATACCAACTAAAGTCGTTTGTTCCGCTTGGGTCTTGAATGGCAGATTTTACCAAATTAGTTACATAAACAACAAATTAATCATAAAATCAGAGATGTGGCGCAATGCATTAATATTCAAGGAATTAAATATTCACACTTATTTTGTTTTTTGAATTTAAAATAATTACCACACCATACAAGCATCTTTAAGTTTCCATATTATGTAAAAACGGTAGATAATTTGCCGTTTTCAAATTATTTGGCATACAATGGCAATACCTTCTACGGTAGGAGTCCCACCATGTAAAAAATCGTAAAGATCTGAGAAGAATGGAAACCCACACGGTTATAATTATTTAGGAACAAGTAAAAGCGCGGTTTAATTGCGGACTACCGGAAGAAACTGGTTAATTCTAACTTCTTGAGGTTTAATACTTTTAGGTTTTCTTTTGTCCTTTTATTGGGTTTTATTCACTGCGTCGCATCAATCCAAGCGGATTAACAAAGCACCAGTTTACGTTTGTACCCAAACAAAAGGGGCTTTGGGTAGGTCCTTAAAAATAAAATATGAAGACGTTTGTGTTCTCAGAATCACTTCCAACAAGAAATGCTGAACTTAGCATTATTTTGGATTTTACATTGTTAGGTACGTAAGTACCAGAAAATATAATTTTTACAGGAACTTCTTCAATACATGCTAAGTCAAGCACAGAGGTGAGCTTTGTGAAAGTTACTGAAAGCAGATTCCTTAAGGCTTACAATGTTAATGACCGGAGGAAGAAACGTCGGGTGGTAAGGATTATGAAATGCAATAGTTGACAAGCAATAAACCACGTTTAACAATTTTATACTGGCGCCAGTCTTGTCCCATCATAAAACACTAAACTGGTGAATACATCATTGCGGTGTAAAACATTAAGTAGTTAGTCTATGCAAAATTTTAATTTAGAATTAATTGAATTTTCAGCAAGGCAGCAAGAAATATATTTCCTTTAGATAATTTAGCAAGTAAAAATTTCCCTTTAAGTATTGAAATTTCTGCTAAAAATGAAACTTGAAGCAAAGTTTTTCATTGGAGTAGTATTCCTTTCCATTGGAATTACTAGTTCTGTTGCCCAATCAGGATGGGGATGGAGTCCACACGGTAAAATACAAAATATTATGTGATCTAATTTAATAGCTAACCGCTAACCACATAATATACGTAAATTAATAACCAACTTAATTTTTCTTAATTACATTAATCTTTTATTGAATGTTTTTGTTTAATAAAGTAAACGGAACCAAGCCAGGCGAGTGCCCAGCATCCAACCCTAACATGGCTTGTTTGGAATTGCCAACTCAGTGCAAGTCTGACTGTGAATGTACAAAACAGGAAAAGTGCTGTCCTCAAGACACCTGTGGAAATATTTGCAAATCACCTGTGTCCCCCTCCGTGGAGATACAAACCTGTGAAGAGGACATTAGACCAACAAACAGTAAAATCGGAACTTGTCCACCACCAGACCCACTCATTCGCTGCATCCAGTGTAATGACCAATGCCGATCTGACTGTGAATGTCCTGGACAGCAAAAATGTTGCAAACAACCCGGCTGTGGAAACCGGTGCAAAGCAACTACTGAGTCTGGAACTGGATAATATACTGTGTAATAACTTATTTTGAAACCATATTACTAATTATTTTTTTAAACTTCAGGTTTTTAAGTTCTAATGTCGTGGAATAAGATCTATTTTTGTTCTAAATTACTGTCGTCGTTTTGCGAAATTGGTATCTCATTTTTAATAAAAAATATATAAAATATGATTTCTCTTTCACTGCTTTCATTTGTTTTATTGCTTCGCCCCATTTTTGCATCAAGTACACATTGCACGGCTCGTTGATCGCGAAAAACGAAAACGAGTGTTATAAATAAAAAAGTTGCATAAATATTTATGAATTTTAATAATGCATAATAATTCAAAAAGCTTGATTAAAAGCGCATCAAAAAGACAACTGTGAATGTTGTTTAATATTTTAACGTTATAGAAAAGAAAGCATATGATGACAGCCATGTTAAAATGGGGAGTTAATTAATAATAGAATTGCCCTTACTGCATAAAATTTGTGCAGATTTTATTCTCATAAAATGAAGTTTGTTGGATACGTTCAATATTTAAACCGATATTTGCAAAAAATAGCAGTAGTATCAAAAGGCAAATTTTAAACTGATTGTATTTCACTATCACTGAAACGTTATACTAAAACTGCTTTACGCAATAAGAATTATCCCATTCGTATTTTTAAAATAATTGTTTTAAAGTCATAAAGAGTTGCAAAGCAGTGCAGATTTTTTGTAACGCTTTCAGTTGTATAGGTATTCCGTAAATGCATATTTTCATGTGTACCTAACAAGATACTGGTAATGTAAAAACTTTGGATAGAGATTAGACACGCATAAATACGAACAAATTCAAGTATCTTTTCTGAGTTCAACAGCCGTCAATAAATGTCCGTTAGCTTAGAAAACAGTTTAAAAGTCTGGCGTACGTGGGGACCAAAATAACCCGAGATTCTAGTTTGAACTGCTTAGGATCAGAGGTAAAATCAATTCTGCATTTATCCAGTTCATACTGGCTGACCATAACCTTTCCTTATGTCACGTCTTCAGAATATACCCTAGTCCGTCGTCCGTATATAATATACCGTCGTCACCCTAGAATATTCATTACATTTTTGGTCCTTGGCTTGATAGCACTTCCTACTTTGGTTCAGAAATTCAATAAAATTTACAAATTTTACAAAATATTTAGCAAGTTTTTATTCGTTTAAAAAAGCCTTTTCAAAGGTGTAGAGTTAATTGTTACTTTCGTACAGGTAGACAGGCGTCATGAATCTTAAAAAATTTAACGTTGTGGGAGGGTTAATTGCGGCTATTGTCGTTTGTACTTTCGTGGTTGAAGAAGCGTCCTGCCAGTCGTATGGTCCATGTAAGATCATTTATTTTTAAAACAATTATTTTAAATCTTTAACGTCAGCAAGCCAGCAAGTATTATCATCTATATTTTTATGTAGCACTGTAGTGTTGTAAGCAAATAATCAATTTTTTACTTTTGTTATTTTCAGTTGGCGGAACAAGACCAGGAGACTGTCCTGCTGACCTTATCATTAGTGATGATGGTACTGCAGTGAGATGCCCAAAACCCTGTCTGAGCGATTGTGAATGTCCAACAGGCCAAAGATGCTGCTGGAGTCGATACTGTAATTCACAAATTTGTATGAACCCCGACAACGTTCCCATAACAAGGCCCACTTGCTATGCCGACATTTTTAGAGCAAAGGACGGTAAATGTCCAGACCCGTCCAATATCCCAGTCCCGGTCCCGAGTGATGGCACAGCTTGTTGTGAGGACAAATGCACTGCTGACTGCGATTGTCCCGATATCCAGATTTGCTGTAAAAGTAAAAGTTGTGGAAATGTTTGTACCAAACCTGTCCTGACTTCCACACCAGGAGAACCTCAACCAGTTGACCCATCGATTATGTAAATTATTATTGAATTTGCCCTTTTGTATTCGTGTGAGCGGTTAAGATCCGTTTTTAATTGAACGGAAATTAGATAAATAGTTTTTAATTTTTTTTCAAAAGTTTCAAAAGTAGAAAATAGTTCCCTTGAAATTATCTTTTTGAATGATAGTGTATCATGTATTAACAACAGTGTCAAAATAAATTTAATCGCATTTAAAGCAAGTGATTATTCTAATATTCCTCATAATTATAGCCCATATAATTACTATTAGCTGGAGCATAAACTTTTACCAATACAATTTTGAATTATTTTTTGGTCATCTTTAATCATACTTTGTTGTGCATACAGAAAGGTTAAGTTCTTGAAACTACGCATTGCAATATTGCTCTTATTGAGTTTTTCATTCATGCTTTCTTCCATCTTTTACCATCTTTCATCTCATGGTTTTATTCATAAGGGTACGATGCTGAGCTTATTACACAACAACAGTTACTTGAGTAAACTTGTCAACTTGGGCGAATATTTACCATCTGGAAAAAGAACGTATAGGCATGTCACCCATATCTATTCAGTCTAGATAAAAAATGAAGAAATTTCTTCTGAAATGTAAAATATTAAGAATTCCGAAGTACCTTGCATTTCAAAACCATTGTTTTAAGTTCTTGCTCAAAGTAATCCTTTTCGGAGAGCTGGGTATGTTCCCTGCCTAAGTGAATTCTAAATACATGGCATTACATAAAGCGCCTTTGCTTTGTTTGCACGAAGTCTTTCAGCGTGAAAAAATAATGAATATTAAATATTCAAGGAATTCACAAAAATATACAAGAGAGTCCCTTATCATTGCTAATAAATAGCAATGAATTTTTAATGCACACAAACTCAGCAAACATCCTATTTTTGTTTCAGTGGTTTGACGTTTTCATTTCAGTCATATACTTCAAACGAAGCAGAAGACTTAGACAGGTTTTTATCCGTAAAAGCAAATTGTTTAGTTTTTACCATTTCGAGTTTTTATCTATTAAACTGAAGCTCTAGCAAAATGAAAGTTCAAACGCAACTATTCATTGCAACAGTATTCCTTACTTTTGGAATTTCTGGTTCCATTGCTCAATCAGGATGGGGATGGGGTCCCAATTCAAATGGTAAGAGTCAAATTTACCTGATGGTAGCACGATTTATTAACTAGTTTTGCTTGAAGCTTTTATTGCATCCAATTAACCATTTTTTGAATATTCATTTCTTTCAAAAAGTTAACTCAACCAAACCTGGTGACTGTCCAGCATCTGATTCCACCATGACATGTTTTGAACTGCCCATCCAGTGCAAGTCTGATTGTGAATGTGCAAAACAAGAAAAGTGTTGCCCCCAAGACACCTGCGGAAATATTTGCAAACCACCTGTAGCTCCAGTAGACGAAGTGATAACCTGCGACGAACCAATTAAAACAGGAATTAAATTTGGAACATGCCCTAAACCACTGTTAACCGTGCGTTGTTCCCGATGCTACGATCAATGCTTATCGGATTGTGAATGCCCAGGGCAGCAAAAATGTTGCATTCAACCCGGATGTGGAAACTGGTGCAGAGATACACTCGAGTCTGCAAATATTATGTACTAACGCACTTTTAAACTTCAATGAAGTTGTATTGAAAAGTTTACTCCATTTAACGAAAAAGACTAACGCTTCATTTTATAAAAATCTTAAGTAAAGTATCGTTGTTAAATATTGTTTACTTGCCGTTAACATTTTTAGATTTTTTGAATAAAAATATTCGAAAAAAATTACAATAAAACTGTTTGTATTGTACAAGCGGTAGAATAAATTATTGCTAATCATCTCAAACACTTATTGCATAACTTGAGAATCAAAAAAGATGGTTCCACAATAAAATTGGTGATCTCTTTGTATGTTTTAACGTATTTCAAGGAGTTTCTATCGTCTGAGACAAATACGTTAATTATGACTGTCGTAGAGAAAGTTCAAATTTTGAAATGGAGTTATGCATAATGGTCATACATGAGCTCGTACACTAAGAATGTTAGGTTTTATTGCAATATGAGAAGAAAGCAAGCTTAACATAGCATTTTAATTACTTAATTAAAAGACGCCAAGTCAAATTAGTTTATTTTTACAAGAACTAAAGAAAATGCATTAAGCAAAAATGCAAGCATGTCGTTTTCGAGTAAGGCAGCCTTCAATAAATAATTTTCAGCATTCCAGTTTTAACTGCTTATGGATATTACCTTTTCTAAAAATTACATTTGTACATGTACAGTTCAAATACGTACTGCTGCCACCCGTAAGCTTTCTTGTGTCACCATTCTGTTCTAGAATGCTTATTGTGGTTTTGGACATTGGCCTGATAGTATTACTTACTTTTCTCCAGAAATCCAAAACTGTTTAAAACTAAAAAATATATAAGCAAGTTCTGTTTGAATACTTTTCAATTCCCAAAACTGCAAAGTTGGAAAGCTACAACGTTTAAAAAACTCGCACCATGAATTCTAAAAAGTTCACTGTAGGATTGTTTGCAATTATTGTCATTTTTGCTTTCGTGGTTGAAGAAGCATCTGGCCAGTCGTATGGTCCAAGTAAGTTATTTGTTTTTCAATACATAATTAAATATTTTAAATCTTCAACAATATGTTGCATGTTTTGTGCTCATTTTCATTTGTAAATACAGTTTAGTAATTATTTGTCTCTATTTCTGTTTTTATTTACAGTTGGTGGGACCAGACCAGGAGATTGTCCCAGCTATAATGACACTTCTGATTCTACAATGGAGATGAAATGTCCAAAACCCTGCCAGATTGACTGTGAATGTCCAAAAGGCCAAAGATGTTGCCAGCATCCATCCTGTAAATTTATTTGTGTGACGCCTGTTAACGTTATTGAACCGAAACCTACTTGCAACGCAACTATTGCCCGACCTACAAAGCCCGGCATCTGCCCAAACAGCGACTTGGTGTGTAAAAGGTGTGTGGATCAATGTACATCTGACTGTGACTGCTCTGAAACGGAAATTTGCTGTCTCAATAAGAGTTGTGGAAATATTTGCAGCAAACCAGTTATTTTGACTTCTGAACCGGAACCTCAACCTGTAGATCCTACGGATATGTAAACTTTTCTGAGCAATTATAAACTAGAAATTGTCTATGATTTCTTATTTTATTGATAATTCTTTAAATAGCTTCATGGCCACAGCAGCAGTTTTTATTATTAATGTATTTGATGTATTTTTTCAAAACGCATGTAGGTATTTTGGATTGACAGCTAGAAATTCAACCTTATAATCTTCAATCAAATAAATATTTTGTTTTGGCATATTCAAAAATACTGCAAAATTGTTTGAACGATTATTTTATTTTATAATGCTCGCATACATAATCCATGACTTCATTTTTTGTTACCTATAAAAGTGCTCTTACTATAACCGTACTCTGAATTAAGTAAATTTCATCATCATTTTACTCACTTAAACTGATAAAAACCAGTTTGAAATGCAACCAAGCACGTAATATATAACCAAGCCGCTTTTCCTCGAAGGAAAATGCATTAGAGATTTTACAAAAAAAGCTCAAAAACCTTTTTTGCAGTTTTATTGTCCAACAAAATCCTTTTGGAGGATTGGGTACTTTGTGGGCTTAGTGAATACTGCATTGCATTGTAAGCTTTAGAACTTGAGATAAACCAGTTTGCTCCGCAAATTTTAAGCAATTTTGGATACTATAAATGCGAGACACATTTTCAAGCAACTTTACAACTTTTCCTTTTATATGAGTTTTCAATAGCAATTTACCATTTGACCAAGACACACGCCAACCAATAAGCTTGGTACTCTATTTTCAATTTTGAATTTTTTAATTGAGCTATATAAAGTAAAAAAATAAGCGATCCCAAACTACAATTTTTAAGTCACAAACCTTCTCACAACAAAGCTGGTGTAACTGTTGATCAAAATCTAAACATGAAATTTCAAACAATCATTGTCATTGGGGTAGTGTTGATTGTTTCTGAGTTGAATGGTGCAACTGCCCAATCAGGATGGGGATGGGGTCCACAAGGTAAGAATAAAATATTTACTGACGCCATGATAGTACGAATTTATATTTTCCTGTGTTAAATTGTTTAATTATGTACCTTAATTAGGTTTTCTCATGTTTGATATAACTTTGCTAATAAATTATATTTTTGTTGGCGTTATAAACAGTTAACACTACAAAACCGGGAGAATGCCAACCCCCTGCCTTATACATGGAGTGCGATAACACGCTTACATGTAAATCGGATTGCGAGTGTCCCCAGCAGCAGAAGTGTTGTTATCAGCCGTCATGTGGAAACATTTGCCAGGATCCAACGGTTATCAGGGATGAAGCTGCTACTTGTGGTGAAGACAGAGAAAAACCGGGCAAAAAACCAGGAAATTGTCCACCACCAGTGGAAGGAATATACTGCATTTGGTGCTACGATCAGTGCAAATCTGATTGTGAATGCCCTGGAAAAGAAATATGCTGTCCTACCTTTAGTTGTGGAAACGCTTGTACTGACGCTACAAAATCTGACTAAAAGATAATAAATATTACTGCATTTTAATTTTCTATATAAATTATCAATTATGCTTCAGTAGGTGCTCTTAAAGTAAATTTTAAAATTTATTATAGTATTTATCAGTGAAAATAATTACTTGAACCACCTTCATTCAAAATTTTTAGATAAATGTGGATGCATGAACATAATAACCTATGTGAAATTACGTACATTAACCTCTATTTTAATTGGCAATATTAATATTATTTTGAAAAAATAAATAACCATTTATTTCGAAACTTCGGATCTTTGCTACTAACGGTTTTGAATAACTTATTATTGAATATTATATAACTTATTATCATGCATCCTTATACGTATATTACATCATTGAGAATGTAGTTATTTACGGATTGCTGTCTCATTTCATTATTTCCTTTGAAACAAAGCTTTTACCAACACATATTATTATTTAAAAAAATAAACCAGCTTTTCACTAGAAATGTAACAGCATTGCATTTTATGACGCCAGTATTGTAGAGTTTCACAGTTTGAGTTTAGAGCAATGAATCAAATACATTATTTACAATCGATTCATTCGTTATGTACTTACAATACAAGGGGAACATTCTATAATTGTATTCTTTTTAGGACTTTGGATAGTAAAAGTTATGAAGTACATAAAACGTTTCTTGTTCTGGACTCTTACTTGGTACACGTCTGCATGTTATAACTCTTCCTTTGTTTTCTATTCAATGCGTAAAACAAATTTTTTAGAAAGGGTTGCATCTAAACTAAAAATAATCTAAAACAATGAATGACTTTTAAGTCTCTGTTGAATTTTCTTGAAAAGGTCCTTCTGCCAGGTTTTAACTTATGAACATTTATGAACATAACATTTTAAAATAAATAAATCCGGTATCAACCAGTTGTGAAAAACATTGATGAACTTAGGTACTACAAAATTGAACTGGAATGAATGGAAGAAGCTACACATGACAAACTGAAATAGCTTAAAGTTTATACCGTAAATCGTAATCCTTTCCAGTTTTGGTTGGATTTTGTATTTTTAGAATTCTCGTAGGAATGATTAAAAATTCAGGTACCCGGTTTTGAAAGCAGGATACACATTAAAAAAATAAAATTCCTATAAATTAAATCGTTTCTGAATAACTGACATTAGTTGTCTTCCATTCGCTTGGGAAGCTGGAACTATTTTTTAGATCATCAAGAATTTTAAATTCGGACTAGAATCTAAGCTGAAAGTAAATCAGCACTTTACAAAGTGGGGAAACCTAACATGGCTTTAACAACCATGCAGATTCTCCTGTTTACTGGAGCAGTGTTCTTAGTACTTGGCGTCACCCAAATAAATGGGCAAGGAGTATATGTTCCGGGCGGAATAATCAGTAAGAGTGAATTTTAAATAACATAAATTTGTAAAATAAAAACATTTTTTCTAACAATAATTTTTATATAAAGTATAACTAATAAAATCTTAAACGGCAACATTTTATTTTAGTTGAAAAAGATGGACAGTGTCCCCCAACCGATTCAACAGTCAAATGTGACGACATCCAAGGAAATTGTACATCGGACTGTGAGTGCCCACAGAATCAAAAATGCTGTCCTCAAGGAGAAAACTGTGGCAGCATTTGTCAGGATCCTGTAAAAGTTGAGCCCTACAACACAACATGCTCTCCGGACGATGGAGCACCTAGGCGGACAAAGCGTGGAACATGTCCAAAGAAGCTACAGGAGAAAGACTGTACTACTGAGCGGTGCAAAATTCGTTGCAGATCGGATTGTGAATGCCCAAGAAGTCAGATTTGCTGTCAGACAAAATATGGAACTGAATGCAGTCCTTCTGAGGAAGATGGTATGATTTCAAGCTTACAAAGTTTTAATTTTAAATAATTGTCCAATAAAATAATATGTAGTTTCAAATTTTTAAAGAATCTACATAAACTTTAAAAATTTTACAATGCTAACTTAAGTTGAAAATCCAAAATATTTTATTTTTTTATTTCAGTAACCAAAGTAGGAGAGTGTCCCAAGCCCGACCCATCAATCAAATGTGAAAACACCTGTGGCAATTGTACAACAGATTGTGAATGCCCAAAGAATCAAAAATGCTGCTTCCAAGACAACTGTGGCAATATTTGCAGGGATCCAGTTGACATGAAACCTTATGATACCCGGTGTCGCCAGGATGTTGCTATTGCCGTAGTACGAACAAAGCCAGGAACGTGTCCAAATTCGTTGAAGGATATACTCTGCAAAGAATGTCAGAATGAGTGCAGGTTTGATTGTGAATGCCCGGGCAAACAAATTTGTTGTCAGACAAAATGCGGTGCCAAATGCAGTCCTGCGCAGGAAGATGGTATAAACTTACAATTTTCTATGTCATATATAAATATTTAACAAATGTTTAAAATTTTCAATTCAATTTTTACTGATTAAAGTTGGGCAGGTAAATTTTAAAGTAGACAGAAATGATAAATTTTCTGTTTTGTTTTCCATTTTAGTCGAGATCGTGAAACCAGGACAGTGTCCCAAATTCGATCCATCCACAACCAGGTGTGAAAATCCGCGAGGAAATTGCACACGGGACTGTGAATGTCCCAAGAACCAGAAATGTTGTCCTCGAGGAGAAAACTGTGGTAGCATTTGTCAGGACCCTGTTAACGTTAAACCCTACGACGATAAATGTTCCGATGATGGTGAAATACCGGAACCAAAGAGAACAAAGCCTGGAACATGCCCAAAGAGCCTTCTAGACATTTTTTGCTTCCAGTGCCAGATTCAATGCAGAGCGGATTGTGAATGCCCAGGAAGCGAGATTTGCTGCAAGGTACCGGGTTGTGGAACAATGTGCAGCAAAACAGCGGAGGAAGGTGCATAACGAAATAGTTTTCTATTAGATGACGATTTTGATTTCATATAATTTTGAATAGTATTTGTCTATTTTTGTAGATATCGTGAAACCAGGAGAGTGTCCCAAATTCGATCCAGACACAACCAAATGTGAAAACCCCCCGGGAAATTGCACACGGGACTGTGAATGCCCCCAGAATCAGAAATGTTGTCCTCGAGGAAAAGACTGCGGTAGCATTTGTCAGGATCCTATTCGAGTTAGGCCCTACGACGAAACATGTTCTGATGAAAAGCCAAAGAGAACAAAACCTGGAACGTGTCAAAAGGAACTTCTAGACAAAGTTTGTGTCCGGTGCCAGACACTTTGCAGATCAGATTGTGAATGCCCAGGAAGACAGATTTGCTGTAAGACAAATAGTTGCGGAACTGAATGCAGCCCTTCTGCAGAAGATGGTAAATAAAATTATAAGCATACAATTTTAAAACATATAAAATGCTTAATAAAAGGTTGCTTTTCCAAAGAAATATTTAATGGAAGAAAACTTGTTTAACTTCTAATGTCATGTCATTCAAAACAATTTTTCCTTGATATTTTTAGTTACCAAAGTAGGACAATGTCCCAGATCCGATCCAAACATTAAATGTGAGAACACCATGGGAAATTGCACAACGGATTGTGAATGCCCACAGAATCAAAAATGCTGCCCGCAAGAAAACTGTGGAAAGATTTGCAGAGATCCTGTTAGAATGACCCCTTATGACACCAAGTGTCCCGAAGATGGTAGTTTAGTAGAGCCTGTACGGATAAAGCTGGGGTCGTGTCCAAATTCGTTGTTTAATATAGGTTGCAAAGGATTTTGCTATATTGCCTGCAGATCGGATTGTGAGTGCCCAGGAAGGGAGATTTGCTGTAAGGTGGCAGGGTGTGGAACAACTTGTAGCAAAACAAAGGAGGATGGAGCAGAATAATTTTCTAATATATTACGATTTTGATTTCATATAATATTGAATACTATAATTTCATTTGTTTTAGCTGGCATTTGTTAAAATAAAATGTTTTATTTGGGGTTAATAAAAACAATAGTAGTGTTTTAAACAAACTTTTGCATTCATTAATACCTGGGACTTTCCGTGCATCTATTTTTATCATATGCATTTACAAAACGAATTCGTAAAAGCATGGAGCATAATATCTTGTATGTACAAAAAGGTTTATGAAATGTAAGATACACATTTTTGAGGGTTCATATATAAAAACCCTTTATTACGATTTAGATGCACATTTTGACTAGGGTACTTAGTAATTGTTGTAAAAAAGCGTTGCCTATATTATCCTGCTTCACGTTACACAGTGACAAGCCCCTTTATAAGAAGCGGCAAATGGGACTTCACAATGTTAAAGTTTCCAATTTTTTAAAGCATTTAAAAACAAAATTAGCGAAAGCTTTTAATGTACGTTAAAAGTACATGGAAAGTACTACATACTGAAAAAAATTCGGATTTTTTGCGCAATTTTTTTCGAAATCTCCTATACCGCCCCACGTTAATTTTCGGGTTTTAAATATTTTTTGTAGCTCTCTGGAAGCAAAAGCGGGTGCTAGAGTTTGTCCTAAACTGTTCTACTTGATGGGTAGTTTATGTCTAATTTGATCTCAAGTCCCTAGCTTGTAAACATTTTGAGATAATTAGCTTTTAAAATCTTTAGCTAATTGACTGAGCAGACATGCGCAACAACATGCAGCTTCAAAATTCAGAATTCAAAAAATATTCTTAAAATTTGTGAAACTCTTGGCACATATGCTTTGGAGGATTCTGATTTCAAAACTGATAAACAATTTAATTTTCCATATGACCTTTGACCTTTGACCCCTGACCCGGTGGCCAGGTCACATGCTAGAATTAAATAAATACTTGTTTTGAAATCAGAATCCTCCAAAGCATATGTGCCAAGAGTTTCACAAATTTTAAGAATATTTTTTGAATTCTGAATTTTGAAGCTGCATGTTGTTGCGCATGTCTGCTCAGTCAATTAGCTAAAGATTTTAAAAGCTAATTATCTCAAAATGTTTACAAGCTAGGGACTTGAGATCAAATTAGACATAAACTACCCATCAAGTAGAACAGTTTAGGACAAACTCTAGCACCCGCTTTTGCTTCCAGAGAGCTACAAAAAATATTTAAAACCCGAAAATTAACGTGGGGCGGTATAGGAGATTTCGAAAAAAATTGCGCAAAAAATCCGAATTTTTTTCAGTATGTAGTACTTTCCATGTACTTTTAACGTACATTAAAAGCTTTCGCTAATTTTGTTTTTAAATGCTTTAAAAAATTGGAAACTTTAACATTGTGAAGTCCCATTTGCCGCTTCTTATAAAGGGGCTTGTCACTGTGCGTTAGTGGAATCGTACCAGTACCACTTTGCTCATTTTTGTTTCATAACGTTTTTAGTTGTTGTTCCATTACAATCCCCGCTCAGTTCAGACAATATTTAAAGTGCTAACAATTTTTTTATACTTTTTTCAATTTCTTTCAAAGCTTGCTTATCAAAATGAACAAATTAATTGCTAAGTGCCTCCTATTGGTTATTACAGTAGTAGCCGTAATCAAGTTATCAAGTGTTCACGGAGGTCCTGTTAATACCCAGGTTTGGTTTAAAAATATAAATTTAGAATAGTTCAAAGGTTTAAGAATTTTACGATCTTATTTCATTAAATCTAATAGTTTTATCAGAGACATTCTAATTTGATTCAATGCAACTTTACTACTTTTGCAGTTGGCCAAGATGGCAGAAGACGTTTCAGTAAACAATCCGGAAGGCATTGGTAACCCGGATGACAGATGTTGGGGATTCATTACTTGGTGTCAGCGTGACGACGACTGTTGTACAGGATTTCATTGCACTTCTGGTACGCTTTATTTCAGAAACTTAATTACTTATTATTGTCCCATAAAAGTCATTTAAACCAAAATGTGTGTCTTTATTCTTAGCTGGATGTCGACAATTCATACCCGGAATTGGAAAATAAAACTATCAGCCGCATTCCCACAGAAAAGTTAATTATTTAAAGCCTTTTTAGTAGTTTTTATTTTAAGTAACACTACACTGATAGTAAGTTTAAAATTCAAATGAATAGAAATTTACGTGGTTACTAACCACTGGTTAGTAATGGCTGGTTATTGATATTGAAACAAACTGCATGTATGTTTGTCGGAAAACGCAAAAATTCTGTTTTATTTTAAGTTAGCTCAACAATAAATTGTTTTAATATAGAAATAAATCTGCATTCTAGTAACATTTTGACTGTAAATTGCATTCATTTTTCTTTTACTTATATCTTGTAATCTCTCCTGGTGAAATACCTTATCATTCATCAAACTCAAGAACTATGTATGAATCAACATGAACACTTTTCAGTGTAAAGTTTTTACACATTTCACCAGTATTTTAAAAGTTACATTTCTAGTTTTTTCATGATCAAAACTGTCTCCAAAACAATTGTCTTTCGGCTCAGCTATCAAAATCAATTTTACATAACAGGAAAACATAATAATTGTAGATTTTCTTGTTCTCTTTCATCTTTCCATGGGGCATCATAAGACTAAAGTATAATTTCTCGTTCTCGATATGTCCGTCCGAACCATGACACTGACAGAATTAACCCAACTTAGCAAATAAGCAATATTTCAGAATTAAGCTTATTACAATGTATGTAAATGTAATACCTATGTAATTAAGGTGTGTCCCAAGAAACTAACAAGGTATTAGGGTAAGGCAAGCTGAAAAATTTACAAGCGTTTCCCAGATATATATCTATAACACTTATGTATCATATAAGCTATAAATGATAAATGCTTTAGTACCTTTTTTATGCTGGAATATTGTGGTATTTAAGCTGAATGTCGCATATCGATGGGATGCGGTACCTAAATACCAACCTGTTGCCTACTCAATCATAACAAGCTCAGCTGCCTTTCCAGTCACTGCATCTCTAGTTCCCAATTTCCGATTTATTTCAAATAATTAAATAAAATTCCACTAAAATAATAAACATTTAATCATTCCCTGCTTTCAAGATGAAGTTGTATTTGATCAAGGGGGAAAAGTTCTCCTTAGACGGTTTTCACGGGGAAGAGAGAATAGCTTGCCTAAACTACGACGGGATAAGGGCTTATCATCGAAAAGATTCTGAGGAGCATCACCTCTGCAAACAGTTTCGTCAACACATCGAAAGATATTATTCTTCCAGGTACAACTTTACTCCTTCCCAGTTAGCTATTAAATCTGCTAAAGAATTTGTGGTTATTTTTTGTAAAGTTGACTTGTTATTACCTTTCCAGGTCACTACACACCACAGTTTGGTTTAACCTTTCTTCTAGCAATGAAGGTGCTGATGATGGAAGCGGAGTACGCATTTACTACGGTGACCTTATTAAAGCTTTGAATGAGTGTTTTGGTAACGAGGTCCAAATTCAGTTTGAGCTGGTTCGGCTTCAGGATGTACACACTGGGAGAGAGTTCAGGAACGTTAGGTCACAAGGTAAGATGATATTTCACTTACTCTAGATGAAACTTGCAACGGAACTTTAGAATATGAAACTTACTCTGGTTTTTGGCATAACATTTTTCAGCAATCAAGGTCATGAAAAAGGGTAACATGGTTGATAAGGAATTTCCTGGAAATAGTAACAATGACCTCAAGACTGTACTTCAGAAGGGTGGAATACTTGAAGGAACCCTTAATCTGGTGGTGATAGTTAATGAAGTGGTTGAACAACCCGGTTCTAGCGATGAAGATTGGGCTAATGAGCAGGTGGTGGAGTCTACTGGCAATCAGGAACAACTAGTGACCATTAACAGAAAGATACTTCAGGAGGAGCTGGCTAGTGACTTGACCATTGTTCCAGCGAGTGGAGTTGCTGTGAAGGCGCATAAGGCTTTTCTTTCTGCTCACAGTGAAGTTTTCAAAGCCATGTTTCTTCGCAGTGGAATGGAGGAGGCGAAGACGGATACTATGGAAATGCCGTATATGAGTGAGGAGGGTGTGAAGGCTTTGCTGGCTTACTTGTACTACAGAGATGAAACTGAAGCCAAGAATAAAAGCGGGGTTGCCTTTGAGTTGCTAACTGCTGGTCATAAGTACATCATTCCAGTGCTGGAGGCTGACATGAGAAAGTTGCTTCTTGGAAAAGATGAGGACTGGTACGAGATGGACATTGGTATGAAGCTGTTTCTGTTTGCCAGGAACCTGCCGGAGAATGGGGAAGAGCTGAAGGAGAAAGCTGTAAAAGTCTTAAAAGTGTAAGTGGTACAATTAAAGGTAAATTAACTTGGATGTAGTTTATGAAAAATGTCTGTTCTCTTTAGAAACTTGGCACTCTTGCGACAGTCATTGGCTTATCAGGAGCTTTTTAAGGAGAATCCGGAAGCTGCAATGGAACTTTGCGAGTATGCCTTTGAAGCATGAAGATAAGAATATTTTCTGTAGCAATAACGCTTATCTATTTGCTATTGAAATTATGAATTAAAGCGTGCGTAGATATAATGTAAAAGTGAAATTGGTGCTCAATAAGTTAAGTTATTATGTCTAATGTCCTTCTTATATAATTTCGTGTAAATATTTAAATGAATATGAATTTCGTGTCTTGGTTTAAAGTTAAAAAGTATTAGGCATTATTAAAAGTAGCAAAATTTATGAAAAAATATCTCGAAACTATTTTATAGGTATGTAAATTCAATTAAGTACTTAACCAATAAAATACAATCGCTAAACGAAAAAGTGTTTATTGCAAATTATATCATTTAACTGAGACCTTTTCGCCGACGGTGGTCACGGAATGTCTCACATATTTCCAAAATACGTCCTCGTTTTCTCCTGTGTTCTAATTCTTCTTGACTTAAATGTCTTCTTGCAAAAGAGTCTCGAACAAATGCAGCCTCTGTGTAACTCTTCCAACGAACATCCCTATTCTTGGTTTTTATAACGGTGAGATTATCATCATCATTTTCATAAGCAGTACTAATAACTTGCTTCAGAAATCTGGGCAGATCCGTCATTTTAAGAAGTCTAAGCTTGTCCAGTACTGGCAATGGATTAGCCATCCTTTCCTCTTTTAGATGCAGTCCACATAAGGGAATTCCATGAAGGTAACGTTTGCGATTTCCCGTTCCTGGAACTGGGCAACTGACTGATACTGGTTGGCCATTAAATTCCACTGGCACTGGTAGTCTTGCTGAAAAGTGGCCAAACTGCACGTGAAGTCCCTTTAGATTTGGCAAATGAGTAAGTATTATGCGAAGTTGTTTGAAGCATTCCACTCTTCTGAGAAAATTGGCACAAATGCCAATGGAGCAATAGTAAACGGAATGGCTTTCAGCTTCCAAGAATTTCAGCATTTCAAGATTCTCTTTCGGAGTAACGATTAGTACTAGCTCTCGTTCAGCAGTGAATTGTAAGGGATAGTTAACTCCAGGTAATATTTCCGAATTGATAAATGCCCAGATTAAACCGTTGTCCTGAAGCAGCTTGCTGAAAAATGGGGACGCTTCAATTAAATTGTTTACCAGCTCAACACTGTCAACATGCTTTCGGGATACTATCATGGCCCAAACCTGGAATCGTAAATGAAAACGGTTTCTGGAGATTTTGACAAAATGGTTGGAATAATAGTAGATGTATTTTATATTTTTATATAATACTGACTGCTGAATTGCTACCTACCTCCAAGGGAAAAATGTTAAGCAATGTCAGTTCATCACTTAATTGGTCAGACATCCTGATTATTTCGGACTTAAAATTAAATTGTTGAAACTTAAAATATAATTTTGTCTAGCTGTTATCACTTTGTGTACTAGGTCTGAACTGAAGCAACACCAACAAATGTTAGAATTTCTATTAGAAAAACTAAAGAGCAATCGCGAGTAGGTATCTAACATACATTATGCTTTTGGGAAAGGGAAAACAATACTGAACTTGTGCATAAAAGTAAAAAGTGTTAAAAGCCTAGGATAGGACCAAAGGTTTACACAATATTAGCAATGCGAAATAGTAAGAACATCATGTACGGTGTATTCTGGATACTATAAAGTTACTATTTGACTTACATTTAGAGTTAGGGGTTGTATAAAATCCAAACGAAAGGACATCTTTTTCAGCTTGCCCCATAGTTTTACTAAAAATACTTTTCTAAAACTTTATTTTTTTGTTTCCCCTAGATATTAGTTTACAGGTTTCTTATGTATTATATAAAGTTACGGTTTACGAGTCGCTGGTTAAATGATAGTATGTGATTTCTCAAGATTCCTTTAACGCTTCATTTCACGCTTCGTGAACAAAAGTTCATTCACTTTGCTAACACACTCTTTTCTGTTTAACTGTTGGTGTTCTAAAAATCAAACAAATGCATATTAAACAGATCGATTTATTTTTTAGTTGTTTCAAATTGAAACTTTCAATGGATTTAAACGGAAAAAATATTGAGTGGAATTAATGACAATAGTAAACTAAAATTGTGGGGAATTGAAACATTCGAAAGACTTAGTGAAATTCCACTAATAAGACCTACATAACCCATAAACTAAAATATGCAAACATATAAACTTATAAACATGATGCTAAATTCACTAAATTCTGGAATTCTTGAATTACTTAACGATTTGTAATAGTCACATTTTGGTAATTTGTAAGTTTTTTGCACTTAACTTACATAAACATTTTTATGTAGAAAGCATTTATAATACTCAATCAAAAGACACGAGAGACACGTAGAAAGCTATTGTGCTTACATTATTACCCAATTGATATTGAAATTACACATTATTTTGAGGAAAACTAAAATGTACAGGAAATTATCGTAATCATCGTTCATTTCTATACCTTGCGTGGAAGGAAAAGGGATTGACAGGAAATACGGAGACCATTTCGGTATAATAATTTATAATAGCTAGAGCTTTTACTTTAGATTTTAGAACCTTTCATACAAAAATGACTGTGATCAGTCTTTCCATTAGTTATATACTGAATTTCAAATTAGCAGTTGAGCTGAGACTGCCCGTGAAATGCTAATGGTAGTCTTAGTCTAAAATACATTTCCCACAATGCAGGCTTTGTACCTACAGATTCTGTCCTTAGTCTCTTTTCAAATGTTAATTCAAAATGTTAAGCGAAAGACTGTACACGTTTATTGGAAAAATATTCCATATTTACACAGAACTAGGAATTTTTAACTACAATTGGCATCCCAGTTCTAAACTGTTTGTTAAAACAAAGAAAACGTATTCGCCTTCGTTACACGCTTGGTTTCTATTTCTGTGGCAAACCTTTCTTGTGATTCAAATCATTAAAAGTTATTTTCAAGACGGCTTTAACTCAGTAGTATTACAACTACCCTTCTTTATAAATCTAAATGGAGCATCAACTTTTACCTTAATGAGTGTTTATTTCGGAGAGGACTTCTTTCAGCTTTTAAACTCAACTATGCTGTTTCTTAGACGGTTAAACCGTAAGTTGAATTATCAGTTGATAAATTGTCTATTAGCTTTAAGCTTTTCATGAAATATATTTTCTTTAGACAAATACCTTCCAGACTACAATCCTAACAAACACAAAAACGCTAAAATTTTGGACTTTGGAACATTCTGCACATTTATAATATTTCAAATAAAAACTGTGTCCAATTTTGCGAATTTCATTCGTAAACCGTACTCGCCTCATCTGTTTGGAAGCTTGTTGGACAGCAATTCTTTTATGCAAGTGGTTATCAACCTACCTTGCATGATATCCGATTTGGTGCAAAACAACATAAAATCAGTTGTTCTTGTCTCATTTATCTACATCGTTTTTGTATTTATTGCCTTTGTCTTACACGAGCTTCCACTAGGCAAGCCAATTAAAAGCTACAAAACAATTGCCAACTTTCGTAAACTTAGAACATTTACTGTGGAGTATAGAAGTGTACAATTAATCTTCCAACTGTTTAATGGAGTTATGGGCAAACATTTAATTCCAATTCAGGCGTTAGTGATTTGTATGTTTATATTTAGTTCTTGTGCAATTCTAAAACATAAAAGTGGAATGCCTACATCGTCATTGGTTCTACTGTATATCTGGGCTATTGGTATTCCAGTAGGGTGGTGCGTTGTTCTGGACATTGCTGGTACTTTACATTCGAAAAGCAAAATAATGATCTTGTCTTGGAAATGGTTTCCATGGCAATATTGTCAGGAAAGAAAAATCATGATAAAGTTTGCCAATTCCTGTAGACCGCTAGCTATACGCTATGATAATGTGTTTGTGTTGCAAAAAGTAAGCGTTATGACTTGCATTAGGTTGATGTCTGTAGGGTTTGGGAAAAGTCTTCTAATGTTACATTGGTAATTTATTCTTACATTATTCAGCAAGGTGAACTGAAACGCTTATCGTATTTCTTACATTTCTCTTATGTTTCTGTTACATTTTATGTGATATGAAACAAGTTTATAAATAATTCGATAACAGCAGATTTTTAGTTAAGGTTTACATTTTACAAATGGCTAGGTAGTACAATTAGAGTCTAAGATCAAATAATCAAATAACAAAACAAGTTTATAAAGTACAATCACGTTTGCCTTTTATATCATCTTAAGTCAAACATTCAACCAACAAGTGGAATGAAACAATCTATAAAAATAAAAGTAAATGAGAATTGGGGCGATGTGCGTTGTTCATTTTGATTTCAGATCATTTTCAGGGTTGCAACCACGTACTCAAATAACTCCATAGCCGCCTCAGGATCCTCCTTGAACAAAGCAATGTAGGTGGGTGACTCCTTCAATTTTCCAGCGTTCCTTAAATGTAACCACAACCACATAGAATTAGAAACTATCCCAGTTTAAATCTTACTATATAACGTGTTTGCATTTAAAAGTTTACATTAAAACTTACAATTTCAATCCCTTCACGGCCTTTCTCTTCAAATCGTCCTGACCATTAGATAGGTTCTTGGCAAACAGATACAGCTTCAAGGCACTCTCTGCAGTGTACCACTGGTCCGGTTTACCCAGTAACAGCTTCTTCATCTCACCTTCCAACACTGGAATGTCGTACTTGTGTCCCGCATAAAACAATTCAAAAGCCACCTCAGGTTTTGAGTTGGGCACATTGTCCTCGCAAAAAGTAAAGATAAGCGAGTAACGCTCGAACACCCTCCTCACTCATATCCGGCATTTGAATTGTGTGTGTCTTAGCTTCCTCCATTTCACTCTGGAACATGGCGTTGAACACAGTACTGTGAGAGGCAAGTACGGATGTGTGGCCCTTCACCTGCTCCCCATTTCCAGGAATGATAACCACATCGCTCCGAATTCCTTCCAGCAACATTTTCCTGTAAACCTGCTTCATCCTGTCCTGGACATTTAATTCAGTAAAAACTGAATCTGGTTGATTCACGGTCACCGTTACCGTAACCAACCCAGTTATAGGCCAACAGTGAAGTAGTTGGAGATCGTGAAACCTACCTTGAAAAAACTTAGGATCCTCACAGTCGTGGTACTGACCATTTTGATGAGGCTTCATTTCTAAATTCCAAAAACATAATATTATAAAACCTGCACCTGTTATCATTCTCTTTAATCTTTAAAATGATTCATGTGGCCTATGACAGCCTTTTATAAATGACCAAATGTTTTCCAAAATAACTCACCAGTTGACTTTAACGTTCCCAGGGAGAAGTTATCATTGCCCAAGTTGGTAATGGTAACTTGAATCTTCACATCGGGTCCAAACAGGTCAACCAAGGTACTGATCACAGGTCCTGATCTGGTACGAAGGGTAACACTGTGAGCTACATTGTCAGTCATGTTTAAAGCCACACGTAAACTGTAGTAATCCGGAACAAATACGGTTTAATTAGAAGTGAGTTGATTTTGCAATTGGTTTATTTATTAAAAATTTAACCTGTCATTCCTCGTTTGCGAAACCTGCATCGGAAACAAACGATTGCGGATCTTGTCACAGAGCTTAACTTCATCTGGATTCCGATTCCCTTGATTAACGGGAACTATGCCGTTGAAGGTTATACTGAAGGCAAAATTATATGTCTGAAGAAAGTCAGTCCGATCCTGGCGCAGCAGAGGACTGTCTTTAACCAGATAGAACTTCATCTTCACCCTTTAATCACGACGACAGTTTCAAAGTTAAAAAATCTGTTTTCAGTTGACAAAATTCCAAAAACTGGAAAAAATAGGTAACTGCAAAGCACGACACGATGGTCAACCAACGTACCAACCACCACAAGCAATTGCACGAGAGAAAGCTCATGAAGTGACTCTGGTACATTGTACATAGTATTCATTCCATGGATTCAAAGTTCATCACATCAATGCAATGTCAGAATGTGTCATTTCAAAACTGAAACCCGACTTCAAGTCTGAGTCCCATTTATTTTCACAAATTATGACCATGTCTCATATAACAAATATTTTATTGGATTATCAAGTAATTTCTTAAATTGTATTAACCTATTAATCATAAAAACATTGTCTACTAATATAGAAAACATAACCGTTTTGCTCCAAAGTAACTGAAAAATCTATAATTTGAATGATTTCTAAAATCCAATTTACTACTCGTCAGTAGTACAAGAAAGGTGTGACTGTGCCCAAAATGTTATAATTGTATGATTGATATTATGAATAGGTATTAATAGATAATGCGCCCATGTATTTTATATTCCGCCTCATTTGTTTATAAGCATATTATGATAGTCTTCCCACATTTCTCCATATTATAAGCATATTATAAATCACTTCCGCCATTTCTCCACAATATTAGCATATTATAAACACCTTTGCACCTTTCTCCATAAGCATATTATAGGCCTCTTCCCACATTATTGCATCTTATATGCATCTTAAAGGCATTTTATAATAATAAAAGCCGCCCCAAATTTCAAAGGGCGGCCAGATAAAATTAGTATGTATTCTCGTATTGCGTTAAATCTCATAATATGGGAGCAAAAGTTGCGTTAAAGCATGGGTCACTTCTCCGGAAATATACCTATAGCAAGAGATTTTCTGTCGGTTATATAGAAAAAAGACAACGGAAAATCTTCAAGCTTGTCATTTACGTTTCATTTGAATGCTCATCATCATCACAGCAGCAGTAGTTTTTTACTGCACTACCCCAGCATCTCTGTGTACCAATGCGACCGTTATTTTTCCCACGAAACGTTCTTGTTCTATTTTTAGTAACAAAACAGTTTCCAGTTGTGCTGCGTATTGTAACGGCATTACTATGATGGTTTTACGGAGCATAGAACTTCTTGCTTATAAATTTTTTCGGTTGTTGTTTCTCACAATTCACTTACTTGTTGTACAGCTTTCCTTTTATCAATACGATAAAGGCAGTACCCACTTTCCATCCAAATGAATCATTCTCTAAAAAAGGTTGTCATTCTTAAAATGTAGGCGGAGCCAATAACGCCACAAAAAATCAACTTTTTCTGTGTTACAATGCAAACGTATGTAAATTTTGCTTAGCTGGTGTAAGGGATTTAAGGGATTACGTAAGAAAAACTTTCATAGCTGCGTATGTACTACTGAAAATAGGAATGTCATAGTAATGATTAGGTAAAAATAATTCCCATCCTTTCGATTAGCTCAGTTTTGTTCTGTATTTCAAACAACAAGCACATCATCACTCCGCTTTAACAGCTTAATATCGAACAAACAAGTGTACTACTTTCTTTCCCAAAGCCAAAAGCATCTTCATCAAGTTACTTATCTGCACTTGACACAATAAACTCGAACTTTGTTGTTGGAATGGTTGTAGAGGTAATTTGATCCATTTGTCTTCTGACTCTGGAGTACATCACATCGTTCTCGTAATACATACAGAGAAGCTTAGCTCTAATCTAAAGCAATTTACCTACCAAAGCTCTATTTTCCATTTGCGCAACCACAAGAAAAGTGAAACCTGATCCATTTATTCTCTGGAAGCAGAAGCTATCACATCATTTACTAACTCAGTCTCCACGCGCTTTGTGCATCTGATAGTGTCGTGTCTAGAAAAGCCCCAGAAGAAAAACCTTTTCTCTAACCGAAACTAACTACGCTTTTAATATGGATCACCCAGGACCCTCGCATGAAAAACAATCAGATCAAACAGGATTAAAGCGGGGCACAAAGAGAAAAATTTCTCAGAATTCCGAACAGGAAAATGTGTTACCAAAGTCGTGTTTACGAATGGACATTCAGATTAAGAAAGGAGACAAAAAGCCATTCAAGTGTTTCAAGTGCAACAGGCCAGGTTGTAGTTTTGAGACATCTGTGTGGGATGAATTGGATGAACACAGAACATCTCATCACTACTGCAGAAAATGCCATAGGCAGATTAACAATATTGAAAGGCATGTATGTCGAAGCAAACCAGATATATCTATCCCGGAAATACAAATTAGTGACACCGTATTCAAGGAAAAGGAGAGGGCAAATAAAGGGGCAATTAAAACTTTAGTACATGAGTATCAGCAAGGAATACTCACTCTTAGGCATGCAGTTGAGTCTGTATATAGTGACTTGTACAATTTATTAGCTCTCTTTGCAACACAATACAAAGGAATACGCGTAAAGTTTTCGTTTGTAGTAGATGCTACTAACCTTAAGACTCTAGAACGTAAAGACAAGCACTTCCACTCTGCTTTCACCAGAATCTTACGCACCTACCTTCATCGATGAAACAATCCTTGCAAACCTGGAATACTGCGACAACATAATCAGGCTTGTTACTGAATCAGGTAGTGGAATAAAAATTGAAGGTGTACGGAAGCTTGAAGTTTGCATTGGTGTTTATAAACCGTACCGCCCACGGGGCTACATTAAATTGCCTGTAGGACTGCGTAAGCGCCAAGGCTTAATAAATATCAGGTGTAACGCAGGATGTTTTCGACTGTGTATTATTGCAAGCTTGTATGGCGATGAAATTAAACTAAGAAACTGTCCCTATGCTGCAGTTGAAGATCTGACCTACAATCAACGGAGAAAATTGAAAAAGAAACTAGAAAAGCCTGGAACTTACAAAAGCTTTGTTAGAAAAGTCGCAAAAGAAAAACTGCTAGACTTTTCTGAGTTTGAGGATGATTTTGATATAAATGATTTACACAAATTTGAGGAAAGAAATAAAGTTAGCATCAATATTTGGGAATACGATGAGGATGTTGGAGACGTAATTCCTACAAGAGGAACAACCTTCAAGTTTAAGGCAGCCCGTCATATTGATTTAATTATGTTACATGATCAATATGGTGAACATTTTGTATTAATTCGTAATAAAACTCGATTTTTCTCAAACGGAAAAAGCCGTCAGAAGAAAATGTGTAATTACTGCTTTCAAACAGTGAGTACAAATATTTTTGAAAAGCATACTGCTGATTGCAGGGCTTTATTAGATGTTGGCGTATTACCGCCAGACAAGAAGTTCTTTGAATTCAAGGGTCATCACAAATTATTACCTCCTCCTTGTAGAATGTACACAGACTTACTTTACTATCAAGACCCTGCTACAAAAATTATCAAGGTTGGTGGGTACGGAGTTGCTGCAGTCGGCCCTACAGGAAAGTTAATGGACTCCAACTTTTACATAGGTGAAAATGCAATGAAGAAGTACACAAACTGTATTCTCCTCATGGCACGTAGATGTTCAAATAAGTTGCGACGTAATGAATTACCAATTCCAAAAATGACAAAACAGCAGCGGCAAGCTTTCGATCAAGCCACTCACTGTGTCATCTGCGGTAATGAGTTCTCACCTGAAAACCCAAAGGTGAGGCATCACTCCCATCATATTCCTGATTGGCCAGTACAGCCTGTGTGTAATACAGATAATTTAAAAATCAAAGATAAAGGTGTGATACCAATGTTTTCACACACATTTACAAAACTTGGTGGACACTTGCTAATGGAAAATTTTGAGGCTGATCAAGTAAGGAAAGTGGAGATTATTCCCAAATCAAACGAAAACTTCATGGCAATAACTCTTGATGGAATATTACGATTATTAGACAGCAAAGCATTCTTGGATCAACCATTACAAAACCTAATTCTACATTTAGTAGAGACCAACGGGGTTAAAAACCTTGAACCGTTTTATGATCAACTTCCGTTTGAAATTTTACAAAAGCCGTTTTTCTTTCCTCACACCTGGTTTACATCACCTGAGAAATTATCTGAAAAAGAATTGCCACCGTTTACAGATTTTAACGATATTTTAATGGAAAGAGACATCACAGAAGATGAGTATAAAAGCATGCAATACATCTATGCAAAGCTGGGCTGTTCTAGTTTTAGACATTTTGCTTTTGCCTACTTGAAGTCCAGAGTATTTCAAACTGCTGCCGTCATGGAAGAGTTTGGTGAATGGACTTTAAACAATTTTCAGTTAAGCCCATTCCATGATGTCTCCTTATCAGGTTTTGCATATACGTATGTAACTTTCAAGGCCCGTACAGAGTTTGAGATTCCTTCAGACCCAGAAATTATTAGCATTGGATTAAAGAATATTCGTGGAGGAGTCTCTTTATTGACAAAGCGGGTCACGACTGCAAACAGTGAAAGACTTGGTCATAAAAATGTAAAGGATGATGACGAGAACAGAAATTTTATTCGCTGATGTCAACAGTCTCTATCCAAGTTGCCTCACCGAACCACTTCCCTTCGGAGGATACAGACTTTTAGATCAGGGGGAACTTGAGTCATTTGATGTTTTGAAACTGCCAGCCAATACTAACAAAGGATGGATTGTTGAATGTTCATTAGAATGTCCACCAGAAATCAAAGAATATACACGCGACTTTCCATTATGTGCCACTAAAGAAAAAATTAATTTTGAGTTTATGCAAGCAGGTTTAAAAGATTTTGATGAAGCTTGCCTCCCTTCTGAAAAGCATAACTTGGGTGTAAATGCATTACTTCTCACCCAATTTCCCAAAAATAAAATTGCATTGTACTACAAACTGCTACAGCGTTTCATAAAGCTGGGAATGAGAGTAACCAAAGTTCATAAAGTCATTGAATTTGAGGAAAGAGCTTATCTCAAAGAGCCAATACTGCACTTACTCAAACTAAGAAAGACAATTGCAAAATCGGACAAGTTTTATGAAGGTATTGTAAAGGGAATTAATAATCGCATTTTTGGAAAATTCCTGAATATTTATAACGATTTAGATATTGAGTGCTGCGCAACACAATGGAAAGCTGTGGATTTGCTGGGAAGGCACAATTTTGATGACGTCAGGATCATTTCCAATGAAGTTTCACTATTTTATATGAAAAAGAAAGTAAAGCTTGACAAGAACTTTTTGGTTTCATTTGTCGTGCTGGATTTAGCAAAGCTGAGGCTATACGACCTGTACTATTTGGAACTGAAAGCAAAATTTGGAGATAGGATTAAGCTTGTGGCATCAGAGACTGACAGTTTGGTATGTGAGATAAAAGATCCTAATAATACATACATACAAGATCTTAAAGACCTTGGTCACATTTTTGATTTTTCCACCCTGCCACATGACCATCCACTTTACGATGACTCCAAGGCCAAAACTCCAGGACTACTAAAGATTGAGTATCCCTATCCATTACAGTATGTGGGTGTCAAGTCAAAGCTTTACTCTGTGTTAAACAAGTGTCAGGAATGTCTATCTAATAATACTCAAGACATACTGACATGTGAAAAATGCGAGGCTGACCCTAGTCGCAGTCTTAACGTTGCCAAAGGAGGATCCAAAAGAAATCGTACTCCACATCACGTCTACTTACAGGCAGCTATAGAAGCCGAAGCAACTGACAAGGAAATTGATTTTTTGGTATTAGAAAGCAATAATCAAAAGGTTACACTTCAACATAAAAAGAAAAAAATATTTTCCAGTGACGATAATCATCGCATCTGGCTAAATTACAATGAAAGTGTGCCGTATGGTTATATTATAAATAAAGAGTAATTTATTTTAGGATTTAGTTATAAATAATGCCAGGTAATAATGGATGTGTATGGGCCCGTAGATTTACGCCTTAAATCAGGTACATGCATGCAGATTGTTGCTCCCTCGAGGTCAGGCAAGACAAAATTAGCTTTAGACATAGTTGTTAATAGGAATAAGGTTTACGATAATCCTACTGATAAGTGTGTATATATGTATAAACAATGGCAGCCTGCCTTTGAAGAAGCTAAATCTTTAGATAACTCAATCATTTTTTCAAACGACTTTGAGGAATTAGAAAATTTAATTAAATCAAACCTATTTAAAAATAATCTTTTAGTTATATTTGACGATTTCATGTTGCAGTTTGAGTCATCCAAAAATAGTTATATAAAAGAATTCTTTGTACATAGAGCTCATCATGAGAATATTTCAGTAATTTTACTACAACAAGTCCTTTATTCTCGTAACTCAAGAGTACTAAATTTAAATGCTCATTATCTTATTTTGTTTAGCCTTCCGAGAGACTCTCGTCAGG
Organism: Entomobrya proxima; assembly: GCA_029691765.1. Classification (NCBI taxonomy): domain Eukaryota; kingdom Metazoa; phylum Arthropoda; class Collembola; order Entomobryomorpha; family Entomobryidae; genus Entomobrya; species Entomobrya proxima. Next base: position 25,717,987 of record CM056169.1, read on the forward strand.
TTATGTGTCTTGGCTCTCAGATGATGCCAGAAAATTCAAAGTTTGTTTATAATTGTTACAAAGTTGCTACGTCTAAACCGTATTCTTATTTATTCATAGATCTTTATCCTTCAACACCAGAGTATGCTAGATTTAGCTCGTCAGTGTTTGTAAGTAAAAACAAAAGGTTTTATTTGCCTAAATGAAAAAAGTAACGTTTTCTACTCCAGTCACATTCTACATGAACGAATGTGACGAACATAGAAACTACCGACTGCCATATTGGTGGTGGTATTCAGTTGACAGGTTACGATTTCAAGAGAGAATTAAAAGTTTAGAGCCAATGCTATCTCCGATTCTTCTTAAAAAATGGAACGAGTTCTGCAAAACTACGATTTTTTGCTTGAACTCGCAGAATCAAATTATAGAAAACAGAAAGATATGCTAGGTGTAGCTACACGTGAACAGGTGTTATCAGTAATTGATTGTGTCAAGCTGTGCTCAGCTCAAGCCACTGGTGTACCAGAAATAGTTATATTAACCAAGACACGCCGGTGGAAGCGTGCAGTCTTACTTTTGAAAAAGCACTGTAAACTACTTTCGCCAATCTTACTGTCCATATTGTGTACTTTATTTCGTGAAGTAGCTCATTACATGTATACAATGGAAAAATGGATTCCGTTCAAGAATATTACATTGTACCAAAAGAAGTGTACGAAAAGTGTAGTGAACCAAAGAAAAGTGTCGAAGAAAAAATTCAAGAATTACCTACGGCCAGACAACGAAAGTTTAAACGGCTCTTAGATTATTTGGTTTCAAGGATTGGGGTTGGTGTAACAGTGGACAAAGACAGTGACTTAGTCGGAAAGTCCACAAGTCTTTATGATTTTATAAATTACGCCATAAGTGGCAGGAAGAAACCTGACGAGTTTAATGAGCTTGTGCCTCTATTGTTTGATGCACCTGACGATTTACTAAGTGAAAAGGTTCATCGTGACGTTGGCTTTTTAAAAAGACAACATGGAAGACACATACATAAGAAAAGCTTGGACTAATTACTCCCAGCCTGCTGCCCTGAAAGCATTACACGGGTTTGTAAAGGCAAGAGGGATCAAAGACATTCGTGATGCTGAAAAGAAACTAAGTAAAATACGTGCGTTTTCGGTTCATAAGCCTGCAAGGCAAAAGTACCAGACTAGAGCAATCATCCTGAAAGGACCAAGAGAACATTTTTGTACCGACTTGATCGATTTTCAAGCTTATTCACGGTGGAACAGTGGCTACAACTGGCTTCTTGTGGCAGTTGACGGTTTTACAAAAGAATGTTTTGTGGAACCCTTGAAAAAGAAGACAACCACAGAGGTGGCTCAGGCCTTTGAAAAGATAATTAAAAAGGCCAAGAAACCAATCGTGTACTGCTACTCTGACCAAGGTAGGGAGTACACCGGAAATGCATTCCAGGAACTGATGAAGAAGTATCAGATTACCCACTATGTTTCCCGAACAAAGCGTAAAGCTGCTCAATGTGAAAATATGATAAAATTCCTGAAAACTCTACTGGCAAAATACTTTACTCACGAGAATACAAAAAGATGGCTTGAGATAATACCACGGATTGTAGAAACTTACAATAATACTCCTCATTCATCGCACGGATTTAAACCAAATTCAATTAAAGCCAAAGACGTCGATGAAGTGTTTCATAGACTTTATGCTAAACTGGCCCAGAAACCAAGGCCAATCCCTAAATTCTCAATCGGAAGCTTAGTCCGCGTGGCCAAAAATAGGCTTACGTTTCAGAAAGGATATGAGCAAAGCTTTAGCGACGAAGTATTCCGAGTAAAGTCACTAGTTCCTGGAAGCTTCCCGATACATAGTTATAAATTGGAGACTTTGGACGGACAACCAGTCAGTTCATCTTTTGTTGATGCAGAGCTTGGATACGCTAATCAAGACGAAGCTAATTAATCATGGATCCAAACGTTACCATAACTTTAGTCAGTAACCTTGAGAGGGACTACTTCTCAAATACCCATGGAAAATTCTCAACCATTTTCCCTAGGCCATTAAATCTGGAAGACTGTGAAGTTGCCTTACAATCCATCACGTATTATGATAGATACAGGAAAACTCCCGAGGTTTCCGACGTGGAAACATTCGAAGAAGTGCAACCTGTAGAATTTTTTAAAAACAAGGTTGATAGTGAAATAACTGTTACAAGTGCAGTCACAGACTCGTTAGGAGTAAAAAAGTCTTCGGCACAATGGGATAACTTTATAGCGGACTTGAATAGAATTTTTGACCGTGAGAGATTTGGTTTGGCATTTAGAAAGTCCTTTGGACCTGGGGAAACTCTCGAGGAAAAACTAATATCTTTGAGCATGACATTTTCTGGAGAAGAAGGATGGGAGCTGCACATTCCGGAACCTCTGAATAAAATACTTGGCTTTACAGATGTTAGGTTCCAGCCAGGTTCCTATGTAAACGACAAAAAACCAGACTTTGCATTCTTTAAGAGCCTCGAACTAAACGATGCTATTGGACAACTAACGCGCTACAAATTTTCTAGAGACAGCTACTTCCTACAGCAAATCGACAACGAAAAGCCTTCTGCTGCCTCCATCACAAATGATGTAGTAACTACAATGGATGAGCACAATAGAGATATTTCAATGTTTGTCAGAAAAGCAACCAGCTCGATTGAATATGATCTTCCCCCTTTACTGTGGATCAAATTCTCAAAATTTCTGAATGGATATTTTGGCCTGGAGAACAATTTTATCTTTACTGGCCAAGGAACAGTCAAAATTCCAGAAGACCTTGTCGTTTTGCCCAAAACCCTTCTTGATGTAAAGGAAAATGAGTCTCTGGTTGGGTGCGACAAGATACTCGTGTTGTGTGATATAATTACTAATCAGTTTTTTGCTGGAAAAGAAATGCCACTACTTGCGTTGTTGCGTAGGCCCGAAAGCAATGAATTTCGAAAGTTTATCGTACAACCTTCTCAGCTCATATATAAACCCATAGCGGTCCGAAATGTTTCTCAGATCACAGTCACCATTCAAGCCGACAACAGCGACTATTTACCATCCAGTGAAGAGCCCACTGTTTGTGAACTTCATATTCGAAAGAGAAAATGAGCATCGTTTGCGACGAGGCCAAAAACTGCACGATGGATCTTAAAAAAGAAGGAGATACTACTCTTCCTGACGATTTAGTTCGACTGGATTTGTCCAGAGAGTCTTCCCCAGACTTGTCGATTTATGAAACACCGCAAAGCTCCGGTCACACTTATCGCCGAAAGAAGATAAAAGGAAAGATCCGCAAAAAATCTATCATTCATAAGAAGAAGCCTAAACCGACCGGACGCACAAAGAAAGCGGTCTCCAAAAAAAGAAAAGTTCCAAAGGCCAAAAGTGGAAAAAAGAAAAGAGTTGTTAAAAGGCCTAATAAGCTCAAAAAGAAGCGATAAACATGGATAGATCAACTCAACAAGAAATTGAGGATCAGCAGATTCTTTCAGCTGCCACCTTTCAATCCTCCCTTAATCTCACGACATTACCTCCTACGGATGTATCAATCGTTAAGAGTTTTATTGAGGATGTTTATCCAGTGTATCCCCCAACTTCGCCTGACACTCCACTGGAATTTCTAATCACATCAAACTCAACCTATTTCACCGACCCTAGCAGCATCGAACTTGAGATGCTGTTAAAGATTACGACTGGGACAGGATCATTTCTAACTTCAACTTCAAAAACAGTTCCAGGAAATTTTCCATTTGCTTCAATCTTTTCCAACTTGGACATCTACGTGAACAACGTGTCAATAACCAAAGGCAGCAACAACTATCCTTATGCGGCTTTCATCAACAGAGCCATTAGTCATGGAACTGATTCCCTAAGCACAAAGCTGAAGATGGAAAAGTTTTTCAAAGAAGATGTTGAGGACGCCACAATTGCAACCAACAAAACTTACCATAATCTCAAGGGAGTTGGACAAGAGTTTGAAGTAGTTGGGAAGATTGCTCATGGAATCTTTGAGCAAAATCGCATGTTCCCCCCCTCAACCTCAATAAGAATTAAGCTGAGAAGAGCCACAAACACTTTTAGCTTGTTGGGAGATGCTCCAGCAAGTGGCAGTAATTTCACTGATGTAATTAAGATTGAAGACGCGGTTCTTAAAGTGAGAAGATGCATAGTGAACACCAAAGTTGAAGAAAAGATTAAGAAGGATCTGGTTCAAGGAGAAAAGATGGGATACAAATTCAAGGATTTTGACGTGGTAACTTACAGCATTCCACAAGGCTGGTCCGACCATGTCTCTGACGTAATTCAGATGGGACCTTCTCCTGATGCAGTTGTCATTGGTTTTGTTACATCAAAATCCTACGCCGGATCAGTCTCAAAATCCCCCTTTTTCTTTAAGCCGTTCAACTTAACTTCAATCTCTGTGACTCTGGACGGAGAACCCCAGGTGGTAAATGAGCTTCGCCTCAACACTTCCAAGAAACGTTTCAACTATGCTTACTCTCAGATCTTCAAGATGGTCCCAAAGACTGAAGGAACTACGTTCATAACTCCAGAGAATTTCCTGGAAAATGGAGCAAGCTTTTTTGTATTCGACATTAACAATGCAGTGAAAGATGACAGATTTGCCTTGACAAGAAGTGGTGCCCTGAAAATTCACTGCAAGTTTGGTTCAGCATTGTCTGAAAATATCCAAGTCATTTGCTATCTGGTCCAGTCAAGGCTTTTGGGAATCGACAATCAAAACCAAGTGTACCTAAAATAAAATGTTCAAAAGAAATAGTCAGATCTATGGTTGTCGTCAGTCAGTCGGAAGAAACCAAGCAAGTAACATCAAAACTCGGACCAGTCTCAAAAGTTAAAATGGAGCGTGGAATGCAGGAAGCAGGAGAAAGTTTCTTTCCCCAAATGCCAGAAAGCTGTAAGAGTACAAAGAAGATCAAGCTTAACCAGCCATGGACCTCTCCAGATGTTCGAGTCGTTTCAAATACTCTCTTGGCTAAGAGGGAGAAGGACAAATTTCGAGACTCTATAAGTTTGCAGAGAATTTTAATGAGAGGAGCTCCTCTCACATTTTCGTTTCCCACAATCTTTGCACCTGCCTTTATCGAGTGGATTGAAAAGCTCCAGCAAATCTTTGGGAATGAGGAGAACCGAGAAAGTTTGAAGTGCAGGCTGAAGGACGAAGGGAAGCAGAAGGAAGTAGATTTTCGAAGTATATGGAGCTCTAAAGACTGCCTAAAGTTATTAAACTTTCACATCAGACCATGGATGTATGAGGTGGACAAGGTTGATTTTCGCTTGTGGCAGGAAATTGATAAACAATTTCATAAAATGATCAAGACAAAGGAATACAGTTTTTTCTGGTGTGGACCAGACACATATATCAGTTACGAGACGCTGCTGAAGCTGAAAGAAGTTTTGAGGGAGCTGGTAGAGTGTAAATAATTCATTACTTCACTTTTCCTTTTGATTTCGTTGTAACAAGTAATTGTTATCAAATGTAAAAACTAATTTATTCATGCCAGACTTAAATTGCAATTGATTGAGTCGCGCACTTCTTTTCTATCTGACTGGGTTAAAACCCTTAATGGCGAATGCAGGTTGGATAATTGACTGGGTTAAAACCCTTAATGGCGAATGCAAGTCAATGTGAGAAAGGTGCGGATTTTGTCATGCGGTCTGGCACATTGTAAATTATCTGTAAATGAGTAAATATAGGCTTTAGTTAAGTTATTAGGTTAAGCCGGATTAGCCGGGGCTCTACTAGAGAGTCTAGTGTTAAAAGATTGATGACTCAATCTTGCCCAGACACTACCGAAGAAAGACCAGCATGTTAGGTTAATTAAGTTAATTTTAAGTTAGGGGCTGGTCGGGCCGGGCTCATAAGGCCGAAACTCTCTTTCTAGAAGTTATGACTACATATATTACTATCATACCAAAAATAATTAGCATTTTGTTAAATACTAAAAACTAATTAAGCTACGAGTATGAATCAGTCGTATTTCTCAGTTTAGTGTTGTATGAATAAACACTGAAAGTTATAGACTTGTAACTTTTCCTGAATCGTCGCAGAGTGAAACGGAAATTTTCATGTTTCAATTTACGTGTATTTGCTTATGGAAGAATTTTTTGCGTTAAACATTTGTACATAACTTCTACAATAGTTAAGAAAAAATGTTCAATTTATCCAATAACCTAGTTTGGTATATTAACTACATGTACAGAAAATTGTAGACGTCCTGCATGACTAGCCCCCTTGCAGAGTAAAACGAAAAATTTCATGATTTAAATTACATGCATTTCCTTATGGAAGATTTTTTTCGCATTAATCATTTTTAAATAACTTCAACAATAGTCAACCAAAATTGTTCCTTTTATCCAATAACCTAGTTTGGTATATTAACTACATGTACAGAAAATTGTAGACGTCCTGCATGACTAGCCCCCTTGCAGAGTGAAACGAAAAATTTCATGATTTAAATTACATGCATTTCCTTATGGAAGATTTTTTTCGCATTAATCATTTTTAAATTACTTCAACAATAGTGAACCAAAATTGTTCCTTTTATCCAATAACCTAGTTTGGTATATTAGCTACATGTACAGAAAATTGTAGACGTCCAGCATGACTAGCCCCCTTGCAGAGTGAAACGAAAAATTTCATGATTTAAATTACATGCATTTCCTTATGGAAGATTTTTTTCGCATTAATTATTTTTAAATAACTCCATCAATAGTGAACCAAAATTGTTCCTTTTATCCAATAACCTTGTTTGGTATATTAGCTACATGTACAGAAAATTGTAGACGTCCAGCATGACTAGCCCCCTTGCAGAGTGAAACGAAAAATTTCATGATTTAAATTACATGCATTTCCTTATGGAAGATTTTTTTCGCATTAATCATTTTTAAATTACTTCAACAATAGTGAACCAAAATTGTTCCTTTTATCCAATAACCTAGTTTGGTATATTAGCTACATGTACAGAAAATTGTAGACGTCCAGCATGACTAGCCCCCTTGCAGAGTGAAACGAAAAATTTCATGATTTAAATTACATGCATTTCCTTATGGAAGATTTTTTTCGCATTAATTATTTTTAAATAACTCCATCAATAGTGAACCAAAATTGTTCCTTTTATCCAATAACCTTGTTTGGTATATTAGCTACATGTACAGAAAATTGTAGACGTCCAGCATGACTAGCCCCCTTGCAGAGTGAAACGAAAAATTTCATGATTTAAATTACATGCATTTCCTTATGGAAGATTTTTTTCGCATTAATCATTTTTAAATAACTCCAACAATAGTGAACCAAAACTGTTCAATTTATCCAATAACCTAGTTTGGTATATTAGCTACATGTACAGAAAATTGTAGACGTCCAGCATGACTAGCCCCCTTGCAGAGTAAAACGAAAAATTTCATGATTTAGATTACATGCATTTCCTTATGGAAGATTTTTTTCGCATTAATCATTTTTAAATAACTCCATCAATAGTGAACCAAAATTGTTCCTTTTATCCAATAACCTTGTTTGGTATATTAGCTACATGTACAGAAAATTGTAGACGTCCAGCATGACTAGCCCCCTTGCAGAGTGAAACGAAAAATTTCATGATTTAAATTACATGCATTTCCTTATGGAAGATTTTTTTCGCATTAATCATTTTTAAATAACTCCAACAATAGTGAACCAAAACTGTTCCTTTTATCAAATATACTAGTTTACTATATTAGCAACATGTACTGAAAATTGTAGACTTCTAGCCTCACTAGCCCCTTCGCAGAGTGAAACGAAAATTTTCAATAATCAATTTTCATTCAAGTCAAAGGGAAAGAGAAAGATGTTTGCATAATGACAAAATATTCCCATCATCACTTTGTCGCTCATCTATTATCTGAACGAAGTCCATATTCTTCGGCTATAAACCCTCCCACAAGCGGAGCAAAAAACATGTTGATCTTATGGAAAACTTACATTTGGCTATGTAATCAGGCTACGACTAAAGAAAAAGCCTTTACAGTAGATGCTCAAGCTGTGTAAAATATGTAAGTTGTGCAGATCAACAGTGAAAATCTATCATCACCGAGAAAACACATGCACCAGCAATCCTTTTCTTACTTTATTGTGGGTTTTGAGTTTGCAGACTCAAAAAGAGCACAAAAAATAACGGTCGCATTGGTACAGAGATTCCAGATGCTGGGGTTGTGCAGTAAAAAATCCACTGCTGCTGCTGTGATGATGATGAGCAATGAAATGTAAAGCAGCATAAATGACGAGCTTGAAGATTTTCCGTTGTCTTTTTTCTATATAACCGACAGAAAATCTCTCGCTATAGGTATATTTCCGGAGAAGTGACCCATGCTTTAACGCAACTTTTGCTCCCATACTATGAGATTTAACGCAATACGAGAATACATACTAATTTTATCTGGCCGCCCTTTGAAATTTGGGGCGGCTTTTATTATTATAAAATGCCTTTAAGATGCATATAAGATGCAATAATGTGGGAAGAGGCCTATAATATGCTTATGGAGAAAGCTTGCAAATGTGTTTATAATATGCTAATAATGTGGAGAAATGGCGGAAGTGATTTATAATATGCTTATAATATGGAGAAATGTGGGAAGAGGCTTATAATATGCTTATAATATGGAGAAATGTGGGAAGAGTATCATAATATGCTTATAAAGGGAGGGGGGCGGAATATAAAATACATGGGCGCCTTATCTATTAATACCTATTCATAATATCAATCATACAATTATAACATTTTGGGCACAGTCACACCTTTCTTGTACTACTCTCGTCTAAATCCATAACGGTATCCTCTGGATAAGATAGATACGATAATTAAAGTTTATTGAAAGTAGTAGTAGTAATTGAATACTAAATTTTTTGGTGATTACATACCTTACCAAGATGACATTTAAGCAAATGTTAATATAAGCAGAGACATAAAGAAATAACCGTCAATTGTGAATGTCAGGAATGTATTATATCACTTAATACTTGTTAGGTATACGCTAACATGAATAAAGCCAAAGAACAAAGAGAAGTCATTAAAGTTTACAGCTTTGGAAAGTGTATCATTAAATGCTGAAGATTGTAAGAGTTGGCAGTTGAGTTATATGGGATCATCGAGTACATGAGAAAATAAGTTGTCTAAATTGGATTGTAGCTAGAATTTTATTTAGTACGATCAAAAAAGCTTTGGTTAAAAATCAGTAGTTAAAATGTTAAACAAAAAATGGTGGTCACAAATTATAGCTGTGGTATGTGTGGTTCATACAGTAAGTAGTTCCAATTCCAATGAAGAAGAAGAAGCACAAAAATATGTGGAAGAGTTGGAACCTAAGTTTAACGAGATCTGTTATAAAACCGTGATAGCTTTTTGGAATAGCGATGTTAACGCTAGTGAAGAAACTTTCAAGGCAGCGGTTAGTTCAGTTATACTCCAATTTTTAATTTATTTGATTTGGGGCAAAAATAGGACTAGTCACATTTTTAAAGTTTTTGTTTTTACTTTGGAAAATAGTCTGAAGCGGGCAACAAATTTACAGAACTTCATGCCAGCATTCAAAAAGAAGTTAACACCCGATTTCCAAACTGGAAAACATTCCAAAACAAGAAGTTACGCAGAGCTATGAAATTCATGGCAATAGAAGGGCCTGCTTCAATGCCACCGGACAGAGTTCAAAAAATGACAATGATGCAGGGTCAAATGCAAGCGGCCTATGGCACTGCTACAGTTTGTCGATACAACGATCCTCAAGACTGCAAATTAAATTTGAAAGGTTTCTAAATATATTTCAAATAGGTAGGTAAATTTCATTTTTCTAAAATTTGCAAATGTTTTGATATAACAGATCTTGAACATATTCTGAAAAATTCAACCGATCTAAAAGAAAAAGAGCACTATTTTACTGCCTGGCATGACAAAATGAGTGAGTTGATAAAGCCCGAGTTTTACAAGGAATATATTGACTTCCTAAATGAATGGGCTAGAGCTAACGGTAAACATTTAAATATTTAGAAAGTTTCGAACTCGTTTAAAACACTAGCAAGTTTTCTACAAAATTCAATTTTCAGGATACAAGGCAAACTCAGATATGTGGTTAGCCCCATACGACGATGATTCTGGTCGAACTACTGATGACTTTGAAAAGGCGGCGATTGCACTGGAACGTGAAATAACACCAATGTTTAACATTCTACACGCTTATGTTAGAATGAAACTACGAAAATTACCAGACTATGCTCAACTAATTGAAAAGTGTGGATACATTCCAGTTCATGTTTTAGGCAACATGTGGGCTCAAGAGTGGACAAAAATAGATTCAATCACCAAACCGTTTCCAGATGCACCCAAGTTGGACGCTACGGATGATATGAAACAGCAAGGCTACACCCCATTGAAAATGTTTCAACAAGCAGATAAATTTTTAAAAGATATGGGCCTAATGGGAATGTATCCAGAATTTTGGGAAAATAGCATTTTAGAAAAACCGCATGACAAACATCCATGGAATTGTCAACCTTTAGCTTGGGATACTTGTAAAGGCAAAGGAAACACGGATTTCAGAATTAAACAGTGTACACACGTTACCCAAAGAGACTTTATTGTGGTACATCAAGAAATGTCACATTTGGAGTACTTTCAACAATATACAGATTTACAGTTTGTTTTTCGAAGTAGTGCCAATCCCGGATTTCAAAAGGCTATTGGAGAGGCATTGGCTTTAACGGTTTCTACTCCAAGCCATTTTCAATGTAAATTGGGATTGGCTAACGGTTTTGACAAATCATGGTGTGATACTCAGAGAAGTGTCACTGAGATGGATTTAAACTTTTTATATTTTACAGCGCTTAGTAAGGTACATATATGTAAAATAGATGTTATTGCTACTGCTTGCTTAAAAATCAATTTGTATTAATTATGGGTTTCTTAATTAGCTTGCTGTTCTTCCATTTGCACTGAGTATTGATTTTTGGCGGTGGGATGTATTTGAAGGCAGATCAAAACCTGAGGAGTACAACGAGAAATGGTGGAAACTTCGAAAGAAATACCAAGGCATTATGCCTACTGGAAATAGACAAGCCAAATCGAATCTCTTTGACCCAGCAGCAAAATTCCATATTGTAGCTAATACAGATTATGTTCGATTCTGGATCGCTGGAATTCTTACATTTCAGTTTTACGAAGCTCTGTGCATTGCTTCTGGACAGTATAATCCTAACGATGCTAACAGTAAACCACTATATCAGTGTGATTATTCTGGAAGCAAAGAAGCCGGAAAGTTGTTAGAAAACATGATGAAACTTGGGTTTTCTCAAGCTTGGCCTGATGCTTTAGAGGCTATTACGGGATCTAGACAAATGAAGGTAGAACCGATGAAGCGTTATCTACAACCAATTCTAGATTTGATGGAAAAGGAATTGCAGGCAAATGGAGAAATTATTGGTTTTGGAGGTTTGTTCTTTGTGAAAATAACAGTGCTGTTAACTGAGAACAGCAACTTAAAAGTTGCAGCACTTTAATGTCATTATTTTGATTTGGTGTTTTAGATTCATGCGAGGAAGTTGAGAAAAATAGCAAGGTGCCTTTGATGAGCGTGAATGATTATTGGGAGGCATTTAAAAGTGGAAAATTGTTTTAATAGTAGACGCAGCAGCTATTGGTTACGTCATCAAAAGCTTACTTTCGTATGTGTCATTGAACCATCTGTGCCAGATTTAAAGTTTGTCTAAACTTAACGCTTAAAATGATATAATATTTCAAGGAACTGATATCAAACGTTACAGTAATTTGAATAAATATAATTTTTTCTGTTTCTCCACCGCTTTCATAAATGTTCACTTTTGTATGATAACCAATTCAATTACCAACTACTAACTACTTAAGTTCACAACAACATCAAAGAAATGCTGGTATATGTAAAAAGCAAACATACTCAGAAAATATAAGTGTATAATATTTTAATATTTTTAGAATCACATGCTTCCAAGTGCTTTTATGAAACATTTAACCAAGAGATTCTAAGAAGTAATATTCTAATGCAATGCACTCATGTTTCCATTTTAGTGTTATTACTGTCATAATACTTCAAATGCTTTAGATGTAATTGAAGTTTACGAAATAGCAATTCGCAGACAAAACTAGTCGCAGCAATTAAAATTAACCAACTATATAAATACAGAGGGACTAAAGCATCTTCAAAACTCATAGTAACTTCGTCAATATTACTGTTCTGCCTCTTCATATTCCAATGCTTTATATGATGTTTTGTCCATGGCACCGCTGCGTGTCGAAAGCGCTGTTTGACTGCCAATTGAGCCGCAGTAAACATTATGTTAATCTTGTTTCGACTTCCTACTAACAAGTGATTATACCAACTTATATCATAAATATGCTTATATGTCTCCTGAACCATTTCTCGGTAGGAATGTAAACCCGAGTCTATCCAATGCTGAAAAGCTTGTATTTCAAATTGTTGAATGTAAGACCACCGTGACTTAGATATTGACGGAAATAGAAAGTAAGGGGCAATTGGCATGTAATTGTTTAAATATGGTGAAAGCTTAGATTTTATATTTCCTAAAAGAGAAACCCATCCACTGTCAAGCCGTTCTGAGAAGAAAAGCGCTATAGGAAATTCCAAGTTTCCAGATTCCTCATCATTTTCCTCTTCTGAGCACCAATGCATCCATCTAGAATTTGACATTGACTCCTCTTCCGGAGTATAAGCAAAATTATTATTTTGTGAAAATAAAATTAATAGCTGTAATGGACTCCGTAGTTTAATTGTACACATGATTTCTTCAAATGAACTGGATTTTTCTTTTAAATCTAACAACTTTAATAAACTACTTCCCACAAAATTTACATGACCTTCTTGGATTTGAAACATCAAGTTGTCCGCATCTTCTGGTAATCCGGCAATATCAGGTGGTGCCGTTATAGATGAATACATACTAAATGTAAAAAGTTGTCTTAACAGCATGCATGTAAATATCCATTTTATCAATACTAGCTTACATTTTGCATTTATTTTGCTCATTGCACTGCAATCCTGCTCAACGCAGATGGAATATAACCACAACATTGGTGGCCAAACCAATTTTGAATTAGCTTTTGAAAAAAATATCCAGAGACATAAATACGTTGCCAAAACTAATAACCAAACTGAAAATCGAAAAGGCAACAGAAAATTTCCGACCTTTGCCAATACAGAGTTAGGATTTTGAAAAATCAATACAAATTTCATGTAGTCATAGGTTATACGGGCGGCTGAAGTAATGGGTAGATAGTAGTTTAACGAAGCCCTAAATTGGAAACTGTGATCCATAGCTATGCCAAGCATAAGCTCTGAAATATTGTAGAATCTTGCAATCGTTTCTCTGTATTGAATTTCTATTCGAAATGGGGTGAAAGGTTTCCGCTTCCAAGTGCTTGCAACGTCAGGTGTTTGTCGATTGTGTTTATTTGAATGATAGTGCATCCATGTACTACGTAATCCCGAAAGAGATTTTGTACCCTTGATGAGAATTAAAGGAACTCGGAATAGATAAACTGAGCGTACACAAAGTTGTACAGTAGATTTGGAGGCAATTGGAGGTATTAATATGGATGGTATGTTTTTATGAAACTCGCCACATGTCATGCAAGCCATGTACACAGATTTTGAATTCATATCCAATAGAAAAATTTGTACGGAGAGAAAGCCAAACGATTTAAGGAACAACGAATGGTATTTATTGGATTGCGAAATATTAGCAGTTACTAGAAAATAGTGTTCCGGAAGATGTAAACTTAATGTTGAGTTTTTACTAGAAAACTGCCACCATAGTATATCTAACGCTAAAAAAGAAAATTTATCTTCTCTCGATTGAGTAATATATGGGAGTTGTACTAAACAAGGTTTTGTAAATTTCTGCGTCGACAAACTCCGCTTTAAGAAAAAGTCTCGTTCCTGATAGCGCCAATTAACCAAACTATGCTTATCAAATGTAGTAAAGTTAATTGAGTACATGTTAAACTCATTTGCATGATAAACTGACGATGTCAAAGTGCTTAACAAAATACAATTACCAAACACAGCACAATTGTTAAGAAAGGTTTCGACTAAGCTTGAAGCACTATGTGATATGTGCAAAATAGAAACATGTACTAAACATTCTTTAAACAACTCCAGAAATTCGCTTATGGGTGTTCCTGAAGCGATGTTTGGACTAAAACATCCAGTAAAACAATGTAGAAATAAAAGTATCTCTAAGTGTATGATCATTATAGAATAGAAACTAACTAAGCACAGTGCCAGTTCAAAACTGCTGGTATCAAAATTTAGCGTAAAGCCTTTTATGTGTATTATATTGTTTGCTTTCTTCAATCCGCAAATTCATGTTTATTTGATTGATTTTACTGTCACATGTATAAGTACATTACATTTAGTATTTTAATAATTTTATTAGATGTGCACTTTATATTAAAGTATTATTGATATCTTTGCACAGGGAACAAGCAGTATTCTAGTTGATCGCAAGCAGTTCACAAACTTTTTACAGGCAATGTCTTGCAAAATGGTGAATCATTTGATCTATACTTATAAGTTTATTTGCATTTGTACTCATCTTCAAACAGCTTTTCCTCTTGCATAGTTTTCCCTATTTTAATAAGCAATATACTATTTACATTATTAATATCACTGCCTAAATATGTGTAGCCTGGTATATCAAACCATGACGGAGGATGGAAGCTACCATTTAATGTGTTAAAATTATGCGTTGATGTTCCATTAAGTTGTTGTTTCCAAACTACTTCCCACATGTCCTTTTTTCCAATACAAATATTGAAACGTTTCTTGGTCAGCTCTTGAATTCCCTGCTTGCATGTTAACTTGCATTCTTTGTCATTTAGTAAAAAAGTATTATTTATATCCATTCCTAAACTTGATAAGTTGTTTCTTGTGAAGACTCTTACACGTGAACGACAACCAAGAAACATTTTTGTAACATTACTTCCTTCCGTTGAGCTTGTCGTTTCAATGCGTACCCATGAACTTTCTGTAGAATATAACAGATCATCTTTTTTAACTACAACTGTGGGAAAGCGATAGTGGTAAAACCCATGGGCTTCAACGTAACATAAACCTTCTCCAGACAAAGGTTGTACTTTTGTTGGTAGTCCACCATAAATAATATCATATTTAGTTTTAATATTTAGCTCAGTTTCGTTACTGTTCAGTATCTTGTTTCTTCGCCAGTATATTAACAATGCTAACCAGGCTATGTCAACATTATTTACTAGTTTATCAGCAAGAAATTCAAAGCTAACCAGAGCGTTTTCATCATGTTCAATGTACTCAGTAAGCTCAGCAATTAAACCTAAATTCTTTTGGTCGTCAGCATATATACTTGCCATTAGTTTTTTCAGTACGTTTATTACCGGCATTATAGTTAATTTTTTTATTTGTCTGTTCAACAACGAAGACCCTGTCCATCCTTGAATTCGAAGAGTAGTCACCCAACTTTTAATCCACGCATCTGTATACATATCAACTTTTTCAATTAATTCCAAAAACCCTTTAGCTGTACTGCAGTTTGGTCTTATTGAATTAATCCACAGCACTTCAACATTCTTCATTAGATCAAACTTTTCAAACAGTGTTATCAATGTAAGCAATCCTTCAACGTGAACATCACAGTTGGAATTGGAACTTATACTTAACCAGTTTACAATACAACTAGTGTTATTCAAATTTTTTGCAAAGGCTAGTCTAGTGATTGCGGGAATATACTCAACAAAACCAGTGATGTTTTCCAGTTCCTCGGTTGCGTTTTCGTAAAATTTGAGTTGTACTAACACAGCAACTTTGATAAGTTTTAAGGTTAGCTTGGCCACTTTAAAACCTACATCTTCAATTGCAGTCTTATAAGTTGTATTAAAATCTACTTGAAGCAAGTCCAAATAACCAAGTAAAGTTTTTTCCATTTTTGTTATTTCGTTTATGTAACGGTTCATAGTTACAGAAATCGCATCATATGGTGACGCCACTGGTGACAAAAGGGCAAGCCGTTTATACAATGGTTCGTCGAATGCTTCATGAGAAGCTTTTTGTACGTTTTTATCTAGTCTAGGCAACCGACGTAACTTTTCCTCGTTGGTGGTTTGAAGTATTTTTTCCTCGTCTGATAAATTTTGAGGAAAATGTCGTTTTAATAGTTCTTCAAACATTGAGTCATATAAGTTGTATATATTGCGATTAAGGATGGGCAATGTCTCTTCTTCAATTCTTTTCCAAGTTGCTATCTTCAAAACTTTTAGATTTAAATGCGTATCGCCTACAATGAATTTGGTTAATTTTTCAAAATGATTCTTACTCAGAAAGAACCGTGCTAGTTTCAGATGAGTGAGGTTTATGTTTTTAAACAACACAGAAACATGTTCCTCTGTAACCACTTGGTACAGTTTTTCAAAATACATTTCAATCTGAATGCCTGTACTTATGTTAAAGTTTTGATGAATAACACCATTTTGTGTATCAAATCTTTTCATAATTTGTAGAGAAGACGAGGATGTCAAATCCTGGGTAGCATCCAAAAAGTTATGTTTGAATTCAGCATAAAGCGTAATGTTAGCTTTATTCCAAGTGGTTAATGTTTCAAAAACCCTTGGCTTATAATACGATTTCACTTTTTGTTGATCAAGAGGTCTAGGAAAAGGGTTGAAACCTAATTGAGTTGCCGGTATCCACTTTAAGTAAGTGTGGTAAAATTCAAACCCCATACGGCGAGTATGTTTATTATAATCTGATAGCTGATCAAGTTGATTGCAATTAGGTGGTTTTTTCAACACAAGAATATTTGTATACTCGCCCGTGCTACTCTTTGTCAGCAGAAACTGTGTAAGCGTTATTTGTAATCCAAGAACGTGTTTGTTACAGATAGAACATTTTTTATACGTATTCTGGAGATATTTTTTAAATAGTGCTAACAGTTCACAGATTTCTAAAACTTGCTTACTGCTTGCATTTTTAGAATCAGTTGTTTGCGTCACAACAATTCCAACACTTTTGTTGATATTTTCTATGCCAGATATCAACAAAACAAAATGTCTGGTTACAAAATCCATTTCGTTCCAACCCAAATCACTGGCTAATGCAGATACTGGCAGCGTTAACAAAATTTTCACTTGGCTAATACGCTCAATGACAGATGATGTAAAGTAAGTAGCCGCTAACCGGTTAACTTCTCCAGGATTATCAATGAATCCTGGTAAAATATAAAAAACTTCTTGAGTATCTTTATTCACAAAAGCCTCAGGATACTGAATTCTTGATAACGTTTTCGTTCTATTATGGGCGATCGTAATAGGATCTCCGGAGTCCATAACTACCACCTTTAATGCTTTTGGATCCTCAGCAAGACTAACGGCCAATGATACTAATTCTTCTTTTGTATTTCCGAAAATTAAAACGACTTTGGTTTGTTTATCCACATGTTCCAATTTATTTCCGTCTGACACAATTTTGGATAGTCTATCAAAGTTGTCCGACTTTACAAAATCAGGGTTTGTTTGGAATGATCGACTAAACGTTGCACAACTTTGGGGCTTTGATTGATTATGAAGCTTGTATGAGGATACATGAGATACCTCATTTTCAACCAACAAACAGGCAATTAAGGCAACTTGAAATAAATTTGTAAACATAAATTTCACTGAAAAACTACTTATGTAGCTTTCTGCTCTGACAAAATAAGCCATTGCAATTGCAGACATTTTAAACAATAACTGTTGTTTTGCAATGACTTATTTTTCTAAAATATTTAAAGAAACTAAGCCATTATCAACAAGATAACGGCATATTATATATTTAATAATAATTTGATATTTCTTTGACCTTCAAAGTGCATATCAACCACAGACAAAAACGCAATCTGTCGGTTACGTAATTACGTTTTGTTATGTCACAGCGGTGTCATATCATGTAACCACTAACCGCGACACAATACTTATAGATCTAAATTAACTTTGTAAAATTACATATTTATTATTGATTCTGGTTAGAATTACAATAAGCCTAGAAGCTTTACGTTGCGGTCTTACGTATTATTAAAGTCGCAGCAGTGTTTTCTTACATGTCATTTTTTTTAAACTAAAAACGTTGTATCACGCTTATAAATACACAACAGTAGGGATCACCTTTTACTTTTTACTATAGGCATGTACAAGTATTTTTCCGAACTCTAGGGCTTTCTTAAATTACTTTTACACTTTTATCTAACATTATGGATGAATGAGTTTTAGCCATGTTTCTTATCGCTTTCTTTATTAACCATTGCATTGCTTGTATTTACTTACATCTTAAATTAATTATTTAATTGTTTCCTTTCCAATTATTTCATTTTAAAATTTTGACTACAGAGCAAAAAATTGTTACCAACCAAACGCCCCAGGAAATAGAAATTTATTTATAACTCATGTCATTGTATTAGATTACAAATGCGGAATAAATATGATTAATAAAACGTTAACTTTGAGTCACCAGTAGTGATTAATTTTACGACCTATTGTTATGCGCAAAATCCAATCACTATAACTTTACATTACATATCTTTGTACTCCTGCAAACTTACCAGTATAATTATTTGGCAACATGCTCCTGATGTCATAATGCGTCAATTCTTTCTTGTTTCGTTTGTGTTGGTGGGCGTTTTCACCTCAATTTTTGTGTTAGGTGGACCCGATACTCAATCCAGTACTAAAATTTCTCCCGACTTACTTTCAAAACTGGAAAAGGGAGAACTTGTAAATATTTTTGTAAGCTTTGCGGAAGGAACGGATAAGGTACTAAATGAAGTGTCTACTTTACGAATCAATGATCGGGGTAAAAAAGGTGAAGCCATATACAACGCTCTGCTAGCAAACGCTGACAAATCTCAGGCTGGAGTTGAAACCTTCCTTACAACCACTTCTCGTAGTGCTGGAACTGAATTCAAGAAATTCTGGATCAGCAACCAGGTTTGGGTAAAAGATGCAGATCTCAAAACTGTGCGCAGCATAGCAGAGGATCCACAAGTATCTCATGTCAAAGAGGAACCCATAGCACAGCTAATACGTGAAAATAAGCCGGAATTAGAACCACGTAGCGGTTTTGAACCTCCACCCCCACCCGGTACCATTCAGTGGAACATTCAGTACGTGCAAGCACCAGAAGCATGGGAAGAAATTGGGAATAAAGGGGAAGGTGTGGTTATCGGTTTTATTGACACTGGTGTAATGCCCACTCATGAAACACTACGTCATAACTTTCGAGGCGACTATGGCTGGCTGGATCCCATTAATAAAAAATTAGAGCCCTATGACGATGGACAACATGGAACCCACGTTGCGTATGTAATACCACGATACTCAATACATAGAAACTGTAGTGCTGTTTTCAATCAAGATAACCCATGTATCAATCATTCAATAACGTAAACTATATGTATAATATAAATTAGGGGAATAGCTGTAGGGGTTAACGGTATTGGAGTAGCACCTGGAGCACAATGGGCCATGTGCCACGCTTGCCAACTTGTGAGTTGCTTCGCAAATGCTTTGATGGACTGTGGGGAATTTTTTGCCTGTCCCACGCTGGCAAACGGAACTGCTAGGGACTGTAGCAAGGCACCTCGTATTGTGTCCAACTCCTGGGGTGGCTCTGAATTGGGGGACTATGAAACTGTGATTGCAGCATGGAAAAGTATGGACATTATACCGGTATTTGGCATTGGCAATGGACCATACGTTCATTGCTCCACAGCCGCTTATCCTGGTAGACATCCGGATGTAATCGGGGTGGGGAATACGAACCAAGAAAACAGCACGGATGGCACTGCATCCCAAAAGGGGCCTGTAGAAAATGGGTTGATAAAGCCGGATTTGGCAGCTCCGGGTACTAACATACTTTCTGGTCAGGGATTCACAGGCGGCGTGATAAACGATAATGACTACCAAATTATCTCTGGAACAAGTCAGTCTACCCCTCATGTGGCAGGAGCTGTGGCTCTCCTTCTTTCCAGAGATAACTCCATGACATATGACAAGGTGAAAGAGTACTTATTTAATAATGCAGCGCAGAAGAATATGAAGGAACCCTGGAAGGATACGCCTTATCCAAAATGTGGTACAGTGGTGAATGGCACTGTTGTATGGCCCAATAATCACTACGGGCATGGTTTGGTTAACGCCTACGAAGCTGTTAAGGCGCAAAGTTTAGCAATGACCAATAAAACTGGATAAAATTGTTGGAATTGAGCGTCCTACTGTTTCATATGAAAATGTTAATTGATCAAGGTTTTTTTAGTTATAAATTTAATATCTTGTAGTAGTACGGAGAAAGATCTGTTTGTCGTATAAAATCATTCATGAATTCACATATTTTTGCAAAAAATACATTAAGTATAGTACTTATCATTTGCAGATTCAATTTGTACAATTTTTACTTGCATAAATATATTATCTGATTTTCCATCCTTCCATTTTAAACTTGCTCATAGTTCAGAATAAGTTTTATTGAACTGGATTTTAGCCTTGATAAGGTTTAGGGCATAACTTGATGAACACATCGAAACAGAATTATAATGCATTCTTGAACTACGTTTTTATATTTTAGGTGTTAAAGAATAACTAGCAAAAACAAGTTCTTTAACATCTAGTTAGAACGAATTACCTATTTAATGGGTCCTAGGTAATTAGCTCCAATTTTAGCTACACTCCTTTTGGTTTTAAGAACCAGTCTTTAAGTCTTTAATGTTCCTATGAATTTGTAGTTCCACTGTATATTGGATTAGGCTTCGCCAGCTTTACCTCAACAAAATGACTTTGGAAAGAAACACGTTAAACGCCAGTGGTTTTAACCCCCAAATGTATACATTTTAAATGTGAATTTCAAACCATAATATGATTTTAGGACATAAGCAAATGGCTCTATTGGGATATGAGTACATTAATTGCAGTTTAGAAAATGGATTACTATTTTTGGTTAAGACTTGCCAAGTTATAATCATTTCAAAGTTAATAATGGTCCGACAAAGTATTTTAGCAATCAAACAATTTCAAACGCTTTGACTATCTCGAACATGATATTTTCATTATCTCATTACATAATCTAGAAAATTAAAAATGCAAATTGGATGAAGGTTCTTCTAAAAATTCAATTCCCGATGTAAAACCCTTTTGACACTCTGGGTGAAAACAAGATATTTAGGGGAACATTAAACATCAGAATTAACTATAAATGAAGTTTTGACAAAAAATAAGTTTTAAATTGTTTCACTACATTTCCAAAACATAAAATATTTAAGATAACCAACGTTGTTTAAAGAAGCTAAACCGTTAAAATATTTTGGTTTGCTCAAGCAGCTCAACACAATAAAAAACGAATATATGACCTCTTTCAAATATGCTACACTTCACGTGTTCTTAGTCTCTCCAAGAATTCAACGAAAAATACACTAAAATATTATTCACACTGTCAAATACATTTTTTCTAATTTTGTTATTTATACTTTGATCAGATTAATATGAGGCTGGTATTATACAACTGTAAAGTCCTTCTCATTCCAACAGTTAGCTTCCGCTTCTCAGGCGGTCAAATGCCATTTTCCTTTGATCTAATTAGTGCTGTCAATCAAACCGAAGCAGAACAATGGGTTTCCAAGAAAAAATATAGCTCCGAAGGAAGTTTCAAGAAAAGTGGAAGCTTGCATATACCTTCCTATGCTAAACTTTGTTGTTGTTAGATAGTTGATTTCCGGCTACGTATAAATGCATTTTTGCATAAATGCATACTGGAAGCCAACCTTCACCATCA
Source organism: Entomobrya proxima (assembly GCA_029691765.1). Lineage (NCBI taxonomy): Eukaryota > Metazoa > Arthropoda > Collembola > Entomobryomorpha > Entomobryidae > Entomobrya > Entomobrya proxima. The sequence goes on from CM056169.1 coordinate 25,739,859, forward strand.
ACCTGTTTCGCACCTCAACAATGCATTTATACGTAGCCGGAAATCAACTATCTAACAACAACAAAGTTTAGCATAGGAAGGTATGTGCAAGCTTCCACTTTTCTTGAAACTTCCTTCGGAGCTATATTTTTTCTTGGAAACCCATTGTTCTGCTTCGGTTTGATTGACAGCACTAATTAGATCAAAGGAAAATGGTATTTGACCGCCTGAGAAGCGGAAGCTAACTGTTGGAATGAGAAGGACTTTATTTTACAATAGTTTTTGTTCGGTCAGTCAGATCAGTTTATATTTTGTTATTTGTTCGTGAGGACTATGATAAAAATTTGGTCCTGATTTACCAATGCAGGGACTACACATGCACATGCAGTAATATCAAAATTATATTACGACACCAAACAACCAAGCTTTCGTTTTAGATTCAAAAGGTACGTAAATATCTTATGTTGAATGGCGATATGCATTCATTACTATGTATAACGCATAACTGTAGAGAAATTCTATCTTTTTGCTTAGTCCAATTTTGGTTAACTATTGATAAAATTCTGTCGGCTTGCACGTCGAAAATGATAAGGGACTCCGAAAGGAAAAAAGTAAAATAGATTAATCGCAAAAAGTAGGACCTTAGGATTTGCATAGAGAAGAAATTTGCATGTCATTCTAGTAGTTTCTAATTCAAATGATTCTCTAAATATTTTTGTGTAAGTTAAATTTATTTTCTGGTTTCCATTCCCCATTGTAAATTATTATAAATCTTTGCATTTTTAAGAGGTAAGTTGTGTGTATACTTATAACATGTTGGATATAGAATATAGTTTATAGTAATGTTCACTAATTGTACATATAAACGGTGAATAAATAAGATGATTGATAGAATGTAATGCATATATATGTCTATACACTAAATACGATACAGGGTTTTAAATTGATGACTCATTGGTCTTTTACAAGAAATCTCCACATCAGTGATGCGTCTTTTACATCACACTGAGACACTACGGTAACCGATTTTCCATCTAATTTTACACATCGGGCTGTATCACAATGTTTCAAAAGAAAAGCATTTCTTTGAGTGTCAAGCATTCTATCCCAGATCATCCAAGACTCTTCCATTTCACTACATTTTTCTAACAGAACCAATTCATCATTATATGTAGCAAAAATACACTTTTCGCCACTTTTGCTAAAGTCTACGTTAGAATAAGGAGTTGATATTATGTAACCGCCGTTCCGTCCAGGAGTAAAACCGAACTTTTCGAGGGACGTTAGAATATCTTGATTTTGTGAGCAAGAAGTTATTGTCAGTTTGTCAGTGATGTTAAACTGACTTTCTGCTCGAATACAAATATTGTATTCAATATTTTGTAAGGCCTGACCTATCCTAATACAATGGTCTCTGAAACAATGCTGTAGAATAAAACAGACTTTTTATTGAGAATCAACAACTGAATCCTAAAAGTTATTAGCAAATATTTTTGTCGAGCGTTTATGGTGGTTTTTAAATTTTAAACAACTTACATTGCCATTATTACAAGGCGTATTATCCACCAGGCTTATACTTTTGTTTTTCAAGGTTGTGCCTTCATACCAATAACATTGTGTGTGCGAGCAAATTTCATTATCCTGAATTTTTTCATCAAACATTAAATGATTTATAACAATGAATTCATTTTATAATTTGATAGAAATTTAAATAATAATTTTAAAAAGTATTCCATCACATCTTTTACAAATATGCCATTTCCTGGTAAAATTCGTTTACATTGCTCTAATCTTGAAAGTGCTTCAATATCTGATAGTCGAGATTTTGGATTGTCAATTCGGCGCAAGCATTCAGATCCATTAGATCTAAGAATTCATGTTACTGTTATCAGTTGGCTCAAACAAGTGATAAAAAGTTTATTGCAATTTATATATGTACCTAATAAAATTTCTAATCAAGCGCGAACTGCAGGAAGAGAAAAAATATTGCTTTTCCTCACTGTTATTACCCCTTCCATTATTCATGATAAACTTTGCTTCCGAACACTCTGGAAAACTGTCAATTTCTTCGTCATGATAAGCACCAAGTCTGTGAAGAGTAAATAAGCCATTTGCTTTAAAACAAAATATATGCACCGACGTCAATTTCTGCAGAGCAACGTGTACTTAAATTCTTACAAATGTCCAAGTTCATGAGCTCCTAAAAGAACGTACGACATCCCGTAATCAACAATTACTGCTGTTCCATAGTGTATCTTTGCTTGGTGATCCACAAAACAAGCTGTTCCAATACCGCCAACGATTCCACCTTCGTCATTAGGTTCTAAACTGGTGACTGCTACGGCAATGTCAAACCTAGGTATTGAATCCATCATACTATATACCCACCTTGAGAACAATTGGGAGGTCTTGTTTACGGAAATGGTTCCATTGTCAGCTATTGCTTCCTCAATGAACGGTTGTTGTTCATGTTCCGTAAACACAACAATGGTAGATATCAAAAACGAGATTTCAGCATTTATAACAGTACGATATCTCAAGGTTGTATCTAAAAGGTATGATGTCCAATATTTCCGGATAGCTAGTGCATTATAGTTAAAAATGGCACTAAAGTTCCTATCACAAAAAATAGCTAGTTCCACAATAGCTTTGGTAGGAAGATCATTGGTTATTGATGCATTCCAAGAATACGGAAGATTACCTGCAAAGGAAACGATTAGATTTTAATTTGACCTTGAAGCAACACTTTGCACAGATTGAAAATTAAGCTACCAATTTCTATTTCACTATGTGGGTTTTCAAACGATGTTTCCGAGCGTACACTACACATATTGCTTACATTCCAATGTGGGTAGGCTGTGAAATGAAAAAAAAATGTCTGCTTTTATCCCAGCACCCATGATAAATAAGTTATCTGTAACACTCACCAGTCGAAATGCCACATAGTGCATGAAGGATACCTACACAAATTAGTGTTCTCCAAGAGTATCGGAAACTATTGGAATTTTTTCGGTTGGACATTGTAAGTTTTTAAAGAAACGAATAAGAGAAATATCTATACACAAACCGAACTTACTGACTTCAAACTGACTGACTGAATATCAAACTGACAGTTCTAGGGTGACAGATACGACAGGTTTTATGTTGCCTTGAAGCTTGTTTTTCTTTTGGCGAATAAATTCCAGCTACCGACACCTATTAAGCTTAAACATTTTGTTTTAAGTTAAAATTATATAGTTTTTATATTTTTCGTGTCCCAGTGACAGCCTTGAGCAAGGTCGAAGTTTTTCCAATGTCAATATCTGCGACTTGAAAAACGAACGTAACAAAGCAAAATGTGGTGAGATCATAAATGTTACATTTTAGTATTTTGTTTTTCTGTTTTTTTATTGTAAAAATCAGATTCACTGGCTTTTATTATGACTGAATTGGTGCTTGGCACAACTGTTTCGTCTGGAAAATTGATGACACAAATGTCGTTGCAACTTCCTGATATTATTTTCGTAAAATTGGAAACCATACCTTATATTAATAACTAATTATCATTCCACTTTAGAACAAATACCACTTGAATCGTTAAATTTATTTTTATGCTCAGAGTTAGAACAAATAACTTTATACTTAGCCTTAAAAGCTTTAACGTAATGTTGATAAAAGCATTTAAGAAATTAAAAACTTTTCAAAATATATTCATTTATTTCTGGTGCAACATAAGCGTTCTTTTCTATACCAGTTAAGGCTTTGATGTTGCTCCGAGTCTGCATTGGAACTCTATGCACTAATTACAGAGCCATTTACCTCATTTCTATTAGTTAAGGTTGGGAAATAGGCAAATCAACAGTACGCATAGCCGATGTTTTCCCTTCTCTGAGTTATTATAAAAACTATCAACATATCGTTGTGATATTATTGGATGAAATACTTTTTTGAACATGACTAAACTAAGCCAACAAAAAGTTACGACAACTTCCATTACATGAAACCTTGAAATATAAAAATTTCAAATTAGGAGTCAATATATTCATAAGCAATAAGATTACTGCCGATCGTTTAAACCCTTTCTAACAAAACAAAAGAAGAAGTAGACATAAAGTTTTCCACTGGTTCCCAAGCTTTGCGATATAAACTAGCCAACAATAAGCAACAACTTTTATTTCGTTGCCAGAAGTGCTCTTTGTGTTCCCTTTATAACTCCTCTAAAATAATTAAGAACGCACACTCGCCCAACCACAAACTGGTTACCATGGCGCAACAATATTGGTCTACACGACCTTACAAACTTTTTCATAATTTTGTTGTCTGTTTTACTTTCTCCCCATTTATGTCGTTGCCAAGAAACTAATACTCGTTTACCCCTTGCAAAAAATCCTCTTCCAAGCTCCAAAACAGTTGCCCAAAAACCCATGGTAATATAAGCCCAAAACAATAATATCACCGCGGTAGTAACATGCAAGCTTTTCCAGAAACGAATTAGTACAAAGTTAATATACAAAGCTGTCATCATATAAGAAGCATTACATAACAGAAGAAAATATCCTAGAAAGCACATAGCATTTTCATGAAGAATTTGAAAGGATCTGTACACATGTCTAATATTCTCTGCAGTTCGTAAATTATCTATTGTTAAGTAATTTATCCTCCTGAGTCTCAGTTCTTTAGTAAGAAATATGGTAACGTATATAAGATAAATTAGAACAATGCTTCCGTACACAGTAACATTAGCACAGAGTTGTATACAGCAATAACAATTAGCACAATTAAAAATCAGTTTTACAAGTAACCTTAAAAATTCATTAGAAAGTAGTTCAGCAAGCACACGTCCTTCTTGAGAAAAGCCAACGCAGTAAATAAATAGCAAAGTTGTTAAAACGCCCATATTTACAACAAACAACAATATGATTGTGTCAACCAATTGGTTTATTTTAGCCGTGTTTGGTTCAAACCCGCGTAGATAAGTATCTGTAATCCAATTTTGAATGAAAACAATTATCAGGTTCGGTTAACTACTAAAATGAGATATTGCTTTACTCTAAAACTTACGGTGTAAGTATCGAAAGAACATTAGTTTTGCATTAACAATGCGACTGGTGTCATTTGCATACAATACAGGTATTCCATAAATAATGAGCAACATCAAGGTTCCAATCAAAATTGCAATGGAAAGGTAATAAACGTCCAAAATTGTTTCTCGTAATTTTGTAATACTGTACAACTTTAAAATTGCAAGTGTAACAAATACCAAGAAATTCAAATGTAGTTTATATTGCAAGGATGAATCGTAAATAGTTAGTAGTCGTTTCGTATCAAATTGTATGCAGTTGCTTTGTAAATAATACGCAACTGCAAATTGCTTTGAAAGTAAGGAATAGAGACGAGAGCTGAACATATTGACTGTGAGAGAGTAGCAAAAGTTAAAACAATGAGAAAAAGAATCAAGAGTTGGGTAAAATCGGTTTGGGTAATAGAATTGTTTTTCGTAACATTCAGAATAATTGCAGCACCAAAATGCTGGTTGGTTTCATTTTATTTGTGTTTATGGGTTGTATTTTTAGTTTTTTTTAAAACAAAACTCTACTTCCGTGAGCCATATTATGTGAAATTAGTCAGTGGAAAGGACGTAAGAAGGTTAAAAATCTACACAAAAATTATTAACAAATAATTATAACAAAACTGGTAATGTATGGTCTAGTAGCCATCAATATTTGAAATGGAGGAGCAGAAACGTATAATCAAGGCGAAATATGGGTAGAAAATAGAAAAACTGCGGTATGGTATTACGCATACAAAAATATTTTCTTAAGTTTATAAATATTAAAACGTTTTGGCTTTCCATCGCGCTGACTAGGTACTTCTTATACCCGTTTTTATAAATTATTTCACTTCAACAATAAATTCTACTATTTTTGTAATTTTTTTTGTAAAACTTAGGAATAAGTATTAACATTTAACCAAGTTCACTATTTTATAACACGGTATACTTGAAATAATATGTTTTCGGAATTTTGATTTTTTTTTCAAAAGTTTTCAGTTAAAAATAGATAGGTAAAGCTTTTAATATAAAACAGTGTTGTATAAGTAATTTTGCATAATATGTGATTTTAACCCAAGGTACATATTGATGGAAGAAGATCAATTGCCGTATATTGTACTTATCTATCATGCTTGTTTGCTTGAATCCTCTTTTCAACAGTATTGTCATGCTAATCGCATTTATTTAACGGACATTAGATTAGATGTAAAGCAATTTTAATTTAGATTAATATGAAACATCGACAAGTTCTAAGCACATACGATAATGTACATGGTTGAAAATTAGTCCATGTTATCATAAACAATCACTGAAGTCCAAGTAATAACTAAAAGCCTTGCAATAAAAGAACCACACAGAAAATTACATTACGTTGAATTTCTGAACGTTTAGATATATAGTCAGAACAATATAAAATTATTTATGGTTCTAGAAACGCTAAATGATGCATTTGATGTAAATGATTTCATCCTGGTTAGAACTAGCTACGATTGTACTCAGACATTTAAACCGATTACCTGAGATATAATAGCAGTTTAATGAAGACCGAATTGCTTTGAATTTCATGATATCAAACTAAATGCATTGATTGGACAAGGTCACAAGTGTCACTGAACAAGTAAAATTCAAGATTCAAATATTAATAAAATATTATAAAATATTTTACGAAAACGTTTGCTTGTTTATTAAAATCATTATTCAAAAATATCGAAAACGTGCAATAAATATATCAGATACAAAAACACAATGTCATTTTACTGCTAACAACATTTAATACTCTTCAATTTATAAATATATCATCAAGTTTGAGACATTATCAAGACCCGTATAATCTGTTACCCACTGAAAAATTCAGCCATCCTCAAATATTCACTGGCTTCACCGCTAACCAGCATCTTTTCGTATTCCGCTTGAACACAAATCTTGCATCCATTCCTAGTACGTCGCTTCCAAGAATTTCTAAACACAAACTCTTTCTTCAATTCGGGAGACCAAGGAAGTACCACTCTCTTGTGTAAATCTATTCCCAACGCTTCCCTGATTTTCTCAAGATTCTCCAAATCATCCATCTTCCAAAGCCTTTCTGTACAAGGACAACTTTTCCACGAGAACGTTTTCAGTCCTTGGAACTTGACCAGTTCCTTTACCACGGTTTCCCCTGTAATCATGCTGCCATGACCAAGTTCCAAGCTTTCCAAGTCATTCCACTGCTTTCTGATCTGACTTAATTGACTCCCATTCATAATCCTTCCCTTTAACATACTCAGGCTTGGCATCCATTTCCCCAACTGACCCCAACTTTTAGCTGAATGTGGAATCCAATCAATTTCCAACCTTTTTAAATGCATCATCTTCTCAACTTGCTTGGTAGCTTTAACCAAGTCACAATTCATTAGCGGGTAAAGAGTCTTCTCTCTTCTTTCCAGTAGTTGATAAACCCGCTGTCCATGACGTTTTTCTTCGTAGCAACTGGTAATCATTACAAGGACCTTCAAATTCTGAAACAAGTTTAGAAAGTCCAACGAGCCTACTACATTGCCCCACAAATGCAGTTCAGTGATGTTAGGCAATAGAAAGTTACAACTTTGGAACATCTCGGCGTAGGGAGGCACGAAAGGAGCTCGATAGAAGTGAAGTTCCTCCAGCGCTTGCATTCTCTTTTGAATCACTCTAAGATCGGATAACCCATGCTCGGAATCATAGCCTATGTCGTAGTGAAGCACCTTCAAATTGCTGAAATTATTGGCCACGTCTCCAGACCAAGCAAACACCCCATAATCCAAAGCTTCCATTGAACTACATATAAATAAAAATGGTTCAAAATTATAAATGCTACCTAATCAACTTGACAGTCTAATGATTAATTTTTAAAATCTTACAAGTCCAAAGTGTCCAATTTCTTGAGGTTGTTCCATGCTCTCCCCCAGTCGGGATTGGGCAAGTAATGCAGTAATTTGGCCAAACCCGAAACGGTAAATCCTCGAAGCACAACAGTTTCCATGTTTGGCACCAAATTAAGGAACTGGACCAAGTCACACGCTATATGCTCCTGACATTTAAAAACCTTGACAAAGAGATACTTCAGCTTCCTGTGGAAAAATTCCGGGGAGCCGTGAATGGTTCTTCCAATCACATAATCCTTAGCAGCAAAGTTTTCCAAACTTAATTTCTCCAAGTTGGGCAGAGCACTTAGAAAGTGAATCCTAAAAACTGTAAGATCTACAGGAAATTGACAGTGGTCCAAGGTCAAATCGGTTATTAACTGAGGTGCAATCCGTGTCCAAAGAAATGTCTCCGGTTCCAGAACCGATCCACTTTCCAGCTTATTCAAGTTCAAACTTTTGATCAGCGCGTTATCAAAAGTCCATCCATAAAACCGAAATTTCTGATGCACAATGACCTTGTCCAGTGGACCCTTGGTAGTCTGACAAATTTTCTGAAGTTCCTCCAGTGATTTAACTGATTCACATGCATAATTCAATGTGCGAAAATCATCCTCCCTCAAAACCGTCAAGGTTTTGGTCAACTTGTTCCATTGAGCGCTGCTCGCCTCCAGCCACGCCCGACAAACCAAACGGTTTCGTTTCATTTCTTCGGTGGACTCTGAGTACTGGAAAATATTCCTGAGTATCTATCAAAACCCCCAAAAATAATCACAATTAATCAACCAAACTCAATCAATCACCAATCACCACAATTCCAAAATGCTCACCAGATCATTCAGCAGCGGATGCTCCATTCTCCCTCCACCCCCTCCAGAGACCTGCTTGGAACCTCCTCCCACTCTCCCCTTCAACTTTGTCACATCCCGTCTTTGACCCCTCCCAACATCCAGTCTCCTCATCTTCGTCACAGGCTCCTCATCAATGCCATCGTCTTCCGACTCCCCCTCCAAGTCGACTAACAAGATCTCTCTTCTCTTCCCTCTCATTTTCCCTTCACTCCTCTCTTCCTCCCTTCAAATTACATCAATTTTTAATCACAAAACTAGTAATTTAGCCGTTTGGAAATACAGACGGTGGAAGCCTAAGCTTAGGACGAAAGCTCGCTCATTTCATCTACACTTTTTTGAGCAGATACTTGTATGTGCTCGTGCAAAATGACAACAAAAACAACAACAATAAACGTTATTACTATTACGTCCAGATGATCTAGAGCGACTCAATCCCATTGGCTTATACAAAGTAGCGTCTTGCATGCCACACCTTTCGCCGTTCCCTACAGCTGAACAAAGTCCATGCTTCTCACTACACACTCTACTACTGTGTAGACAGGGGTGTAGACAGTACATTACTACACACTACTCTACAGTGTCGAGTAGTGTACTGTCTACATCTCTATCTACACTCTACACTACTCTACTACTCTAGCCTACTTCACTACACACGCGGGCCACCACGGTTAAAGCATGACTTTGTTCAGCTGTAGGGAACGGCGAAAGGTGTGGCATGCAAGACGCTACTTTGTATAAGCCAATGGGATTGAGTCGCTCTAGATCATCTGGACGTAATAGTAATAACGTTTATTGTTGTTGTTTTTGTTGTCATTTTGCACGAGCACATACAAGTATCTGCTCAAAAAAGTGTAGATGAAATGAGCGAGCTTTCGTCCTAAGCTTAGGCTTCCACCGTCTGTAAAACTGCCCGAATTCCAGAAGAATGCAATTTATTGTTGTGATTTTGCAGCTCCAGCTCCATGCTCAGCATATTGTTCAGTGGCAATGCATCAGCTGACGGGAAGACGGAATCGAAGATTCTCAAAGTCGCTGTAGTGCTGGCAACCGTTCTTTCATCTATTTGCTATGGCATCATGGCATCATGCATCTTACGTAAGTAGTGCGGTTTTGTATGAAAAAGTGAAAGCGCAATTAACTTTAATGCCCGAAATCTACCGTAGCTTTATTTTTACGAATACACTTATAATATTACGTAATATTGTCAATATAATGATCGCTATGAAATTAAAGTAACTTTAAAGAAGGGTAACATCTAAGATTTCATATTATGTTGTTTTGTAACTAATTGTGTACAGCTTGCATAAATATGCGGAACATTTTTGAAAGCGCAAATTTTAGAAAGACAACAAAATCCAAATGTTTCAAAATACATATAGGGATATGATACAATCAATAAGTCACTTAATATCTTTGCATCAAATGAATGATTGAATGAATATGACAACTATCGTTTTAGGTTTAGGGTTTACAAAAAGTCATTATTCCTACAACTGAATGGTAATTTGTAACTAACTGAGTTAGGATACATTTGAATTTTTAATGTATTATTTATATATGCCCATATTTGTAAAATTCACAAGGACACGCTAAAGCTTAATTATTTATTATATAAGTTGAATTGATTTTAATTATATCAATTTGCCAAATTATGCTGGTTATGTTGTATGTTTACCATGTTCATCTTTGTATCCCTGCCAGTGATTTCGTCTGTAATACGTAAGCCTAAATGGATGAATCCTATTCACATTACCGTCTGCGTACCTTATTTCCTTTAACTTGGGAAAATGCTTCCAGACATTGGACTCTAGTAAATTGTGTCGATGAAGAAAAAACTTAATTCTGCTTTCAGTCTCTATATCTTCCATATAATTGCATTGACTGGCTATTCGTACGCATAAGCTGGTTAACGAACTCGACATTGGCAAGAGAAAGTCAATTGGCGTATATTCTTTCAATTTAATTATAAGGGTTTGTAAATGCGGTAGTTTGAGAACATACGTCCCTGAAGGCAAAACCTCTGAGGATAATGATATTTCTAAATCTGTCAGTGTTGCTGCCCATCGAGTTTCTATAAAATTGAGAATGTCCAAGTTAGAAATATCACAATAAAAGTTACCAATAGTCAATTTCTTTAGGGACCATATAATTTGCATGCTTTTCAAGTGTTCAAAGTCGTCAGTTGACACAATAGATAAAACCTGAAGCTCTTCCAAACAGGGTAGCGGTGTTGTAAATATTACCGAGTGTATATTGAAATCCAGTCTATGTATAATTAGCTTCTTAATGTGAGTGTTGTTCAGAATCAAATTAGCAAACACTGCAGGTGGACAATCAAACCCTATTTCCAACAGTTGCAGCTTTTCCACCTTTGGCAAAGGGTTTATAGATAAATAATGTTCTAGTATATTTGAACTTTCATTCGACACACTAAAATTAATTCGAAGTTTTAGGGATCTTAGTTGCGGCATTAGTGTTAACACAGAGTGAAATAGAATCATCAGTTGTTGTACGGCTATATCTTCATTCAGCAATAAGATGCTACAATACCAAATATGATGTCCATACTTCTGCAAAAGTTCTAGAATTTGGCTGCAATTTTCTGAATGATTTACTCCAAATGTTTTGTGGAGTTGTATTGACCTTGAAGGAAAAGGATTACTTCTCGTGAGAAAATGGGATTCATCGAATTTCTCTAAAAACCTATCGATTCTTGCTGGGTTATAAAAGTCTTCTGACAAATGTCGCCGAAACTTATGGACCTTATAGCTTGGATGAGTTGTATATACTACATCCCCGTAGTCCGGAACAGATTGATGAAGAATGTTTTGAAATGCTGAGTCCACTCCTTGTTTCCAGGCACGACAAACTAGTCGACATCCCAATAAAAGTGTATATGCTTCATTTGATAATGAGATTAAATCTGCAAAATGTTTGACAATATCTGAGAATAATATTTGAGTTCGGAATGGCAGAAGTAAATTTTGAAAGTAAGGAGATGCGACACAAAGATTTTGATAGACTGCAGCTTCAGTTACACCGCTGAATATTTTACGCCACATCTGTAATAAAAACAAAATGCAAATTAAACTGTTTGATATTTCTAAATGATTTATTAAATTGTACTTTTACTTCTTCAGGAAAAATGTGCTGCAGGTTGACCACATCATCAAAATATTCTTGTGTTTTAGAATTGCTTCCCTCCATATTGTTTTGTTTTAAGATTTGTAAGTTCAGAATATATACGTTTCTAAATTAATTTTAATTCCACGCACAATGAATGGAACGATTGCGATATTTTGTACGTCTCAAATAATTTCATTTATAAACGAAATCAAAGATAAGCCATACTAAAGAAGATAACTGCTTATAAAATGATTGCTGATTGCTAAAATGATTAGATAGCAGGTATTCCGTGTACAAAAGTTGTCAGATGAAAAAAGGTTAAATAAAAAAGACATATATGTTCTGTAATTACTGTCTTTACTGCTTTTATTTTTATTTACATAAATTTTGGTTTGGTCGAGCTTTTGGCGACCAATGGAATTCACATGCTAGTAAAAATACAAAATATTAACATACGACACAATAAGTAAAAATGAAAAAAACTGCAAAAGGTTTAAGAGCAGTTTATAAAGAAAGGCTCTGTACATGAAACTCGTTTTTCTACTTGGTTACATACATACAATAAAGGTTAAATTATTTCAACTGCAGAGTTTTACTACACACTTTCACTCTAACCACCTTAGTCTTTTTCTTAAATATCAATGTAGACACGTGTGTACAACAAAATTCTATCTTTAACCGTAAAATATTTACAGATTTAATTAACAATGGGAGTAATTCAACACTCAATACAATCATACTAACTCCTAACCCAAACAAAAGTACTACAAATACCACAAGTACATTTCCGCCCATTGTTGGTTTCTTTAACGTACTGCTTCTGTAAACTGAAACTGGTGCATTACCGCCAATAAGATTCTGCCATCTTTCCAAAAGGTATGCCTGTCGAAGATACGTAATCTTTCTGATAATATATGAAGGCATATTATGTCTTGGAATTAAAACTTGATACGTCTGGAAATATGTCTCTTTTCCAATGTCAATGTGCTTTCTACGTGTTTTTCTTCCCCTTGTTAAACGCTTTGCAAATTGCTTACAGATGTATGTGGGTAAAACAACAGCGGTTTTGTTACATTTCCGTAGGACACGATAGCTAGCATTTCTATCATACTCACTAACAAGATCAGTTACATAAGAATTTGTTAAATGTTTGGTTTTTCTTTTGGCAGCAGTTAGTAACTCATATACTGTATATTGCAAATACTCAACTAACAGTTTATTAAGCTTAGATGCAGATTTTAAAATTGTGTCTGTGTATTTCTGCATCTTTGTAAATTCGCTATGACTTTCAATTTCGCTTAATACGACCAATAGGAAATCCGGATCGTAAATAATTAATTTGTGAGGCTCCTTTTCAATATTAAGAGAACCATCATATTTGGCATAATATAATTTTATTGCAGATACTCTACTGTAAATTGTAAAATTATCTTCGACAAGCTGCTTAATACTTTCATACGGCACCACCAGCCGTGGTGATATCATTCGGTACACACTATCATTTCTATATGCATTGTTTAACACAGTTGCTGCCAAAGCAAATATACACACAACTAATCTGAAAGTATGAGTTTTAAAAAGTCGATGTTTATCACTAAGATCAATACCCAACAGTATCCGGATTGACATGTTTAAGTATACAATATACGCTTTACAATTAAAAGGTTTTGCCAAACGAAGTAGTAGTGGTAGAAATGGCAATACAAGCACTGATACTAATGTAATAAGCCAAATCCATAAATCAAACACGTTAATTAAGTCAGAATACGGCAAACGATGATATCCGCGATGACCGCAACTAATAAATCGAAGTGAGTTAACATAGTCTCTAATAGCAATGGGGGAAGTTGTGACCTCTTCTGAACTTTCAGCAATGTTTAGTCCAAATATACCAGTTTTTATCCACGGATCTAAAATCTGTTTTGTCGGTATTATTTGTCCATTCTTACACTCGGCAATTTTTCCCTTGTGTGATATAGTGAACGTGTAATTTTGTAACAAGGACAATGCAACACCGACATACTTTGTAATTAATTGATCACTAGGAGATTCCATTTTTGCACTTATATTGCACTCAGCTAATACCTTTTGAAATTTCAAAGACGGTTGATCTCTAAAAAAGTTGTGGCTTAGGTCTCCAAAGCTTTTTACTTCGTTTGGACTTGGGCATTGTATATCGTACCACGTTTCTAAGGGCCGTAAAATTGTTCGTTTGTCAAAATATCTTACTTGAACGCTATTTTCAGGATTACAGAGATAACAAGAACAGGCTGTAAATATTTTATCGACAATTTGATTTTCGTAAAAGAGATTCTTCAAGGCAATTGAACTGATTTTTATATAAAAGGTTAACCCATTTATTGGCACTATCTCTGCATGTGATTTATCGTAATATGCTCCTGTTCTAGTTATCAACTTTGTTGAACGTTGGTCAGCATTTTGTTTGGATTTATAGACAAACACACGAATGTGGGGAATAACGGAAGGCAAAACTGCATTGATAACACCAAAGTATCCTGGTGGATAAAATATGGATGGTGGTAGAATATTTTCTTTCCTTTCGTAAGCAAATTCCTGAATATTCAAAGGTAAATAGATCAAAGCATGAATTTGACAGTTCCACGGTTTTGTATTTGCAGAATATTCTAGTAGCTTATATTTCACGCAAAACGAGTTTGCTGCTAAATTCTCCAACTTCATGGGGTATGTTGACATAGAACAATTTGAGTGTTCCAATGCATATTCAGGGTTCTTTTGTCGAGGTAATTTTACATAAACAAACGTCCACATTATACGATTTTCACCGAATATTACCATTTTTTGGGGAATTATGTGTCTTATCAAAACTGGAACGCTTACTGGGTTAATGTTGACGTTCTCAAAATTATCCAGCAAGATAAGACATTTTTCTTTACCAAGCGTTTCCAAGATTTCACTAAAATCAAAGTTTCCTAAAGAAGATATACCTTCGGAAAATGCTACACTATTGTATTTATGTAGAATTTTAGACGTAGATGACAAAATACAAATAACGGAATATACTAAAATAGATTTTAAGATGACCGCCATTTGTAAGTTATAATTGAAAATACCATAAACCGAAAATCTGCTACGTTGGACTGCCTACGTTGCCTAAGACTGTGCTTATTGCCCTTACAAACATTGGTTATTTTAATCCTGTCGTCACTAATACGCTTTGTTGGCTCTAATTAACAGAAAAATGTCGTGTGTAGAAGCTAAAACGGAAATTGGAAATAAGATCAATATAATATGTTGACAGTTCTTGTGGAATGTTGGAGAAGGAGAAACACTACCATGAGGAAAACTGTTGATTGATTATATCTGCCATGACATTTATGGCACGTAGTACATCAACACGTTGTGTATAGCTTTGTTAAATAAAGTAGAAAATGTCCAAAAGCTAAAGCTGACAAGTCTAAAGCTACAAAATTAGATCAAAATATTTTAGGCGAGAGTTTGTTATTAATGAAGGTATAAAATATTTTATGGAAATTGTGTTTTGTAAATTTAGCATAATGTCGCAAACAAATGTTTATTACTGAATTTTCCATAAGTTGTGGCCTTGGTAAGAACATAATTACTTATCAATGCGTTAGTTTTTTTCTCCATTTTAATATTACCTACTTCCGTACTTGAACAAACCCATCCGATCTCTGATTATGACCTTTGAAATAAAGTATATGTGAATAATACGGAGTATAAACTATAAATACGATCTTTATTTACAACGGACAATACAGCACGTTAAAACATAGTTCACACGCACGGTTTTATTTACCTATCTGTTTCATAAATTGATATCGCAACTGTAGTATTCACGTTTAATTTTTAGTTGTTCAGTTGTTCCCATAAATGTCAATTTTCATTAACTCAAACATTTCAGCTAACATAATCTTTAATGTTCAAATGAAAGTGGTATAAATTACAAGTTACAACATGTTGTAAGATCTAAACTTCTTTTCAATTCCCTGAAATTTCCTCAAGGTAACATTCGCCAGAGACCATCCACAAAAGTGGAATTTCTCAATAGATTCCGCAAAGCATCCGGAAAGCAGAGCCTCTATTCCAGCCGGAGTCACCTATAAATTGATTTTTTGAATTGATTGATTAATTGAAAATCGTAAATAAAAAAACTAAATCAAATTATTTACCGATTTAACTGGTTCATTAGAAGTTAGGGTAAAATGGGTAAGCTTCAAGTGCCGAATGATCAATGAAAACAGGGTGTCCGTTATCTTTGGCATTTGATCCAAACCCTTCAGAGACAGCTTCTTCAAATCTAATGAATTTTAAATAAGTTTGATTATTTATGCAACAGAATGAAGGATATAACGATACATAAATGTAAAAAATAACCTACTGTTCAACTTGAAAAAAACCGGGCGCTCTGAATCCTCCCCTACAAAAGCCACATTCCCCAACTGCTTACAATTTTCCAAAGAAATCTCCTCTAAAGCCGGCAATTTATTCCACAACTTCACCAAAGCCTTATTCGTTCCAGGCCAATTTACAATTCTCAACCTTTTCAGGTTGGGGCACGCATCAGCAATATCTTCCATTTGTGGAATAGCCACTTCCACATTTTCTTGAAACTTAAGACAAAGCTCTACCAAAGCCACGCGAGAAATATCCTTAAAGAAGAAATTGAACAAGTCCTTGGTCTTGCAACTGGCTTGGCTGTGAACCAATGTCCCATCATCGTCAATCACATCTGCCAATTCCAAAGCAAATATTTTGGAATCCACACAAATCTCTAAACCTTTCAACTCGGGCCAAAACGGACGACTTTGTCCCGGTAGCAGAACCGTACTACAACGAGAGGTTGCCAAGACATTAATCTTTTCCAGATTTGGCATGTCCATAGAAAATACCCAAGGCATAATGTTAACCAGTGACTGAACCACACTGCCAATTTCTGGGGTTACGTCACAGGTCTCTCTAAGCTTGAACCAGTTGGCACCCACATTTCTCAGCTTAATTCCATTTTCCAAGCTTGCAGTACAAACAGTGAGAAATACTGAGGATCCATATAGTTCCATTACCGCAATATCCTTCTTGCCTAGCTGGACGTTGTGATAATTTTCAAAGTCAATAACCTTGAAGTTGGCATTCCGTCCCTGTCTGTCCTCTATAGCCTTGCAAATCGAGGCAAAACCTATTGCCATGGCGTTTCTGGAACGAGATAATCCTTCGGCTGATCCAATTGGAGCAATGTTGAAATTAAATGGAAATGAGATAAAATCTAAGTCCCAACAAAGTCGGAAGTATGGCATGGTGCATAAAACCAAATTTTCTGTGGGGTCTTCTGGGTTTTCACCAATCTTTACACTTTTCAGGTGCAGAAATGTGGACGGAAGTGCACAGATATTGCCTTCAGTTGACAAGCATCTAATTTTAATGTTAACACCACCAACTTTCACCTCCGGCGCCTTCCAGTGACCAGCCTCAAGACTCTCTAGATTTGCAAAGCCCTCAAAAAATAGCCGTTCCTGGTCTTTGATAAACAAGGACAACTCCGTTACTCGCAGACTTTTGACCTGTGGTGCGTAATCCTTTAGAAATTTGCGAAGGGCGGTTTTATTCTGGCTGTAAAATTTGGATCCAGACACGTTGTTCAGAAAGATTCTGCATGATGGAATGCCCATTTGGAAAAAAGCCTTCAAGTTTTTTGAGCCTTCGTTAATCTCTAGCTCGGGGGTTAACTCGGGGTGTTGTTTCATGTACTTCGTAGTTACATCCCGGGCTTTCTTGCAAAGCCTGCGAAATCTGAGCAGGTCACTCCAACAAAGCCAAGGCAAGATGTTAGCCTCAATCTATTTACCATACAAAAATTAAAACTATTAGGTTGTAGATATAATTATTACAATTTTTAAGTAGTCCGGGTTACGCGAGCTTACCACTTTAGCCGGGAGACTTATTAAGTTCATTTTATTTCCAGTTTCCACAGTTTCCAGTTGTTGGAAAACACTTTAATTTGGAAGTTGAAAAAATAACCCACAAAATAAATTTACTAAGGCACTTATTTTACTAAAATATTTGACGCAAAATAAAATATCTACCTAGTTCAATGTCTGGAGACGGATTCCTGTTCAGCATAGAGTGGATACTTGATACTAGCAACTAGCAGCTACAGCCAACCTTACCATACGCTTCGTGGTAACATGGTTATAACAGGAGAAACAATAATCGGTTTTAAGACATCACAAAACTATGTAGATTGTAACAAGAATTTTTAAGCTGGTGTTATTATTTCAGTAGCCGTAATGTAACCAAATGTACCAATGCACACTGATATGTTTGTATTACACTAGTTGGCCCGTGAACTTCGTTCACTACAGTTTACTCGTAATGGAGAATAATAATATAATAATTCATGAAGTTTGTCTGTCCGTCAGTAAGCAAAGATGCACGTCGTTTTTTGTCATACTCTGCCTTTGCAGCCTTCCGGTTTTTGTCAACTTCTGCTTTCTCGATTAAATCCTCACCATTCATTCTCGCTTTTTTAGGAGGCATTTTGTAAATTTTCCGGCTAAGAAAACTACGTGTCGCCTGTATGCTATAAGACTCAACTCTAGGTTAAATTTCACAATAAAAACGAAACCTTTCAGGCTATAACGCACTTCTACAGACTATAACACACTTCTCCAGACGATAATACACTTCTCCTGACTATACCACATTTCTAAAAGCTATAAAGCTTTTCTCCAAGCTATAATGCACTTCTCCAAACTATAGTGCACGCTTCCAGGCTATAACGCACGCTTTCAGACTATAACGCACGCTTCCAGACTATAACGCACTTCTCCAAACTATGACGTACTTCTCCAGGCCATAACTCACTTCTCCACGAATCCAGGGAATAAAGCAAATTTCCACTAACGGATTGCATAAAAGTTAAAAATTGTTAGCAATATAAGCTAATTAAATTCTTTTTGAAAATTCACCGAGTTTTACAAAATTGTAAGCTTACATTTTAAGTGAAATTGGGAAAAGGCAGTAACGCTTATCTCTAAAGAGTAACAAACTCATAATAATAACCCGCAGTTCCAGGTAATCACGCACAGATCCAGGTAATCACGCACAGATCCAGGTAATCACGCACAGATCCAGGTAATCACGCACAGATCCAGGTAATCACGCACAGATCCAGGTAATCACGCACAGATCCAGGTAATCACGCACAGATCCAGGTAATCACGCACAGATCCAGGTAATCACGCACAGATCCAGGTAATCACGCACAGATCCAGGTAATCACGCACAGATCCAGGTAATCACGGATCCAGGTAATCACGCACAGATCCAGGAAATCACGCACAGATCCAGGTAATCACGCACAGATCCAGGTAATCACGCACAGATCCAGGTAATCACGGATCCAGGTAATCACGCACAGATCCAGGTAATCACGCACAGATCCAGGTAATCACGCACAGATCCAGGTAATCACGCACAGATCCAGGTAATCACGGATCCAGGTAATCACGCACAGATCCAGGAAATAACACACTGTTCCAGATAATAATGCACAGACTCCCGATAGCACAGCTCTTCTCCCAATAGTAACACAGACTGCCTTGCAATACCGAACGCCTCCAGTGGTAAAAGTTTAGAAAACTCAGCACAACCTTACTTACTGAATCATGCATAATGCTACGGTGTGTACTGTAAAATCGCGTTAAATGTTACGTAAAGTTAAGTTAAGCGTATAGCTATACATACTTTTTATGGCATAAAAAGATGGGGCAACGCAGGAATGACGGTGGCAAAGTGAGGACAGAGAAACAGGCCTGTTTTGTATATACTACTGATTTTATTGGATGCAACACAAATAATAAGTGGAATCTTCTTCATCACTGAATTTTTTAAAGATGTAAAAGTACTGTGACAGTACTACTGTCGGCATCATCCTATACATGTCCTATGTTTAATGTTCCATAAGTGAGATTTGTTAAATGCATGCTACATTCACACATTCATGTTGCATACCCGTATCATATATTTACTTATATAATTATTCATAAATATGCATAATATTATGCTCATTTGTACTCCAACAACGCTCAACTCACTTGTTAAGCATGTAAAATGCATTACACCATAATATTACAACGCTACTGCTATATAGAGAAAAGCTTGGTGGGAAAAGTTGAAGCGTTCATTTTTGTTCCTGAATACGGTGGACCCGGGAGGATGATCACTTGCACTAAAAATCGATAGGCTCATCTCTTCGACCCAATCACAACGATTATATTAATAAATTCTCTCGTTCATCCGAAGAATAAAATGCTGCAATTCGTCTGCCCATCACAGATTGTTGAATATTATGTTTACAAAAGCTAATAAAGTTTAATTTTAGGTGACCTTTATATTATTAAGGTAGAGTAGCTAAAAAATGCAATCGAGATTATGTTTGGTCGCAAGTGAAAAATGATCTAGCCGCAAATATATATGTTTAATTTCAAGTGAATTGTCTCAACAAACCAGAAAATACGAATACTCTAGACCTACTAGACCATGATATTATCTGGATATGCTTAAGTTATTTTGGTTGTTAAGTTAAACTGATTAAAAACCAGTATTGTCACTTTCAGCATGAATAATTTAATTCCCTAATAATATTATGCGGCACACCAACAATGATCTTTGTGGTTTGTTTACTGCAAAACTAGGAATACTGGATTATTTCATTGAAACAAGAAGGAAATGGTATTCCCACATTATCAAATAATCGACTTATCTTAATAGAAAATTAGCTTACCAGTTTTATCAGAGGACCTAAGTTGTCTCAGTACTATAATGTAACATTTAAAGTCCAATGCAAGGAGTATACGCATTACGCATAAACCCACAAGGAAGATTATATTACCAAGATGTACTTACATTTTCAATGCGGCCGGTAATCCCAGCTTGGACAAGTGACAACGCAACGTTACATAAACATAGTAAAATTAATTTGTAGACCAGTTTGTATTGGTCTCTGTAGAATCGAATACATCAAAATATTTATAATACAAACACCCAGAAAATGGAAATTAAAGTGAACGCAAGCTCGGAAAAAATTGTAGTTCTAACATATATACCTTCATTCTTTTGCTACTTGCTTAACTTTCCCAAGAACAGAGTTGATTGCTCAAAAATTGATCCAAGCAAATGTGTTAGATGTAATATACTTCCCGAATACATGTTTTACAATGGACAGGCAGGCTCAACGTTTATGTACGTTACCAGTTTTGTTGATATTGCAATTTGTATTTTTGGAGTGATCAGCAACACAATTATTATAAAAGTTATTGCATCAAAGCACAACATTAAGCCGTTTGACTTCTTCCTTGTGTTTCTTGCTTGGGTTGATTTGGTCCAATGCATACAGACGGTGGAAGCCTAAGCTTAGGACGAAAGCTCGCTCATTTCATCTACACTTTTTTGAGCAGATACTTGTATGTGCTCGTGCAAAATGACAACAAAAACAACAACAATAAACGTTATTACTATTACGTCCAGATGATCTAGAGCGACTCAATCCCATTGGCTTATACAAAGTAGCGTCTTGCATGCCACACCTTTCGCCGTTCCCTACAGCTGAACAAAGTCATGCTTTAACCGTGGTGGCCCGCGTGTGTAGTGAAGTAGGCTAGAGTAGTAGAGTAGTGTAGAGTGTAGATAGAGATGTAGACAGTACACTACTCGACACTGTAGAGTAGTGTGTAGTAATGTACTGTCTACACCCCTGTCTACACAGTAGTAGAGTGTGTAGTGAGAAGCATGGACTTTGTTCAGCTGTAGGGAACGGCGAAAGGTGTGGCATGCAAGACGCTACTTTGTATAAGCCAATGGGATTGAGTCGCTCTAGATCATCTGGACGTAATAGTAATAACGTTTATTGTTGTTGTTTTTGTTGTCATTTTGCACGAGCACATACAAGTATCTGCTCAAAAAAGTGTAGATGAAATGAGCGAGCTTTCGTCCTAAGCTTAGGCTTCCACCGTCTGTAATACTGGCGTCTTTTGGAGCATCCAGTGCTGCATACTTTGGTACGAATAAGCTTATCTGTAATATGTTAACTGTGCAATTAATTATAATTTATTATTTAAGCATGATATATGTATTACCAATTTAGGAAAGTGGCTTAAAAGTGGATACACTATGGTGCAATGGCACATTGTGTCAATAACACTAACCGGAATTGTAAGAACTGCATCTGCATTTGCAACAGTTTTCATTACAATGCAAAGTTATGTAGTTATCAAATTTCCACTAAAGGCATCTCACTGGTTTACCATGAGAAAAACCATATTCTTGGCTATTGGATCTGCTATGTTGGCACTGCTTGTGTGCGCACCTAGATTTTTAACTTTTAGTACTGTCACTAACAATTTCAAAGACATTCAGAGTGTTTCAAATTTTACACATGTGTTTCAACTTAAACGAGACCTGTTGTTGCAAATTGTGTCGTGGGCAAATATATTGGATTTTGTGATACCCCCGCCGATTGTACTTATGTTGAATATACTCTGCTACAAAGAGGTTATAGAATTTAATTTAATTTAATTTTTTATGGTTTCAACAAAATTTTTGAATCCAAACTTTCAGATGAAACAATTTGCAAGAGAGCGAAGAAAGTTGACGTTAAGTGAAAGATGCGGCATTAACGCTGCCCAAATGTTCCTGCCAGTCTCATTGGTTTACGTTTTGACAAACATAGGACCTACTGTCCTTTTCAGTTTTCATTATTAACTTTTTTAAAAAGGTAATATACAGAGATGCTTTTATGATTGCATACATACTGTGGTCAATAAACGCAGCTGTAAATTTGCTTATATACTGCTACAGATGTAAAGATTTTAGAAAACGTACACGCAACACTTGTAAAATTTTTCTAAAATTTAGTAAATGACAAATAGAAATGATTGAATAAAATTGCTAAGTATTGAAAAAGTTTGTGAAATGACATACGCAAAGCAATAACTAAACATCCATGGTAAACCATTAAAACATGCTCACTGCTAAAAACCATAATATTGTACAATTGCACATTGCCTAACAAAGAATAGTTTTCAGAAACATAGCTTGTTCAGTTTTGAACCTATTGGCCAGGTTTGGAGTCTATTTTCTTAGATTAAGGCCTATTTGTGTACTTTGAAGCCGAATTGTTTTGGTTGAGAGCAGTTTTCTATGATTAGAGCCTATTTGTATGGTTTGGAGTTTAGAGCCTATTTGCTTGGTTCAGAGCCAGTTTTCTTGTGTATAGCCTATTTTTCTGGTTCAAGACCTATTAAGAAAATAGAGTAGGCAGACGGACTCACGACATCCGAAATAGCTCTTCTGCAGAAGTAGAAAATTGATATTAACTCATTAGCAAATATATAAACAATTTAAAATTTTCATTCAGTATTATTTTATCAATACTTGAAAATTGTGAACGCCATACTTAAACACGTGTTGGGCAGTTTTACCCACATTTTTTTGAAAATAATGTTTGTTACGGGATTTATTTATACAATGAGATATCTTAAAGAATACAAAAATATGTATAGGGTTGCTCAATGTAGAACATACATCTCTTTTACTTTTTAATTTGTTGTCTGTATTCAAATTTTAGTAAATGGTTTAAATACATTAGACACATTAAAGTTTGATGACAGCAAGTCGTGTTAGTTTTTCGAAGTCAATTAATTAAATTAGTTTCCTTTTAATAACATTAGTAGTAGCAGTTTTATTCAGATGATATTTTGCTCAATCCAATTGAATAAAAACATGCAAACATATTCAACATAAAATTATACAAAACAGTTTCATAGTAGTTTCCAAGAAAAAGCTTAGAAGTTTTACATACATCTGGAATAAATGTTATTGAATTTTATTTTGTCCGCAGTTATGCTTTCGAAACAAACAGAATCTCTATCTTCAGCGGCTTGCAAATAGGTTGTCCATTCCAAGTCAATACATTAGTTACGTTTAGTCAGACTATTATAACTATTAGTTGTTCTTCTTCTTATAAGAATTCTTTGTTCAGATATTTACATTTCAAAGCAGTAAAAACTTGAACATATTAAGCTTTAATCAACTACCCAAAGGCTTGCGGTAACGACGTTATAAAATGCCATTTGATTTCGGCTTCCGTTTGGTCAAAATTGCTGGAACTTGAAATACCTACTACTACATATGCATTTTGTTTACAACACAGTTTACTAATCATTTACATTCGTCCTAGCCACAACAGCTCTGTAAATCAAAAATCTGTTTGAAGTATGCTATTGATATTGCGTGGTTTATGTTTTTTACTTGCAATATTACTTACAATAGCCTTTATGACGCAATTGTATAATCCGTCCCAGTTATTACAATGAAGCTGTTGCTCGTTAATCTTGTCGACTAATGTTTAAACATTCTGTCATTTAAAATTCCTAAAAATCGACTAAACCTGACTTACCTTCTATTCCACATAAACTTCGAATTTCCATGGACATTGGTGCACCAATTTCCTCGTCTACAAAATTTGTGAGCAATCCATAAGCCATGCTTGTTTCCCCGCTAAAAGTAATGTTTCCAGTTTTCTTTGTTTCTTTCGTGCTAATTATATTAGTTCTCACAAGCATACAAGATTTGAAGCAGAATATTTTAGGTGTCCAGTCCAGCCCCATCCCTGTAATCAAAGTGGATTTTTTGGCTCCAGAAATGAGTACCAGATAAATTCTTATTATAGTATGCATAAAATTACCTTATTCTCATACTCCTTTACATCGTGTTTAAGCATTTCTTCGCATTAGTCATGATTGGGCTGCACCGAATGTTCCTGGATACCACCACACACTGTAAAATCTGGCCAGTACGGTTCACTCTATAACGTATAACCAGGAAAGTGTTTAAGTCAGTTTAATTTTATACCGTAATCGTGTATTTGAGAAAGCATATTATTGAAACTTAGTAATACGATACCTGTATTTGATGTGCTGTTAGCAGCAGCAATAACAGTATAAATCCTAAAGCCGTCATATTCAAACCTTTCTAGAAAAAGTGAAAGTTCAGCACCAATGACCCACGCAAGAACGCAGTAATTGTGGCAAGAATTCTGGTGCTATTGGAAAGTCTAGACACGAAAGGTTGTTAATTCTCCTGATACTGCCATTCTTCCTTGAGTCTGAGATATCTCATAATAAGACATGAGATAATATCTTGTTATAAGATACCTGAGTTATTGTGCGTTTTAATGCGTAGATTGTCATGTCTCATACATCGTTTTATGTTTATAATTACAATTCCACAGTATGGATTGTCTGCACCATCGAGATTTTGTGCAACTTACGTTAAGCATTGTTTCCTCTCCATTTGCAATATATGTTTCATTTTTTGGGAGGGTTCCTCGTGGAAACCAAAAAGGAAAGAATTATCGACCCTGATTGCTTTCCAACGTTTTCTAGTTTTAAAGCATACTGTAAGAGTTGGTTGTATTCCAATAGGATGAAAATCTATTCATTGAAAATTATCTAGCAAATAAAACAGTGTGTGTTATTTCAGGTTTTTATAATTTCGGTTGGATTCGCGTTTTTGGGGGAGATTATGCCCATGCTGTCCCCTAAGAAAAAAATGGCCGACTTTCCATGCTGTCCCCTAAACAAACGCCCAAAATGGCCGCTTATTAGTTTCCTGTACATGTTGTCCCCTAAGTGAACGCCCAAAATGGCGGCTTAATTGTTACCAGTGCATGCTGTCCCCTACGCGGTATTTAAATATGGCCGCCAAACAAAAATTAAGTTCCATGCTGTCCCTTAAGTCATGCTGTCCCCTTAGAAAATTTGCCAAACGTGCATGCTGTCCCCTAAGGAATATTTGCCGAGAGTACATGCTGTCCCCTAAGGAAAACTTGCCAAACTTGCATGCTGTCCCCTAAGTTATTGAATTCTAACGGATCTTGGCGATTTTGACTTGAGTTTAGAATTTCTGTCAATTTTGCTACAATAGAATTTTTTGGCTAACTAAATGATGTTTAGCTTTGAATGTGCTAAAGCCTGCATGATATTGAGTAAAGAATTTTAAGCTAACTAAGCATGATATACCACAAATATCATACCGAAAAATAGTATAACATTCTGAAAATATTTTTGCCTTGTCGGAATTTTTGGGAAAAGTCAATATTTTAAAATAATTTAAGACATCGTCATGTTTGTTAGTAAATCAACAAACGTTCCTATAATAAATGAGCGTTCGAGTATTCATTGCACATCTTGGTAGTATCTATTCTCATTTCCGGTCTAAAATAAAAAAACTACCTGATTGAAAGTCCGGTACAGTAGTTTGGAAAAATTTGTCGACTATAAGCTTGAATTTAATCCATTGTCTTTAATAAGTATATAGTTGAATGAATGTGTGATTGTCCTTTTGAATAAATATATGCCTGCTATTGTATTACCAGGAATTCGTAGAAATCAATTGGCATTTTAAATATTTTTTACATTCAGTTATCAGTATACAATATATAAGGTTTGAAAAGCATTTACTTTTGTTTTGTGAATAAATTCGTTTCCAGATGAATATGGTATGTCCTTGCAACATTTATGTGTTAGTTTGATTATTTGTATACAATTACTGCATAGGAATAACTACAATGTAAATTAAATTTTATATATACCTAGGTCTCTTATGAGCATGCAGTTCTACGTCAAAGTCTATGCCAATTTTTACATAATACTTTCCTCTTAATAAATGAACAAGCAAAAAAACCTTTTATGCTTATTTTCTATCAAGAAAATGGATACAAGAAAATGAAAAGTTATGATTCTAACAGAGTCAAGTAGAGGTAATGATGAATTTATTAAAGTTGAGAATTTAGTGATTGTTTACTTTTTTATTATGATTGATTATATAGTTAATGCCCAGAAAGTATTATTTATATCACATGGCACACGGTTTTCCATTTCTTGTTTCGTGCTTTCACTAAGTTGCTATGTAAACTTGCGTCTTGCCTTTCAAATACAAAATCATCCATTTTTTGTGTTTTAATTTCCATTCTAATAAAGCACAACAAACGGTTATTGTCGTTTGAAGACAACCAAAATTACCACAGGTCCTGCAACGCAGGAATATATTATGTTTTGCTACAGCTTCTATCATAAAACTCTCTGTCACCTACAAATGTTGTTTAACTTTGTACATGGTCCAATGATGATAAGTGGGCACACGTATTTTAAGCTAAAAATTTGATTGCTAGTTTTATTTCTTAAAGAATAAGTATCTCAGAAGCGGGTTCTCTCCGCTATTTCTATGCTTAAACAATGCATGCATTTCTGGGAATTAACTTGGTATATTGCTTTCAAAGCTTTTCAAATTTAATCTAGGTATGCATTTTGCATATATATAAGGTTTCAAGCGCATTATTTCTGCATATTTTTTAATCAAGCAGTAATCTGGCGAATTTCGACAGCACTTGTGGTTTGGAAAAATAATCAGTCTTTGTTAACATGATCAATGGGTTAAAATAACAGATGTACCAAAGGATTATCTCTAGTTAAATGATGAATATACATTGCAGTCCATATTCATATCGCATCATTGTACTACCTTTTACTCAAAGCAAATATCCTTTGTACGAGTCTTTAAAGTATTTAGTTGACAATAATGGAGAACAGTAGTCGTAAATAAATGCATTTTTATTGTTTTGTATTGTCATTTGTATATATAAAATGAACTTTTTTGATGACCGTGGTGTCTGTCCCACATAAATATATGCTGGAGTTTACAATTTTTTTAATTATATAATTTGTGTATGTTGGCTAAGAAGATTATTACTAATCACAACGTTTGCATTGTTTTCATAGCCAAAGACTCTAGATCGATGCTTTAAATAATGTAGAAAACCAAAATGATCAAATTTTCAAGTCTGATGAAACCGTACATACTGTACTGACAATGAGTAAACAAGACTGAGTGAGCATAGCGCACCCACCTATGTCGGATCAAGAACAAATTGTTCTCCAGATTTTATCAAAACAATTGACCACTGCATTAAAAGCTAAAAATTTTCATATATATCTACAAAAATGGTTGTTGTGAAACATTCATTGACAAATATCAAACATGCAATAAATTTGTAAGCTTTTTTAGTAGATAGAGCTAAAACCGATCGTGCAGTTGCATGACATCTTATTCCAATGACATATTCAAAACATCTTAACTGAAACAATCACAAATTAAAATGTCTGAGAACTTCCTATTGCTCAAATAAACATTTTCTAT
The DNA here is from genome assembly GCA_029691765.1 of Entomobrya proxima. Taxonomy (NCBI): domain Eukaryota; kingdom Metazoa; phylum Arthropoda; class Collembola; order Entomobryomorpha; family Entomobryidae; genus Entomobrya; species Entomobrya proxima. The sequence continues at coordinate 25,767,980 of CM056169.1, forward strand.
CGATGTTATCAAAAACCACGAAATTGACAAACCAAAACAACTTGCTTCTCTGAAAGTCTGGAATGGATGCTTATGCTTAAATGCCTTAAAATTAGTAGATAAATCTGCTATAAGTATAATACACGGATGAAAATTTAGATCTCCGCAGTTTGATGTCAGAACTAATGAAAATTTCAAAGATGAAAGGGAAATGGTCATGCTTGTTTGTGCATTCATTTTTTCATGAGTTTATGTTTCCAGAGTGTATAGCATTACATATAAATAGGCATAAAAAATCCTTCTCGTACTTAGCATTGAGGATACTTTCCCAAACGGAGATTATGCAACTGGGATACGCCCCCTTTCACTTTCGCATTTTTTACTTTTCTTTCAAAATATTTTATTTAATAATAAATCCACCCACTTTAATTACCCATATAATTTTTGTATGTAGAAAATATCCAATGGTCAATTCAAATATGGGGCAGCGTACCGATTTCACTTTTAGAACAATGACACTAAATGCAATTTAAGTTGGAAAACAATGGAATTCCTTGGAATTTTAATTATTTTTTTTAGAAAGTGACCTCCTTGACCGTTTGAAGCTTTCTAATTTTACTGGTATAAATACTGGTGCATTTACAGAGCACTCTATAGTATCCAGTGTGCGCTTCAAGCACCCCGACCTAATTCTCTAAAAATGTTTAAAACTTTAGCCAGGTTTATCCTGGCTATAGGTGTGCTATACGGTATAGGAGTGCCGTATACAACCGCATTGGGAGTAAGCTTTCAGCAATCTCGTTCCAGTCCTATACATCGAAGCATTAACAATGGTAACTTTTCCTAAACACTGACAATTCAAGTAAGCTTGTTTTAATCATTTGAATCTCTATTTTCTTCCAGTATTGAACCTCGGACATTCAGCATTTATCGGTCCACATCGAGCTTGTAGCAACCGACCCTGTTTATACAATACGTGCATATGCCTGGACGAAATCAAACTTCTGTGGCCATCATGCTCGTTTACAAGAACGCATTTAATTGGCGAGAGACCTTTGACCGTGGCCATGTACTGTAAATTTGTCAGCAGAAAACATCGGTAATTCTTTAAAATATACAACAATAGAGTTTGACCTACTTTAAAGCAGATTTACTCAGAACCTTTTTTACATTTTAGCTGCTGCAAACGACTACCTAAATTGGTTCTACCTCGAGTACCTAAGGTGACAATTGACGTTACACCACCGTGCCCCCTTGGAATTTGCCCCAACATTCGCTTCAATTTGACCTTTCCAGATTGCATAATTGACTCAAAAGTAAGGTGGCAAGGATTGCCTGTAACTCTAGCGGTTTTCTGCCTTTCATTTAATCCCCGTCACCGCTGTTGCACCGAAGGACCAGGTAACACTACACCAGCTCCACCCACCGGAGGTAGCAAACTGGAGGAAATCTGCATTTTTGGAATTTGTCGAGCTGTCTTCATCAACCTGGAATGGCCAACGTGCGTACTAGTCAACCCACCGGTAATCGGTGTCACCACCTTAACCAAAGCATTGTATTGTAAGGCTGTTAACAACGCGCATAAATGTTGTGGAGGCACCGGAGTAACGGACCCACCTCCAACACCCGAGCCACCCACAGGAAACGGTGGGATCTGTCCTCTAGGCATATGCGCAATTTGCCCTCGGGGCATTTGCTCATTTATCCAACTGCCGTATCCGCTTTGCGTTTTCAACACGCTAATTACATGGAATGGCCAACAACTCAATTTGCCACTCTACTGCATGGTGTTCGAACCTGAAAACCGGTGCTGCAAGGGAAACAATGGAAATCCGGTGACAACTGTGGAAAATAATCTGGTTACCTGTCTCTTTGGCTATTGTGTCATGGGAGCTATTAAATTTGATGCCATTTGCAACATCATTGATCCACCTAAATTCGGCGAGGTGGTTTTGACGCTGCCACTGTTATGTCAATTTCTTGATTTTTACCACCGTTGTTGCGACGGTGTCAAGTATCCGGTTATTGATCGCAAATGTCCGTTTGGCATTTGTCCATCTGCCACCATAGAAATATCCTGGCCAGAATGTAAAATTTTGAATGCTCCTACTTGGAACTCAATTCCAGTAACGCTGCCATTGATCTGCTTGTTGTTCAAGCCTGAGCACAAATGCTGTCGGGAGGCACCCGTGACGCCACTGCCACCTCCGGTGGGACCCAGTGGAAATGTTTCTCTTGAGGTGGAAATCAACTTTGGCAATCCGATTTGTTTGTTTGGGCTTTGCTGGCCTGACGATGGAACTATTATCATTTCAGAAGCATGCGTGATCATTAACCCACCCATAATTGGTAAGTTCACAGACTTTGGAATTATTGGAATCAGAAATTTCAGTAAAATTCTATATGAATCAAATTGCATTCTTTGCAGGTGGCAAGTTCTTGACTATAGACATGATTTGCCGTTATGTCAACCCCAAATTCCGCTGCTGCACCGGTTTAGTAACAACCACCACAAGAAAGCCACCGACGCCACCTCCACCCACGCTACCTTCGGAGTGCGAACTAATTCCCACGGATGGAAAAGTGTGCCTGTTTGTTGCTTGCATTCCAGTCATCTTTCCTGCTAATTTTGTGATTACCACGGCTTGCGTGATTAAGAACGCCCCACTTGTTGGCATCGCTGGTGTTTTGACACTGCCGATGTTTTGTAAATTTCTGAATCCCAAGCACCGTTGCTGTGGAAATGGAGCTTGCATTCATGAAAGTAGCGAAAGTTCGGAAAGTGAAAGTAGTGAGGAAACGGGCGTGGGTGAACCTGAGGATTGTGACAAGGTGAAACCGCCAAACGGCAAAATTTGCATTCACGACCTCTGTATACCCTTTCCTATCGGGGGTATTCAGATAACGGCAACGTGTACAATTATAAATCCACCAATTATTGGGGGCATTTACACTCTTACAATTCCACTGTTTTGCGAATTCGTAAATAAATGGCATAGATGCTGCGGAAAGAATCAGAATTGTGGAGTAACTGGACCTGGCAAGATTCCGGAGATATGCAATCAGGTCGGGAAAAATGGAAAGATTTGCATTAGAAATTCATGCGTAAAGATTCCTGCCGGAGGAGTAAAAATTACAGAGGACTGCGTTATTCAAACTGTTCTGGTTATTGGGGCGCTGCTCCTGAATTTAGCCACTTTGTGCAATTTCATAAATCCCAAACATCGATGTTGTAAAAATAAGGAGTGCACAGGAGGTGGCGAAGTCGGCGAGATTATTGACATTGACAGAATTTGTTTCTTTGGAACATGCTGGAAGATTGGAAAAGGGAATTTGGTAATCGGGGCGGATTGCGTAATTGTCAAGCCTCCACTTTTGGGTAATGCATAGTTTTCTTGGGAGAGATTTAGGATTTTAAAGATTCTAAAATATTTTCTTAAAATTTGCAGGAACCGTTAAATTGACCCTGCCATTTTTCTGTTGGTACATTATGCCAACGCATCACTGTTGTAAAGACTTCTGGGCATCTATCAACTGGGAGGTGGACATCGGTTTTGACAATAAAATTTGCATCTATGGCTATTGTCAAAGTACTGTTAATGTAACAATTACGGCCGACTGCAAAATTATTAACGCACCGAAATTCGGTAACTCGCAAATGTTCATTTTAAAAGTTCCTATTCAGTGCATAATGAAGATTTAATACACATCATGGCATTGCTTTTCAGGCAACATACCACTAACCATTCCGTTAATGTGCCTATTTGGCAACAGAAGACACCGCTGCTGCCTTACGTCAATCGGTGGCACGGGGGAAGTAGGAATTCCTGCAACTGGCAAAATTTGCATCTTTGGAATTTGTTCCATCAACAATATCGACATAGAGATTAATGCCAAATGCGTCATTGTCAATCCTCCTTTCATTGGAGAAATTCAGCTAACCTTGCCACTGTTTTGTGTATGGGTGAACCCTCTGCACCAGTAAGTGGGTCAAGCTTTTAGAAAGTTTAAGACAATGACGTGACGTCATCTTACAATCCATATTTCAATGGACGTTTGTTCTTTCAGGTGTTGTAAAAAAGAGGGTGGCGGTGAAACCGGAGTTGGCATCTTTCCACCGGGAATGGTTTGCTTATTCGGTTGGTGCGTACCCAGCGGAGAAATTGAAATTGATTTCAAATGTAAGCTTCTCAAAGCTCCAATTTTTGGACAAATCAAGCTTACACTGGCACTGTTTTGTTGGAAGATCAACCCAGCACACAAGTGCTGCAAAGACGTTCCCTATCCACCGGGAAATAACAATGAACTCTGCCCATTCGGCATTTGTGCAATTGACGGAAATGTGGCAATAACGATAGACTGGCTCATTAAACTCTTTATTTGGCCCACCTGTCGTCTAACTGAATTGTGGTTGTGGAACGGAAAGCCCTTGACACTGGAAGTTTTTTGTCAGGTCTTTTTTCCCAACCACAAATGTTGTCGGGATCCACCGGGAGGTGGGATCCGACCACCAGGAAAAATCTGCTTGTTTGGCTTCTGCATTGACAAGCCCATTGAAATAGTAGATTGCAACATTAATGATCCACCCAAGTTTGGACAAATCGTTTTGGACATGGCACTTTGGTGTTGGCTACTGGAACCAACGCATGAATGCTGTGCAAATGTTGGCAAGCCACCCGGCGTGGGAACAAACTGCCCATTGGGGATATGCACAACTCCACCGGTAATAGTTGATGGATGCATTGTCGTTGGTATTTGGAATGGAGTACCGATAACACTGGCCGTATTTTGCTTGCTGTTTAACCCGAACCACGACTGCTGCACACCAAAGCCACCGATTATTGGTACAACTCCGCCACCCCCACCGCCGTCTTCTACACCTGCACCAACTGGTCCACCAACTGGCGGTTGTTCTCATTCCCCCAAGACGCATATCTGCATCTTGGGTTGGTGTGATGACGTTTCTATTTGCATTATCAATTGCGAAATAAATCCTCCTATCAAAATTGGACCCCATGATCTGGATATAAAGTATTATTGTAAGCACATCAACAAGATTCATTCCTGCTGCCGAAAGCCCACTCCTCCAACTCCACCACCGCCTCCACCAACTGGCTGCTACACAAATGTGTGCATTCTGGGGTGGTGCAAAGACGTTTGTATCACAATTACTGATTGCCAAGTGGTGCCACCGACCAAAATTGGACCATATGAACTAAACTTGGAAAATTTTTGCCGATACGTTAATCAAACCCATCCTTGCTGTGAAGCGATTAAGCCACCTCCTACATCACCTCCGCCCCCTCCACCACCGCCTCCTCCTTCAACGCCGCGACCACCACCACCGCCTCCTCCGTCAACGCCGCGACCACCACCACCGCCTCCTCCGTCAACGCCGCGACCACCACCACCGCCTCCTCCGTCAACGCCACGACCACCTCCGCCGCCTCCTCCATCAACGCCACGCCCACCACCTCCGCCTCCTCCATCAACGCCACGACCGCCGCCGCCACCACCCAAACCATCCCCACCAACTACTCCCCCACCGCCACCCCCAGGGGGTTGTTCAGACTATAAAAACCGTTCATCTTGCGAAGAAAATGAAAACTGCGGTTTTGACTGTCACACAAAACAGTGCAAGCAAAAAGGCAGTTTCACTCCGCCGGATGGTTGCCCCAGCCATTGTCAAAAGATTTGTACATGCCAGCGAAATAGAAACTGCGGCTATGATATAGACACGGATGAATGCGTTGAGAGGTCAATTATATGCAGCAAACTTAAATTTAAGGACACGGAATGTCGCAGGAAAGGTTACTATCCCTCGCATGGACTTTTATGTCATAACAAAGAGGATGGGGATTTAGCCAACTGCCAGGTGGACGAAACCGCACTAGCACTTAACTTGGGCAAAATAAGGACTGATAACCCTCTTAGATATTGGAGCTATACCCCACCTCCTAACATCTTCTTCTTCCATGATAGAGAATGGCCTTGGAAGGATCCGTCGGTTAGCAAAGACTATGAGCATTCCGCAGACCTGTATGATGTTCATCTCAAGGACAGGCCCATTTGGGAGGAACAGATCTGGGGTCATTGGGATCTTGATCATACCAAAGATTGCATTTACTACTCTGTTCCAATTTGTCGACCAGGTCATTATGAGTTGTCAATAAAGACCGTGGACAATTACCATAATCATTCTGGAAACAGGGTAATTGTTAGAAATTTTTGGACAATATTTAATAATTTATTTTGTTAACTTGTCTAAAATACATTTTCGATAGGGTTTCAACATTTGGTTCAATGGTGTGAGAGTATCCGCAGAGCTGGATATTCTGTACTATGTAGAACGATACTGGTTACTACACATGTATCTTAATTTTCAAGTGTTTGACAGTCCACATGGTCCAAAAATGTTGATACCAGGTTATAGAGAAACCAACTTAAACATAACTGAAGGAACTGAAATCAAATTCTGCTATGGACAGTGCCCAAATCGAGACACGGACTATCACGTGTCAGGTTTTTCTGTAACCAGATTAGTGGATCAAAATGATAAAAATAGTCAATCCTGTTATCAACACAGGTCAGAACCACCAAAAAATACTGATTGGGGCAAAAAAGGGCACTGTAAATGTGCTGAAAACGAACAATGTAGTTACGTTACCGAAACTGGGGATTGCAGACCAATGATAGGTAACTTATATCAATATAGGTATCAGTTGTATGGAAAAGATGGTTTACAATTACTATTTGTATATTATAGAGTGCAATGAGTGTACGTTAAGCAATCGACCCCGTTGTCGTCGGAAGGACACTTTTTATGCTGTGGGTGGTCACATATGCAAAAACTCTGTTGAGGCTGGAAACTGTGCAATTGCTGAAGTGGTGTTTGCCATGAACTTTGGTGGTGGAGTTTACACAGACTCCAGAGGAATCACTTATCAGAAATATAGTAATAACACACTTGGTATAGTAAATACCAAAAATAGCATGAGAACAAAGACATGCAAAGACACGTCTTTGCTAGAGAAGGATAAGGACTTGTACTGTAGTTACCTGTATGGCAAGGATGGATCCTACGTCTCGAGTGGCTGTGTACAGTATCCTGTTTATATAAATGCAAATGGCTGGTACGAAATCAATTTTAAATTTGTCGAATTTGACCGAGATGTGGGCACGAAGGGAGGATTCAATATAAAGGTAAATGATAGAACTGTCGTACGGGAAATGGACGTTTTGAAATACACAAAGAAAAGAGGAAAAAGCATGGATCTAACTATACTGTTTGAGGCAACTGAAGATGGAAATTGGATATGGATGAAGAAGTATGGAGGTTTTCACATGGTAGGAAAACCCTATTATAATACGTTTAAAGTTGGGGTATGTTACGGTGATTGTTTCGTAGGCGACCATCAAAACAGATACAAAATAAGTGCAATGTCTGTCGTACGACTAGCTGGATAAAGGATGCCCAATTTAAATATAATTTTCACGAACGTAAACTTAGTTTATAACTAGCATAATTTTTAAACTAGTATTGTAAAAGCTAAACATAACATATAATGGCGAACAAATAGGAAATAGTTGGATATTTATATATATTGTACTCAATTATGTGTTATGACACTGTTTTTGACGTAGTTCAAATTATTTCCGAAATGCTTAAATTGAATTTAATTAAAATTAAAAGCAACTAACGTTTTCATTTATGTTAAAGCTTTTCATATTTGATTTTACCAAAAACGAGTCAATTTGGCATAAAATGTATAGCACTCATCTTTTAGAAAAATTCATTGCAACTTAGCATTTAGATACATACTTTTTACTCAGATCTGTTTAGGCAATATGCAAGCTGAGGTTACAAAACGGTTGGGAAACCATATTTGTTTTGGTACGGCGTATGAATCTTTCCGGGAGAAAATGTCTGGGAAACGATATCAAATATATCAAAATTATATATATCTATATATAAATCGAATTATATATATCGATGTTCTCAAAGAATATATCAGATTATTTAGGTTTGTATAAATTTAGGTGATTTTTTATCCAGCCATCTAAATTAACAATTAACAGAACTTCAATTTGATTTAAGTCTTTGATATAAGTCTGCAATAAAAAGTCAAGGATTACATTTTTTCTTCCAATGTTTTGCAAATATCTAAATCCAATACTCATAAAAGGACTCGAAGGAAATCTGTAAATTTTCAAGTTAATTATTTTTAAATTGCAGAAACACTAAATCGCAAGATATTTCCTTTTTATATACTATTCTGAGAGACGATTATTTACGCTGAATAAAATTTTCAACTTGTTTCTCTGAAATGCAGTAAACATAACAGGAATTGTATTGTTAATAAAATAACAATAGAACCATTTTAGATTGATATTAAGTATTCTATGTATTCTTAGATCACAATGCTTTTGTAATGATGACGATTAAGCCAAACCGGTTGAAAGCACTCCATTAGAGTTATCATATATTGTAGTGCGAGAACACCATTTACAAGATAGTGGCAAACGAAAAACCCTATTGATTCCAAATTTAAAAAAAAAATTGCCTCTTATTTCTCATTCTTAATGGCATCTTTATAATTCTGTCACAAGCATCCACATTTCTTGTAGCAGAATCAATAAACTGATTTGTTTGGAGAGTTTAGTGAACCTATCTGGCTTTACGAATGTCAACATTAAAGTTTTGTTAAATCCTGTCCCGGTGTTGGTTTTCATACTGCTTTCTAAGAATAACGAGTGGTATGACTTGGATACTGCCTTTAAGCTATTTCCGTTTGCCAGAAAGCTTCCAAATAATGCAGCTTAAGGTGAAAGCTATTAAGGCTCTGAAACGGAAGGTTGTTAAGAATCTTTTAAAAGTTATGTTTTGTACATGTACATAATTACAATTTTCTTTACTGATAAAGGAATCGACAGCAACTGGTCGAGCTACCCGCTTATGAAAATCTTTTCAAGAAAGAAAATTTGGAAGCCGCCATGGAGCTTCGTAACTACGCCTTAAAGAAATGACAGCTTTAATCATTTCCGCCTTCCATTTTCTCTTTTTCCCTTTTGTTTTGTGGTTTTAATGTATAATATATTAATTTTTGAATCTTTAGATTTAATTGTCAGTTGTATTTCTTCAATATCCAGATCAATATTTGAAAATTTTATTTGAATTTCAAAAAACAATTGTCTTATTTGTTTTTCTTATATATTTTTTGGTCTCCTAAAAGGCTATTTTTGACTGACGTAGTAAACCTTTACCTTTACTGCAGTGAATTCACATTAAGGAAAATAAAATAAAATGTCTAATCAAGTTTGTGTAAATATATAAGTAAAATTTATAAATTCAGCTTTCCTATATTTTTGTATAATGTAGTAAATCAGTGTTTTTCCAAAATTATCTTTGTGTATACAGTCGTTCATAAATTTCACTAAATGCTGGTCTTGAACTTGGCATTACTTTCCAGCAGTCTAGCATAATTGCATATCTAAAAATTTTCAAAGAACATATATACGATAATAAGTACAAGTTATGTTGATTATGCTTTGTCTCATATGTGAGACTTACATTTTATCCGATGCTGCTGTTGGCTTTTGTGGTCGCAACCCATTTTCCAGATTATTAACAAACTCCACTGTCCACGTTAATCCTGGATATGGCACGTCGCCTAGTGAGTAGATTTCCCATATTGTGATCGCCAGAGACCACACATCCGACTTGTGAGAAAACTCAAGTTGTTGCAAAGACTCCAATGCCATCCATCTCCATGGAAGTGGTTCCTAAAAATAACATGCGTAATAGTTTCTGCTTAAAATAAAAATAATTAAACTTACAATTAGTATGCAAGTATGCACTTTACTTGGTTCTTTTTGACGTAATTGCTATATTCGTAAAGTCTTCGCGACAATCCAAAATCCGTAATTTTGACAATATCTTTACGCAATAGCAGAACATTCCGTGTAGCTAAATCAGCATGAATCACTTTCTTTTCTTCTAAATATTTCATTGCACTGGTAATTTGCAATGACCAATTTAAAAGATCAGCTTTGGTGATGGAAGCGGAATCAATGGAGGTTTCTTGTTCTTGGCTGCCACCCTGAACATTGACGTATGAGCTAATACAGAAAAAAACTTCTTAGACCTTTCAATATATATCCTTACTGCTTGTAAAAACTTACTGGACTCGTTGTTGGGTTTCTACATAATGATACTTATTAGTCCGTAAGTATTTTTCCAAACTGCCTAGTGGACAGAACTCCAGGAAAACGTACACCTTGCCTAAATAATAAAACATTTTTATAAAACTTGTTTTTATAAGTTATTACGGCATTTACTATATTTTACCTTCTTTGATTTTTGAGGTATGGCATCCTACCAAGCTAACAACATTCTCATGTTTTCCAATATATTGCAGCACTTTGATCTCCCCAAGCAGAGCTCGGAGATAACTTGTGCTTTCTGCAGTTTTTTCATTTCTTAGAGTTTTAACAGCAATAGTAAGCATATTAGTTAGTTTTCCTTTTAGTACTAATCCATAAGCACCTTGACCCAATGGATTCTGTAAATCTGCATGTTTAGCCAGCAATGTCTTTAACTATACCGATTTTAAGATACTATGAAATCATTTTTATGAAACTGTTTTATGCAGGTACCAATGGAAAAATCCCTTTCGTCAATTTCTAAGTCTCTTCTGTATGGCATATTATCCGTGGTTTCGTGTGCATAAGTGTTGTTTAGATACATGGATTCTGGGTCCCCATTAAAAAAGTGATCCGTTTCCTTTTTGGATAAACCCTTTTCTAGCTGCAGTATTAAACATTTGAAATATGCTTTAGTTACTTTTATGAATACTTTTAGGTATTTCAATGGTGTAATCTGTGGGAATCAATCTGAGGTCAAATAAGTTGGACATGAGGATTTAATCATGCATACCTTTAATTGTCTTCGATATAGCCACAAAAATGCTACAAGAAATACTAGAAGCAATCCTATAGTAACTGAAGTATAGATTATCCAAGAACTTCCACCGGAATAGGCTCTTGCAGGTTGAGTACCATTACAGTGACCAATTGTATGTGGATAGATAACATGGCAATAGTTACTGCAACAAATTCCAAGTGTACCTCCAAGTGCACACTCGGCTCCTCCATCCAGACACTATAGTGAAATGAAAACGTAAATTCAAGAATTGGGGGAAGCAAAACTCTTTATTTGTAAATTTTCATAAAGTAAATATCCTTATACCTTGGCAGGAACATTTCTAGGAGGAGTAGATCCAACACATTTTCCAACAGTATCAGATTTTATTTTTAAGCAATTTGTGCTACATCATCCTCCTAAGCTTCCGTCTGGCTGACAAGTAGCGTTTTCAGGTAGGCACTGAAATTTAATATATATAAACTATAAACTTGACCGAACTTACTGAGAAAAATAATGTTTTTAAAACAAGTTGGAACTTACGTTACTCATTTTTGTGACAGAGGTATATACAACAGTTGCAATTTTCTTGCAAAATCAGTTTGTCAAAATCTAAAAACTATAGTGTGCAAAGCTGACAGTTTCTTAGAAGCTTATGAAATGATAAGCTTACACAGCCTTGATTGGATTTAAAATGTTGAATTTGCATTTATTATCCAGTATACTATAATCTATTATACCATTATTCAGTGCTACAAAAAGTATTCTGGAGGAAAAAGTATCCAGATTTATGAAGTTAATTAACCGCAACTGTACAAAGGAAACCCAAAAAGAACATGCAATAAAGTTTGAATCAATTTAAATATCTACTTTAAAATACATATTCACTAACTGACGTGTGACAGGAAAGCTTTGTGGTTTGGTTGGACAGCTTTAATTTGCATCATGTCTATAACAAACCGGATGGTAGTTTCATACATCATAATCAATTGAAATAAAACATGGTTATGCTTCTGCTGCTTTGTTTAAGTTTAACTTCAAATTGTACTTGTCTTACCGCTTCAAGTAAACCTACCATAATCACGAGACACCGATAGCGTCTTTAGTACAGTATGGACCGATACATAAATGCACTTATAGCTGAAGACTACAAGCAAGAAAGCTAAATCTGCTAATGTTATTGTGTTGCACAAGCTACTTAATAGATGATCAGACTTTGAGTTACATTGCACACTTCAATACATCTCACTTGTTTGTACTGCTATAGAAGAAAAACCATATCCAAAACTTTGACTGCATTTCTACTGACCACAGATAATTAATCATAATTAGTCAGTCAGTTAGTTAATCTTGAATTCTGAGTTATTTCAATTGTAATTTGCTGGTAATTTTTAAGTAAACAGTATAAAACTTGAAAATGAAGTTTTTCTTAAAAAAAGGAGAATTTGTGCTGAATAAAAGCTCTGTTGGTTATAAAATTCGACAAGCTGATTTGAGATATAACAGCGCCGAATTTAGCCCTTGTCGAGTAAATAGTTTGATGGAAAAACTGATTTGTGACAAATTGTGTAACCGGGTCAATCGCTCAAGGACATGGACAGAATTGTGGTAATTTACTTTTTTTAAAATATGGCTTATTGCAGATGAGAAATTTGCCTAAAACGTTCATTACTGCAAACTATAATTTTCAGGGATATAATTCTCCAACCAGAAAAGCTGTCATACTTTGCAAGCAACATTTGCATCGATTTTAATACAACTGGCAGAGGTCATGACGGAATCGGAATAGCCATTTTGTGCAACGATCTGACAAACTCGTTACTTGATTGTTTTGAAGACAAATTCACAACCGTCACAATTCAAGTGGAAATTAAACCCTTGTCTTACAATCCATTTGATCCTGATGGAAAGATAAAATCCGTAAAATCGTCAGGTTTGTAGCCATAATATTGGGAATCAATTTAAAATGCTAAACTTTATATGAATGATCGTTTTATGCAGCTATGCACGTTCGAAGAACCGATTTTGGTGAATATGCTTGCGAGGACACCAAGTTCCCGCAGGAGGCGTCCGAAAATTCGGAAAACTTTAAAGCAGCTATAAGAAGTGGAGTGGAAATTAAAGGAGAAATCTGTTTGATTGTGGAAATAGCTGAAACTCAACAGAGTGAGGTCGTAGCCAATGCCACTTCTGTAGACAATCTGCAACTAGTAAAGAAAATACTTCATGAAGAATTGGCCTCTGATGTGGTTCTTATTCCTGGAGAAGGAAACCCGGTCAAGGCTCACAAGGCCTTTCTTGCAGCACACAGCAATGTATTTGCTACCATGTTCCAAAGCCAAGTGGAAGAGGCAAATCCGCAAACTGTGCAAATGCCAGATATGAGCGCAGGAAGTTTAAAAGCATTCTTGGCATTTTTGTACTATTGGGATACCACTGAAGCTCATTCCAATCCAATGCTGGCTTTTGAACTTTTGAATGCTGCACACAAGTATAACATTTCGCTTTTGGAAACGGAAATGAAAAAGTTGTTGCTTTTTAAAGAGGATCAGTGGTATACTACGGAGGTTGCCACGAAGCTGTTTCTTTTTGTCGGAAATTTGCATTATGACAGAGATGTTACAAACAACCTCAAATTGAAAGCTTTTAACATTTTAAAAGCGTAAGAAAAAATGTTGAAAACTAACCAAGCTTACATATTTTATGCGTGCAATTTTAAATTGGATTTTTGATTTGCAACTAGAAACTTTAATGGCTTGGAGCAGTCACCAACATACCGTGAGTTGTTTGAAAAATGTCCGGAAGCAGCTATGGAACTGTGCCAATACGCTTTTGTAGGCAGTCCTAAATTACCTCCAAAATCCGACAAGAAGATTTTCAATGTTTGACTTCAAACACGGAGAAAATCTTAATTGGTTTTTTGTATCATGCAGTTTCATATTTTACGTGCTGATTATGCATTTAAATATTGTTTTTTTGTTTCTATCAAGATTAAACTTAAATTTTATCTTAATATGTTTTAACCTTGCTCAGATTCACCATTGTTTTTGTATTTTACAGCTTTAAGCCAATTGGTGAAGTAGGTTTGGAACACCTCAATACCTATATGTCATTTTATTTGTATGTACGGCTACAGTAGGCTACACTAATAAGAATATCATGCCAAAACCTGTACAGTAATTGCAGTTGTTTAAGAATTTTGTTTCTAACTTTACTGAACTGGTTGAAGTCCAAATAAATGATATAAATAAATTAATCACATTCAATAGTCATCATCATTCATGAAGCAGGCAATGCAAATTTAAACCATTCCTCAACTGCTCCTGTTCCAGCCTTGCTGTAGAAATTTCTACGGTTGTGTGTTTGAACATAAGGAAAGAATGCTTTGTTGGGTTGTTAAAGCAGCGTGATAAAGCGTACTTGAGAGAAGAATTTTCAAAAGACATGAGCGATCGAATAGCTTACGAATGTGTAAAAAGTTTTCTAAGATGTATGTACTTGGATCCATCGGTATATAACACTTTGGGGCTTTAAAGCAAAATTGTTTAGTAAAGGATTTAAGTGGATTTGATTTGCAAAATGTGCAATTAAGTCGTTTTACAATCTAATTGCCTACCACCATATTATTTTGGCTAATTGCTCATTAACTTTAAATAAAGTAATAAAGCAAAACTATTTGCATGTTGCGTAAATTTGTTCAGCAAATAAATTTGATGTTGTGATACTGTTAGCGTTTTTTGTAACACAATTTAGTTTAAAAACTTGTTGGAAATTTTAATAAGCAATCTGTTTGTATAAGCATGCAACATTTTATAGTGGCCATACTACTAGCTACGTGCTATTTTAGAATAACTGATTCCACTAAATATTCTCCCTTTGCAGTAGAAGTAGATCAAAGCTACGACGAGGGCTGTATTTTGGACGAGAAAACGGAAAGAATACAAGTAGCGTTTGTGGTTGATAATACGTGGACAAATAAGATTTACGTGGAAAGACTTAAGGAAGCTTCGAAAGTTACTATGAACAGGTTGAATACACTTCATCCGGGAACGGAGTTTGCGCTGACCACTCATGCAAATTGGGAGCAGTCGGCTTATAATCCTCCAAAAAATAAAAGAGATGCCAAGAGACAAAAGAGAGGACACGAAGATCCGTAAATTTAATGGGTTTAAAATTTCTGAAAATTTAGAATTTTTTAGATCCTTAAAATGATTACTAATTTTTTCATAGGGAAGGTTGCTTTGTTGTCTTAATACCGTTTACCAGTAACGTGGATCAATTTTATAAAGAGGTTGCTGACAAACTGAGTTTTAAATGGGGTCCCACGGCACCGGATGGAGCTCCCGAAGAAAATGGTGTGTCTGCCTTGGCCTTTTGTGCTGCTGACAAGAAGGTGGGTTGGGAACGTGGAGTTAGAGACAAGAAGGGCAAGCGGATTCACCGTTTTATGGTTATGGTGACTGATGAATGGAGTCGTTTTGATTTACCCAACCCTGGAGACAGGAAACCGTATCGGGGAGATGGCAGTGATACATGCCAAACGACACTGCCCGTACCTGTGTCTGAGCTGGGAAGAGCTTTGGACCAATATGATATTTACATTATTGGGGCCTATTTTAAAAAGAATAACACATATACTAGTTACGTGAAGGCTTATAAAGAATACGGATTTGGATATAGACATTGTCATGGGCAGGGGGCATATTTTGAGCCGAATAATTTTGGTAAAGATTTGAGTGACTTGGTATATGAATGCGTGAAAAAAGTGCTTAGATGTATGTATCTAGATCCGCCGGGTTATAATACGCTTGGCCTATAAAATAGAAATTTATAAAGCGCTGTAAAAGTTTTTATTATTGAAGTTATAAATTGTCAGAAATAAAGCTTTTCAAAACATTGATAGCCATTTTACCAGAACATTTTTCCTTTGTTTTATACACAATTGGCATATACTAACGGAAATGGTATAATGGTAAGAGACATTCAAGGTACAGATATAGATTTAAATTGATGAATATTTATAGTGGAATGGAAACACGTGCTCATTAACAAATATATGTTAAATGGATAAGAAGTTAATCTTAATTGCAATGATTGGCAATATATTGAGTAAAAATCGTAGCCTACTAAGATTTCCAATTTCAATATCAAATTTTCAATTACAATTACATACAGTATGCAATTTTAAGCTAAGTTTAATTCCTACGCATTCTAATAATAAAAATTTGTTAATAGTTAATTAATAAAATTTAATTTCAATTTTGATTGTGATAACATAAATATCTTCTAAAGGGTAAAGAGTTGTATTAAAGTATTTGTAAGGCATTTGAAATATTCAACGCTTATACAACTTTTACATGTATTTACGCAACTGAGTCATGACCACATTTTAATTTTTTAAATAACAACCGCGTTTAAATATTAATGATTTCTAATCGATACGCCAAAATATACGATAAACAGCAAACGCTGAATAAAAAAGTAGCGTTAGCAATCAATTGAATTTACCTTTAATTGTCAACCTTAACTTTAATTCTAAATAATTAACTTTAAACAATAGTTGTAACAAATACTTTTATTTGAGGAAATCCTGTTCTTCCTTTAGTTTGTATTTATACCAAATTAAATTTGCTAAATTGAATTTTCGTCAGTTCCGTCTTATGAACTTTGACCCCAAATCAATACATGAATGACTTCATGGACAAGGAAGCACAAAAGCATTTGAATAAGTCAATGCTTTCCTTGCATGTCAAAAATGTATGTTAAATGTCCTCTGACGCCAACTTGGTTCCAACCAATTGGAACCGAAATTAAGAAATTAGTATCATTCTATCACGTTTAAACGATATTCGTTCAACCGTTTCAAAGAAAACAGATAGACCGACAGACGGACGGACGGCTTGAGGAAAATTAAGAAGTAGCTGACGCTGCTTAATAAATTTTTATTGAAAAATAAGATTTTTATCAATAAATAGATTCATTTTTTGGTTTTAAATTACCTTACCTGAAACATAGGCACTAAGGAAGGCTTACCTAGGTATTTGTTTTAAATAGCATAAAATATGATTGATTTTTTAAGCAATGAATTAAAACTTTTCTTTATTAATATTCTATAAACCTGGCGAGTCCACTCATTTTCATATTGTCGCAGTTCCAGTACAAGTCTCTTGTTTGTATCATCAAATGTAATCAAGTTATCAGCAAGTTTTGAGTCCCCTTTCTCTTGACGCCATGATAACTCCATTGATGCTAAAGTCCTTGGAGTTATTTCAGTTCTTGCAATCCTCAATATTTCATCGCCAACACATAATAATCTGGGATTCAACAAAAAATTCTGCAACTTACGCCAAGTGTTTTGGATTATTTAGATGGTTCATATCTGCTTTAGTAAACTTGAGTAACGTGCTGCTGGGATTAGCGTTTGTAGTGTACGTTTATCTGGGCCATCTAGACAAAAAACGGTTGTTTAGAAAGTACGCAAACGAAACTCTAATAACATTTTACGGAGTTTGTCTGTGCTTGGTAGTAGTTGCTTTTGATCTAGCAGTTTTTAAATATCGAACGGATTTAGTAACCTACTTCAACAAGCTCATATACTTTTTTCCTTATTATACTCAACTTGTTAAACAACCATTACCCTGGCACAAGGATCGTTTAGGATGTCTAGGAGTGGCTATGATATTACT
Organism: Entomobrya proxima; assembly: GCA_029691765.1. Lineage (NCBI taxonomy): Eukaryota > Metazoa > Arthropoda > Collembola > Entomobryomorpha > Entomobryidae > Entomobrya > Entomobrya proxima. The sequence goes on from CM056169.1 coordinate 25,785,566, forward strand.
AATTACTAGTTGTGCTCCTCTATTCATTTTAGTTTCCGGAACAGGCCTAGTCAATACCTTTATGTTTCAAATCTTGATAGATTACATATATCCTCCCGAAGAGTCCCGTTCCATAACGTTTTTTCTAGTAAACCTTCTAGTGTCACTGGCACTGCATTTTGAAGTGTGTTTTGAAATTGTTACAACAATTCAAGTGGTGAGTGTGGTTCTACTGTATATTATAAATATTCACTTGAGAATTCTTGAAGCTCTTAAGCGTCTAACTCATCTTTCTAATCAAAATAGTTTGAGACATTTACTAAAGTCGTATCAGCAACTGCTTGTGCTTCATTGCTTGATACTTGAACCGGGAGCTGTAATTGTGGCAATTTTTATGGGTTTTGGTTTCTGTCTATTGATTATATCTGTTTGTCTAAGCATTTATGGATGGGGAATAGTATCTGTGTTTGCATATCCAATAAAGCAATAGCAAATGCAGTAATTAAGAATCGAAGATTAGAACCCCGGGGCGGGGCCTTCGGCCCGTAAACAAACGGATTTTAACAAATGGACCTCATATTTGTAATCCTGGAAAAAAATGGACCGGAAATCATATGTCACACATGATATATCCATTAATTTTGAATATTTAACAATTAAGGACCCAAATCAGGACTTAAATAGTTAAATTTTAACTAATGGACACCATATTTGTAATCCTGGTCAAAAACGGACCTTAAATCATGTGTCACACATGATATATCCATTAATTTGGAGAATTTAACAATTAAGGGCCCAAATCAGGGCCTAAATAGTTAAATTTTAACTAATGGATATCATATTTGTAATCCTGGTCAAAAATGGACCTATAATCATGTGTCACACAGCATAGATCCATTAAATTAGCGGATTCGAAAATTAAGGCCCTGATTTCAGGGTCTAAATAGTTAAATTTTAACTAATGGATATCATATTTGTAATCCTGGTCAAAAATGGACCTATAATCATGTGTCACACAGCATAGATCCATTAAATTAGCGGATTCGAAAATTAAGGCCCTGATTTCAGGGTCTAAATAGTTAAATTTTAACTAATGGATATCATATTTGTAATCCTGGTCAAAAATGGACCTATAATCATGTGTCACACAGCATAGATCCATTAAATTAGCAGATTCGAAAATTAAGGCCCTGATTTCAGGGCCTAAATAGTTAAATTTTAACTAATGGATATCATATTTGTAATCCTGGTCAAAAACGGACCTATAATCATGTGTCACACAGCATAGATCCATTAAATTAGCGGATTCGAAAATTAAGGCCCTGATTTCAGGGCCTAAATAGCTAAATTTTAACAAACCAACCTTGGATTCGTAATCCTGGTAAAAAATGGACCTATAATCATGTGTCACACAGCATAGATCCATTAAATTAGCGGATTCAAAAATTAAGGCCCTGATTTCAGGACCTTACAATCCGAATTTTAACAAACGGACTGTGGATTCGTAATCCTGGTCAAAAATGGACCTAAAATCATGTGTCACATGATATAGGTCCTATTTAAAAATGTTTGACCGTTGGTGACCTCTGACCTTTGGAGTTGACCTATTGACCTGAAATTCATAAGGGTTCTGTCGGAGGTCCACCAGAGTCTGTATACCAAATTTGGTTGGAATCGGATTAGCCGTTTCGGAGAAAAACGTGTTCGGCCGGACGGCCGGACGTCCGGACGGCCGGACGGCCGGACGGCCAGACGGCCGGACGGCCGGAATAGGAAATTAGAAAGAATCTTCGATTCTTAATAATTCCATTTGTTGCTGGAATATGTTTGATTATATTAGTGTCAGCATTGCCTTTAGCGCCAAAGTGCATCAACTTAAGTAAAGAGCTTATTAAAGCTTGGAGTATTACACCAAGAATGTTTGGGGGTAAGAAATATATTACACGATTGTTTTTTAGCTTGAGAGCAACGTCGTTTCTGTGTGGAACCGTTGGTCCGCTAAATGAAGACAGGGCAACAACATACATAAACTCTATTATGGAGAATTCAATGACTTATTTGCTGCTTTTTGGAAATGTAATGAAAAAATATTTATAAATGACTCAAATGACTTGTTTGTGACAGTATAGCTTCTGCATAATGATTTCCACTCACATCGCTCGCTCTTCTGGAATTTAGTAGTAGGTAGCTTTACTCGCAACCCATTAGTTAATTAGTACTAACGTACGTGTAAAATAAGATCTACAAAACGATTATGTTTTGGATGGAAGATTGCAGAAGTTGCCACTTTAATTTAAGATGCATGTTTTACTTATTGTAATTATTTATTTGTTAATATATGCAAGAAGTAATCTTACCATAAGATAATTATGCTAACAGAGTTAGTTAAGAACAGCAGTTAAATAATATTAAGTTATGTATGTGTATCATCGGTTATTTATGTTGAAATCATGGTTTGGAAATCTACCTCGAAAAACTTGTAGCGTTTACATTTAATCTATTTAAACTTTTTACCATAACAACCTTTATACATTTACCTAAAATTATGTATATATTATGCTTTAAAAATGTAGACTGCACAAACCATTAAATTAAGAACAATCACATAGCTACCAAAACAATATACTACTTATGGGACTATAGAATTAGTCACCCATTTATATTATTTTATTATTTGCATTATAAATGAATGCTTTCAAATGATAAGTAAATACGCAAAAAAATTACAAGCACTTTTTGAAACTTAACACTAAATAAAACTTTGAATGAAAGATTCATGCTTATTGTTCGGTTTTGTTAACCTTATCGTCTGTGTTGCATGCTAAAAACGACGACAATAAAACTTCAAAGTACCATAAGGAAACACCTCAGATTAATTCAAACTATATATATTCATGAAGTTGAACTAAATACTTTACAGCTACGGTCATAAAATATTTGGATAACACTTATAATCTTTGATCAATATGTAAAGGGTGCATTTGTATTAATAAAAACAAAAGGTTTATACAAATGATCCTGGGAACAATCAAGCCAAACTGTTGTCTATCTCAATGCTAAAAAGTCCTTTAGCGCGTATAACATGCAACAAGGATTAATTGGAATATATTGTTTCAAAATTCATTTTGCAGTAACCAACTTGGGTTTCGGGCCATTAAAATCTGCATGAAAATGACATTCTATATTTGCAGCATGTTTTTTCTTGGCAGAACCAGCAGTCAGATATTCTATTTTAATCATGAGCATAACTATAGTTTACATGCTATGCATGCGGAAAGCAAACCAAGCTTCACTAGTTCTTCCTTTCAAACAAACATGTTTTTAGAAAATCTTGATTTCATTATTGGAATAATTTCAAGGCAAATGTGCTTTGTGGAAGTTTCTAACTTCATGGGCGTTGATGCTACATTACATTCAATTCCCGTTGTTATGCAGCAACATGTGCAAGTTATACTACGGGAGTACTTTGAAATTTACGGGAAGCTTCAAATAACTGAGCAAATCGTTTGGATACCAAAACAACTAAAACTTGACGAAATCAAAGTTGGTGGATGGCCTAATTGTAGTAGCTCACGGTTTTTAAAAGATAACATACAACAAAGTGAATTGTGCATAGTGGCTGACATTGAAAGATACGTGGTTTATTCAAAACAATGGAACTGTAAAATTTCAGTTGCATTATTTCCATATCATCATGAGTCCGATAGTATATATTACGACACAATATACCCAAACTCATGGGAAAAGAATCAACCCAAAACCCTCGGCATTTTCACAGCATTGCCAGCAATGACAATTCGAGTTGGTATTTTTCACAATTCTGAGACATCAGGAAACATTTTGAACTATTTTCAATGCTTCAAGTTTGATATCAAATTCCTTGTTAAGGTTTACATAATAAATCAAACGTTTCTTACAAAATTACAAGCATCTAAGATGCATTTCGTATCGGTTGTGCAAGATTTCTACATGCCCTATGGAAAATTAAAATTAAAGAGAGTAGATCGAATTAAGGTTTTTGAAGCAGTTAAAGTTGCAAAGGCGGCCGACTTTTATACGGGGGTTTCAAAATCATATGAAATAGAAAACATTTATATGATGGGGTTTCCACAAACAGTGGACAACTTTTTAAAACTTTGTAACACTTCACAAGATTATTCTCAAATAATAAGAACTTTCGATAACTTAAAAGATCCTGCACATTTGTTAGACTCTCTGTATACGGGGTTATGGCTCTCAGTCATAAGAAATTACACAAAACTAATTTCAAGTGACTCCAAGTCTTTTAAGGTATGCATAAACAGCCGAAGTATTACTGGAATGGTCGACAGACAAAAGCCGTTGAGGTAACAGGTAGCGTTACCATTAAAATCGAAAGGTCTCGTAGTACCACAAATATAAACAAAAATAGTGCAATTTGGATGTCTGATCCTTTTAACTCATTGAATTTTGTAAGCTGTGGTAAAACAAAATACAAGCATCTTCCTTTTGTAGAATTTGTAATTGTTTATGACACTTTAACCTGGGTATTCTTACTAGAATCGTATATTATTGCTGCTTTTTTTCTACATTTTTGTAGTAATGGTTTATTTTTTACAAATATTTTTGACATTTGGCAACTTTTATTAGAACAAGGTCAAGGATTTCTTAAACTCTTAAAAACATCTGGCAACGCTGCTGCCAAAATTGCAGTACCAACTTTATTTTTCACATCTCTAGTCGTTAGCAACACGTACAAATCTTCAGTTGTTTATAAGATTATTGCACCGAGCAAGTCAATACCTTATGAAACTTTGGATCAGCTATTGAATGACGAGTATAATGTGTACACGGAGACACTCCTTGTAACTTCAAGGGATACTCTACTAAGATGTAATGGCAGCAGAATGTTAACTGAATCACATGCTATCACGTTAAAAAATACGTCGCTAATACTAATAGAATCAATATTACAGAATCTCGGTAGACAAATTCTAAAAATGGAAAATGCTGTAAACAACAGCATTGAAGATTTAAATCTATCAAGAATGCTAAGACGCACAAAAATACTGCCCAACTCTTTACAACTGCTTCTTCGTGCTCAATTAAGAGCACAGAAACTACACACATATAACTATTCTTTCTCGATTAAAAAATACCTGAGTTTTTTAGAATCCCAGTCTTTTGCTAAACTGCTGAAAAAGTGTAAAGATGTAGCACTAATTTCGTCAAGCTTAATTTGTCGAAAATTTGTCAGAGAGCTAAATAGAAAAAAACGTAATAATGTCAATGCATATGTTGGAATAGATACTATTGTCAAAACTTGCTTTAGATTTTCTTTTACATCTGATCTTACAATTATTCACCGGAAGCGTATTTTAGTCGGGTTAAAAGCGTTGGAGTCTGCTGGCATATGGCGGTATATACCTGGACTGATAGAACAATTTGAAAATTTGCGAAACTTGGACATTGACACGGAACACTTGCCCTCTGATGATGAACCAACTTTCTTAAGTAATTTGTTTGTAGTTTTCTTAGTGCATGGTTTTGGAGTTATGGTGTCAACCGTTGTATGGCTACTTGAATGTGGTATAAGCTGGGCCTCGACTAGAACAAAGCTTTAGGAGTAACATTGTGTTAATATTTACAATCTTTTGATCTGCACATTGACATTGAGTTTCATTATTATAATATTATTTGTAGAACTTCATTCATTTCAGGTAACTACTACATCACACGGAATTAAACTTTACATTTTCCTAAACACTCGCAGTTGCCTAAAATTATTTTGCATCATTTTATAATAGGATTGATGTTTGTTTTGGTTAAGCTTCATGAATGGCTAGTAAAGTTTCATTTAATACTCCATCGCGCCATTACAAAAGAATTTATTACTACTTAGCCGCATTTCAATATAAATATAGTATTCAAGAATGATTAGAAATTTCTCATAAATTCAATAGTTTGTCGATTGAGTAACTCAAGGTTATCCTTAGCCCACAAAAAGTCTAAATGATTATACTTATCATGATTAACCCTGAACATACGCTGAAGGTTGGGAAGGCGCTCTGCAAGTCTATAAACATCGGACTTTACACCCAGCCAATCATTTTCTCCCCAATAAAATGCCACAGGTGCAGTAATCCTTTCCACGTTGTAGTCTGGTGGTTCAGGGGTTCCATAAATTGCAATATTCTGTTTTCGACCATAGTCATACTTTCTAAATTTTCGAGAGTTTACTCCTTGTGCATAATGGACCAAGTTGCCAACACTAGATCCGGCAGGAACATGACCAAGTATAGTTGGCATCAATTCCTGAGATGACAAAATCATAAACAAATTAGAGAATATTCATATTCCTATATATAATGAGTTACAATTTTTCTTACGGGGTCCAATTGATCAGCGTTATATCCTGCAATTAGGAAAAGGACGTTTTCGCAAATGTCTGAAATGGTGCTGTTTTGATGACAAACGGTTTGTCCCAAAAGTGTCATGAAATCATTTGACGGAAGAAATTCGTGCAAACCAAACATTTTAAGAAGAATCTGCAAAAATATTTTTGGTTACTATATCGCTTGTATAATGTATAAGCTAACGATTAAAACGGTGATTTAGATTTACACACCTCGACCTGATCTACAAAAGGAGCTATATAATGCAGTGGGGTTATCATATGTTGTGTGTAGGCAACTGGTGCGTACGCAGACATTAATTTAATTTTAGAATTATACTCGGGTCGTTCCGACATGCACACCCAAAATCCAGTAGTACCCATTGAAAACCCAACATAAAAAATTGCGTCAACTCCAGTTTTGTTCAGGACAAAATCAATACCGGCAGGTAGATCTACAAAATATATGGTTATTGTATTGTGATAAAATGCATTCAAAATATAAGTTTTTACGAAATTACCATAAAGTCCCAATTCATTCCAGCTAAACGACCAGAAAGCCTCGTCCTTATCAGGATTCAAGACTACATGTCGCCTAGAATAATTGTTGCCACGATAGTTGCCCATCCACACATCATAACATTCATCGGCCAGATTATAGGCTAAGCCCTTTTCAGGTCCAGCAACGATCCAGTTAGCGGAATCACCAAGAAGACCATGCTGAAGCCAAACCACGCGTTTACCTTCGGCAGGGCCACATTGCTTTCCGTACGGAATACGATGTGCAGTGAGGTTATAGCCGTCAGCGGTAATAATATAATGGGTTTCATTTGGATAACCGTATTTCTGAATTAATTCCGGCTAAAGTGAGTGACAAAATTCGATTCATTTTAGGAAATGACATGTTATATAAATTTTTGTAAAATTTTCAATTATTTTGCTCACCACTGTTAAAAATGCATCTGCGTCATCGGCCAGCACAGAATTCTTGTATGAGCTGCTTATTTGGAGAGCTGATTGACTACCTGAAATCTCTTTCGAAGCACTTAGAGCTACAAGGGCTGGTAATACAAGAATAAACTGCATCATGAAATCTTAGGGCTTTTCTATTCTGTTACAGTTCACTTTCCAACATTCTCAACGGAGCAATCAGAAATCTGCTGCCGTTAACCTTGAATTTGTAGTCATTATATACTCGGTGGACACGTTATCAGTCAGTGACGTATCTGACATTTTTTCATGTAAAAGTATCATTTAGTTTGACATGTTTGCAAAAGACGGCTGGCAAACCAAGCATGTTATTAAGTAGCTTAAAACGTTAACATAAATACTTTAGATTGACCCATGTAAATCCTGGAAAAGACTCTAAACGGAACTTGTCAAACATTGCATCTGTTGTCTCTACAATTTTTAAGTTGTTGCGTTGCTGTAATTATGTTGCGGATATCGTTTTTGATCGTTTTCTCCTGCTTATCTCTACACATGTAGCAAATTGCTGATCGAGGCATTGACATTTTCAGGATGAAGGCTTCATTATTTCTGTCAGTATAAACAAACGCGGATCAATTTACGACAGTCAAGAGTCAAGTGTCTAATCTATCATTCAATGATGTAAAATTTGACGCATTGAACTACGCAAAGGAGTATGACCTACGATTGTATACTGAATTCACCAGACCTGATTCGACAAGGGTAAATTTCTATCATTTTCTTGGAATCTGTCTCCTATTTATGATTGACAAGCTTGACATGCAACAAAATTGATGAAATACGTTTGGTTAAAATTAAATTTTGATGCTTTGAATGTTCATGAAAGATATTTGATAACATGAATTGTTATTATAGTTCCAGTCCTCACGCAGTGACGCAGTACACAATGACCGTTCGCGTTCATTCACGGACAAGCACAGCGTATTGTTTTTTTTCCTTTTACTTTTGGAGCAGAAACATACTTACATAGCAAGGGGTACTTGTGTTACATGATAGCTGACAACATTAATAATATAAACCAAATTGAAATTGCGAAAACAGCATTTAGCAAAACCATTCGACAACAATAAACATTTATTTAAAAGGAACACAGTTTTGTATTAACAATTGAATATCTGTAAGTGCAGTCCATTTCTAATCCAAACTCAAAATATTCAATGGCGACCTCAAGATAAGTTCCTAAATGGTTAATAAAGTTATAAGGAAGTCAATGCCCTGGCTACAAAATTGTGGGAAAGTTTCCCTGGTCACCGAATAGAAACTATTCTAAAATCAATGTATTTGGGACAGCTTTTGGCAAATTTGTGCAAGGAAGGTTTTCTCTTAGACAGTGTCTTAGCTCTGCTTACAAATTCTTGTGTGCTTTCAACTACGTCTGCAATTTGCATCGACTGTACAAAAATAACCAATAAAGGTATAGTTATCGCCGATACGAAAAACATCGGCATTACAATGTTGTAGTTGAAGCCCATGCCCGGATGCTTAATTACAATATAAGTTAGTATTACAGACAAAGCCATTAAAACTACATGAGTAAAAGCAATGTGAATACAAGAGTAAATATTATTCATAAGCTTGTTTATAACCTGCTGTGTTCTATACATTAGAATTATTTCTTGTTCATCTATAACACCTAATAGCTTTGTTTTAATTTTGCAATTTTCCAAGAATTGAATATTTACCGGGATTATAAACGTTACGCAGCTACTGGCCATAATAATGTAGCAAAATCCAAAGATAAGTACCAAGTAAATTGCAGTTGCCGCAATAAAGGCAACCAGAATTAGGCTAAGAAGTGGCATTACAGATGACCAATTTTCCCATAGTGTTATTTCCAGCATCCATTTGACAACCAACCAGATGATCCGGTTCATTCTCGCTGATCGAGGCACAAGAGTTGAAATACAAAAAGCCCCAATTGACATTACCTTGTAAAGCATTTCATTTAGTAGCCATTTCGATCTGAGATTTTCAAAGTGCTGTTGTTCCTCGGGAGTAGCTGTAGTCATGGCTTTATCATGTAGTTGTTGGATGACTGCAGTTTCTTTGAAAATTTGGTTGAATATGAACACGGTTTCGTGCCGAGTGTGAACAAGCCGATAGAATATTAGAAGCGTCATAACGATAAATGCCACCTCCAAATAGCCAACTGTTTGAATTGGTAGAAGAGCTTCGGGATCTGCAATGTCTTGCTCGACGTAAAAGTAGAGATAAGAGGATAGTATGAGCAACTACCCGAATCCCAAAGTGGCTGCTATAAAGCTGTTCCAAGTATGATATAGGTTGCAAATTGTAATCGTATCTGTTTTGGTATCGCAATCATACAAATTGGTGCGCGCAACGAAATTTTGGAACCGGAGAAAGGTCCTTATTGAGCTTTGGATATTTTCGTTTAACATTTTGTTGGAAACTCTTCAATGATTTGATATGTGAAGTGTTCATAAAGTGATCTATACGAGGATTAATGTTACCATTTCAAATACGGTGCATTATGAGTCGGATATTAATCTAAATTTTAGAACTTTTGTAAAAACTCAATTAAATCCCATCAAGATGAAATTTCAAATAAATATTAATTTACCTAACTGCTTATATGTAAATTGAAAAGCTTCATAATGTCATCTTTTTTAAATCTCATTATTATTTAGATAAACGTTTAAAGGGCTTAACGGATAAGGTTTATATGAGATTCTCATCTCTGCAATTTCCAAACAATTCTTATTTTTGGTATTCAATTCAACTGAACTCTTACGAGCATACAAAATTACAAAGGGCAAAATTAACATGGGTGTACATATGTTTATCAGGTAAAATCAAATTATTGTAATCGTGGTCTTACGGGTAACTGCGCAAATTGATGTTACTGTTTCCTAACATAAATTGGTAATGTCTTACTTCTGATAAAAATAATAATTTATTCTACTTGCACCATTAAGAATTTTTTGCTTTTGAAATATGACTTTAAATCAATTGAAATCGCAATGTCCTAAAATGCCTAAGATAAACAAATACTATCTTTAACTTATACTTGCTATAACCAGTAAATTGTGTTTTGATCAGATATATTAACATTGCTCTTTTTTTGTAACAGTACCTAAGTGCTTGGTGTAATTCTCCATTTTCCCCAAAACTCCGGAAAACCTTTTAAATACTGTATAACATAAAATTCCAGTATTTGGTTAAATATATGTTCATTGCTGAATACATGATATATTCACTAGCGCCACAATATAATCGTCTTGTTATTGATGAAGAATACTAGTTGCAAAAAAACTCCAAATATTTTTAAAACATTTAGTCTATTCTTCATTGATAGAAAAATTGCGCACTTGTGAGCCATTAGCTTGAATACCTTGCCATTAGAAATGTTCATTCATTTTTAGTTACTGACTGATTGTTATGACGGTCAAATAGTTATCAGTGTTATATGTCAAGCCAAATAAACTTGGAATTTTTGTTTGGCCCCAATACTGTACAAAATTAGGGTAATTAGCTCGCGTGCAGGAAAAAGTAGTTCAAGCGCAGACGCTGTTCCCTGTTCTGTTTACTCTGTATCCACGATTTCAATTTAGACCAACCGATGTTTTTTAACCAAACAGTTAGACGGGGTAATTATCGACTAGAAACTTCTCCATAATAGTACAAACATAATTTTCCTACGGCATGTGTCCATTCAATAATGAAACAAAAACAGTACGTTTTATCGCAATTGGGTGATTCATTCAGTAAACGGTTCACATAAAAAAGGAATTAGCGTTTCAACTCTGTTAAGGTACTGGAAATGTTAAAAAGCTTTAGTATAAAAAGACGATTTTGTTGAGAACTGGTCATCATTCATTTGCATACCAAGTTGGTAAAGCATCCGAAATATTTTCAGCTGGGAAACTTTACGCAAGAATTGTTTAAAAATGAAGCAGGTATATAATTCGGTTCATTTTAAAATATAAAATTTAAAATTATTATTATTTAGTTTAACACAAACAATTTTGTAGATTGTGACCATCTTACTGGTCACTCTGTACATTGGAGTGACACTGGCCGCTGCTGCCGCCTTAGCGGAATCTGAAAAGAATGTGACCGAGAATGCTAACGCCACCGCACTTGACCTGGAAATGGAACGAGAGGCTCGTTGGTGGGGAGGTAGAGGCTGGGGTGGCTATGGCGGATGGGGTGGACGGGGCTGGGGAGGATATGGGGGTTGGGGTGGTCGATGGGGAGGTTGGGGAGGCTATGGTGGATGGGGCGGTCGTTGGGGAGGTGGCTGGGGTGGATACGGAGGCTGGGGACGATGGGGCTAAGACAAACACAACTTGAAATAAAAATCATTCAATTATTTAACTGTTTTATAACTTCTAATCAATTTTGAAATTTTGCTTGATAATAAAATTTTTGAATAGCTTGTGCTAAACAAATTAAATTGATACTCCGTTCTACTTTCGTTTGAGTAAGGCGAAATATAGTTTCAGCAATATGCAATAAACCGATTTAACGATCATTTGAAATACGAAGCTGAACTATATGTATATCTATCTATCTGTCTAATTGTCTTACTCCATTCACCATAATACCCCCAGGGGATAAGAAATCAGACTCAAAATACATAGGGTTATTTTTCATAACCCAATAAATCACTGTACCAAATTTGGTGCGATTCTGAAAAGTTTTATGGTCAGAGGGGTTACCTCCCCCACTTACCCCAGGGGGATGAAAAATCAGGCCCAAAATCAATAGGGCTATTTTTAATGACCTAATGAATCACCGTACCAAATTTGGTGTGATTCTGACAAGTTTTATGGTCAGGGGGGTTACCTCCCCCTATTACCCCAGGGGGATGACCGATCAAGTTCAAAATCAATAGGGTTCCTGCTGATGACCTAATGAATCACTGTACCAAATTTGGTGCGATTCTGACAAAGCATATGGTCAGGGGGGTTACCTCCCCCTATTACCCCAGGGGGATGACCGATCAAGTTCAAAATCAATAGGGTTCCTCCTGATGACCTAATGAATCACTGTACCAAGTTTGGTGTGATTCTGACAAACCGTCTGGCCTGTATCGTGCTCACACACACACACACAGACGGACAAACATGACAATCTCAATACTAGCTTCACTATGTTCAGCTTCGTAATAATTCTGGCTACCTATGTTTTTTTCCGATTTAGATCAGAAATCAGAACTATTCTACATGTTTGCATTAACTGAAGGTTTATTTGACATTTTGACTGGATTGAATTTCAAAGGTCTTAACATCAGAGATTATCTAACAAGCCTTATTCAACTTCCTTATGAAGTGATTTTCCGTTCTATATTGACCACAGTTGACGTTGTATCATACTAAGAAATTACAACGCGGAAAGTAATAAATATATTGTATGTTATAATATTCATGAATTATTTTTAATTCTCAATCGAGTCATTACTAAAGAATCCCGCCACTCCAATTTACTCTTACAACGACAACAACAGCAAGAACATATTAACAGTTGAAACTGAACTAACATAAAAGGTTATTGAGTTCGTAAATATGAAAATATGAAACTATTTTTGGCCTTGTCACAAGCTTTTAGTGTCCAAGCAAATATGAGTCCATTAAGATGACTGACATCTGTGAATAGCAAATAATTATGTAGTTGTAATTGTTTGTCACACGTGTTCTGAACTGTTCAGGTTCAGTAACGCAACTAATAGAGTGGTAAAATATCAGACAACTGTTTTCAATATAAATGAGCGAGGGTTTTATTAATGAGTTTTTCAACTAAGACAAATAGACGCACTTTCTAATTATTTTTGCAAATCAACTTGAAGAATAACTTAAGCTCACTTTTGTGATTGCTGTTACGTCAACTAGCAATACTATTGTATATGTTAATCCGAAGTAAATCAAATAAGAAGCATTGTCAATGTTACAATTATTATGACTACTAAGTTTTGCATTCAACTCAGCCCGGCTTACCGTAGTTTACCAGTTGCAATAAAAAACGAAGCATATATGCATTGACGCTAAAAAACGTAAGAATTTTAGAACCAAACCTTCGTGGAACTTGAAACTTTAAAGAAGTAATATTTATAGGATGAAATTGTATATTTTATCTCTTGTGATTATTGTTAACTTGGCACAAAATCATTGTTTTCAAATACATATGGATTCCGACCTACATTTAGTAACGCTGTGCGTACCCATAAAGGAAGACCGAAAAGTGTTGCCAAGCAAGCTGCCTAACTCACCATACATATGTCGTAAATCCTGTCATGATGTTTCTCACTCTGATGAACTTTCACCAGAATATACAAAGTTTCGATTCGTTCAACCATACAACATTATTGTCGTAATCTCCACCAACTATAGCTCATTTGTTTCAAGTGCTTTATCCGAATTTCAGCATTTGTCACTGCTGATTACAACACTCTTTCTTTTTGTAGTTCAAAATATAGACATTGAAACTTTACTACCTGCACGTGAAGCTATAGAAAGCACGGCACTTAAATTCGTGGTTGATGTTTCTAAACCAGAACTTAAAGTTATTGAGCTCTTGGAGACATACACAGGAAATGTGAATGCATTAAAAGACTCCAAGTTTCTCGAGAAGGCTTTTGAAAATCCTGTTAAGACACATCGCATGCTGTATAAGAAAAATTACAAGCATCCAATTGCCGTTGCAGTTTTTGCACCCTACTTTGAATATTTTCTTCCAGAATTTTACGCTGCTGATCGACATGCTTGTTCAACAAAATTACTGTTCAAGTCACCACATGCCTACTTTTGTGTGTTTGGGATAATGGCAGTTTCTCAAATTGCACAGATTCATAACGTTACAACTTTTATTGTTGATTTGCGAAATGCATCCGAGATGAAGTGGCTTAAAGACAATTTCAACAAACAGTATATCCTTAACAACAAAAGCTCAGCTTTGGAAACGATTTTAAAGAATAATACTTTGCCAGTAGTTCTACATTTGTTGGAGTACTATCCCGAGCAACTAACTTATTGTAGAGCGTCTAACAGGAAGCAACGACCCTTGCAGTATTCTATTGCAGTTTGGACAACACCGCTGGAACTTAACGTGTGGATTTTAATTTTTGGTATTCTGGTTTCCGGAATAGCTACTTTGAAACAAAGCAAGGTTTACGCAGTATACATTTTTGGTCTTTTCCTTGGACAATCGCATGACAAATTATATTCACTTCCTAAATATCGATATTTAATTATAATTAGCTTGAGTGGTATGATGCTATGTAATTTGTACGGTAATGTTTTACTTAGCATAAATGTTGCTCCGTCAACGGAAAAAGCGTTTCGATCAATCAAGGAAATTCTGAAAGCAGGATACAAGATTTTAAAACATACCAAAACCTTATCTCCAACAGAATGGTTCTATTTTGATCTGGAGAAACGTGGTTTGTCACAGGAACAAATAGCTAATACCTTTTATAAGGTTAATGCCTCAGAAGTTGCAACAACTTGTCATGTGGCCAAATTTCTTGTTGCATCAAAGAAATATACAGCGTTTTATTCAGTTGAGAGAATGTCCTCAACAGTTCGAGAACTTGAAGGATGCGCAAGACTTTATGGATGTTTACATACGTGTTACCCGGTTGATGACACCGTAGTGAATTTGCCAATATTTTGGGATTTACACATGCTAAACAGAAATTGGATTTTACAAACCTTGGAACAGTTGAGCGAAAACGGGCTTAAAAAGCAATGGAACCTCTGGTCAAGCTGGAGTTACAGACTTGGACGAGGTTTTCTTAAACCAAGCTTAAATGGGATATCTGAGAGCACTAGTTCTACAATAGATCTGGATGCGTTGATTGCTGTAATAATTGCATGGATTTGTTGCGCATTGATTAGTACAGTGGTATTGGTGATAGAAATAATATGTAGTTTTAATTGTAAATAAAATGGGTATTTTCATGTATTTAAAATAAGCTATTCATTAGTAATTAGGATGATGAAATATTAGTTAATGAATCATTGGAATGCATAATTGCACATGTCATTCTTAATTTGGTGTATAAGTAGTGAGCAAATTATAAAGAATAAAAGTCACTGTAATCAGTTGCAAATTGGCAAGTCATTTAAAATTTTAAATGTAATAGTTAAATTCTGATTATTCTATATGCGGCAGTAATACAAACGAACTAGAACTGTCCCCAAACTTGGAACATAAGATGGTAAAAAATAGCTTCCGAAGGACCACTCACAAGATGTGAGACAATTCTGGAACCCCAAATGCAATGAAATGCTGGGTGCACTATTCCAGATGATGGAAAATAAATAGCAAACGTTTCCAATTAAATGTAGGAACTTCAACTTTATTATTTCCCAAAATAGACAAGTAACGGTAGCTTTGTTAAGTGTCTCTAGTCCGAAGACCGACTTTCTTCTCTTTCTTGGCTCAACCACAGGGTAATCTTTCTGGGTGTGATGCCTCAAGAGGACTTATGACAATTTACAATTTTCATTCCTTATTTATACTAAACTTGGCTACTCCGGGTTCGAACTCGGAAAGTTACAAAAATGGCAAGTAACAAAGAAAACCGTTTCATGATGAACTTTCATGAAGTGATAAAATTAAACCATTTCCGGTTTCACAAGAAAGACTATCATTTTCCATACAATGAAAGACAAAGGAAAATGTGCACGTTTATCAAAGTCCAACTTACGTTGGATCGAACCTGACCTTTTCACCGGAAGTAGCCATTACAAATTACAAAGTTCACAATATTGAACTTTGACAATGATCATCTTAACAAAAACAATGGTAAAATCTGAACGTGAACAAAGTACAACGAATTTTACAGGTTTGAAAACGTTCAGTTTACAAAGGAAATGGAAAATTATAATAAATGTCCAGAAATTCCATTTCCTGTCCATTTCGAATCCAAATTCTCCGGAACCAGAACAGTATTGCATGTGTATGTCTAAATGGTATACTATTTTATTTACTTCCGCAAACATTCTAAGAACCAGCCAGTAAAGAAAGGACTTTTCATAAGCAGGATGCACAATTCGTGTATTATTTTCTACACTTCCATTTAATGCAAACGCACATGCTAAACTAACGGCCCAAGGTGGATCCCAGAAGGTTGACTAAGGATGTATACGAGCTAACGGCCTAGGCTTTGCAGTTTGTGTAATTTTCATGTATTTTGAAAATATTGTTTAAAAATGTTAAAAATGTCAAACCTTCTAAAGGTGAAGTACAGTGTCCAACAACCCAAGCTGCTATGAGCTCGCAAATGGCGGTGTCCTTTGTGGTTCTTAATCCCAAGAAAATCCCGAGAAAGCAAAACTTGAGTGAAACAAAATGCAAGAAAGTGCATACCAATTCTATACTATTTTTTGTGTTAGGTAGGTGCTTGCTACAGGTAGAGCTTGCCTGTGAATGCAGCAACGCTGCAGAATCTGCCCGATGTTCTGCGAGCTTTAACATGGGCAGGATAGGGGAAGGCGTCTTGACGCCATTTTTAATACATTACGTGTATAGTGAAATCCCCGATGTTCTGCGAGCCAGGCTCGCCGGCTCGGGCAGATTCTGCAGCGTTGGAATGCAGCTAAATGCTCCATTCATTTATAATCCTGCTATCTGGCATGAACTACCTAACACTCAAAAAATAGTATAGGATTGGTATGCACTTTCTTGCATTTTGTTTCACTCAAGTTTTCCTTTCTCCGGATTTTCTTGGGATTAAGAACCACAAAGGACACCGCCATTTGCGAGCTCATAGCAGCTTGGGTTGTTGGACACTGTAACCTTAGGTTCAAACTTTGGTGAGATACTTTTGGTTCTTCGAATGCATACGGTAGGACTTTATAATTTACGATTGTTTGATTCAAATTAAAAAGCAGTTACCTAAGTGCTGGTTGGAAGTTTGGAAGAATTTTATCGTTGTGTCTGAATTGATGATGAAACATTATCACGCATGAACGTGAAATTGTCATTTACCTATGTTCGTAAATACGATGATTTAGGAAACCAAAAGTCAGAAGTGTACAAAGTTTGTATCCACGAAACGGTTGGTTCATGTTTGAATTCCAAAAATTTATATTTCAAGTGTTTTTATTATTTATTTTTTAATATGGAAAGGTTTAAAAGTTTTTCATAAACTCAATAGTTTGCCTATTGAGTAAATCAAGATTGTCTTTAGCCCATAGGAAATCTAAATGATTGTACTTATCATGATTAACCCTGAACATTCGCACAAGATTAGGAAGTTGTTCCGCAAGCCTATAAACATCGTCTCGAACACCTAGCCAGTCATTTTCTCCCCAGTAAAATGCCACAGGAGCAGTAATCCTTTCCACTTGATATCTTGGAGGCTCAGGAGTACCATAAATTTCCAGATTTGCTGTACGACCAAAGTCATACTTTCTAAAATCACCAGAGTTTACTCCTTGTGCATAATGGACCAAGTTGCGAACACTGGAACCGGCGGGAATATGACCAAGTATACTTGGCAACAGCTCCTGAAATAATAAGAAACCCGAAAAATAGCAGAACATTTTATTTATTTCTGTATCAATGGTTTGTATTTGTCTTCTGTATATTTTGCTTACTGGATCCATTTGATCAAGATTATACCCAGCAACTAGGAAAAGCACATTGCTGCATACATCTTGCATTGAACTATTTTGATGGCAAATGGTTCTGCCCAAAAATAGCATAAAGTCATCAGAGGGCAGAAACTCATACAAACCAAACATGCTTAGAAGCCACTGAAAAAAATCAATTAGCATTTTTAAATTTCAATTTTTCTTCAAAAATTTTTAAAGTACATCACTGTTTTTAGAAACACACCTCAACTTGGTCCACAAACGGAGCAATATAATGCAGTGGGGTTATCATGTGCTCTGTGTAGGATACTGGAGCATACGCAGACATCAGTTTGATCTTTGAGTTGTATTCGGGAAGTTCCGACATGCACACCCAAAACGCAGTGGTACCCATGGAATGTCCAACATAGTAAATTGCATCAACGCCAGTCTTTTCCAAAACGTAATCAATGGAAGCCGGAATGTCTAAAACGTTTTAATAATAGAGACACGCTTTTTTCTATTTTCAAATCTAAGAATTGCATTGCGTTTGGAATTTACCAAACATTCCCAATTCATTCCAGCTAAAGTTCCAGAAAGCTTCTTTATCCAAGTCGGGATCCAGAACAACATGACGTCTGGAATTGGTGTTACCACGATAGTTGCCCATCCACACGTCATAACATTCATCAGCCAAGTTGTAAGCTAGTCCCTTTTCAGGTCCAGCAATGATCCAGTTGGAGGAGTCGCCAAGTAAGCCATGTTGAAGCCAAACCACGCGTTTGCCTTCCGCAGGACCACAGTTCTTTCCGTATGGAATACGATGGGCAGTCAGGTTGTAACCGTCAGCAGTAATGATATAATGGGTTTCATGCGGATAGCCGTAATGTTCTATAAGTTCGGTCTAAAATTAAAATTTATAAAAATGTATTTTAATTTTAATGCTCGTACATTTCAAAATGGCAAGTATACACTTAACACTTACCACAGTACGGTTGGCATCAGCGTTGTCAGCAAGCAAATAACTGTTTCTTTGAAAAGTTGTTTGCCTCTCTGAAATTGAACTAGCACTGCCAAGAGCCACAAGGGCAAGCAATCCGTAGAAAAACTGCATTTTGAAATATGCAAATTATTTTGTAAATTGAAACTATTTTGGCTCACTTTCCTGACTCCCGACGTACTCTACAGAGCACAAAGCAGTCTGCTGATATTAACCTTGAATTTTGCTTATATACGGTATGGACAAGCTATCAGCGCGTGGCATTTTTTACTCAACAGGTAAAAATGCTTATCATCTTGGATGATATGAGTTATCTACAAACCTGGTTGACATACCGAATACATATTTAGTGACGCAAAGCATCTATCCTGGGAAATTGTCAGTCATTTGAGTCCTGAAGCATGTAATATTGATTTCAAGTACCTTTTGCAAATCAAGTTATGGTTGACATTTTCGTAACACTGATTATAAAATTCCTCAACTAAAACGTTGACATTTTCAAGATGAGTCAAACAACACGGTCTATTGACAGGTAAGTTGGGTAACTTTAACTGGGATTTGGCAAGTTGAACCAGGATCCAATCAATCATTCTAATATTGACAGGTTCAACGCATATTAAACTCTGGACGGATCTGACCTATGGTCTTCAAGTCTCAAGTACAATTTACAAGATTACAAGTACAAGATTGTATAACGTATTAAACAAAAAAGAGCTTTCGTATTCCGCAATATCAAAAGCAAAAATAATTTGTTGATATATTCATGTGATGCATAAGTGATAAAAACGTTATGTAAATATTTATTTTACGTTTAGGTTTCATGAATTATAAAATAAATACCACTAACTAAAATGAATGACTGACTTAATGTGCACGCAGACACATTAGGGCAAGTTCAGTTCGTCTTCTCTGAAAAGTCATTTTATACCAAATTTTAGCAGAATTTGGAAACCGTTGCGTAGTAACCGGGTAAATATCAAAACAGTTACCCCTTGAAATTACAAGTTAAAATGCAGGTCTTAAAATTGGCACAGTAAAAGCTTGAAACTATTTTAAATCAGGAATGCTTTGTGTTTTTTCAAAAATTGAAGAGATCAATGTTATATATATAGTATCCGCAGAAACATCAGGCGGTGTTTGCTGCTACCGAATATTTCTTAGCTTGGTTATTCACGTAAGACGTATTAAATAATCCGTTCGTCCTCAGATAAGAAAGAATGTTTCAAATATTTTAAAGTTCGACAAAGTCAACCTTAGTCAATAACAAAAGTCTGTCTTTTGCACTTGCACAAGGCACGACCAGTTATTTCAACGTAACTCTACAAGGACTCAAATGATTTTCTAAGTATTATACGTGAATATTGAGCTACCTATGTCTGTTACCTGTACAAAGTTCCAGATTGCCCCAAAGTTGCATACCAAGGTTATGAACAATTTACCAAAACCATTCATTTTCAGATGAAGCTGTATCGAAAATAAAGAGACGATTTCAGATTCTGTCATTATAGTCCACAAATAAAGACATTCAGAGTTCTAGCAGAATTTGTTTTAGCAATAAAAGCAGGTCGCACATTTATAATAAACCTAGAATTAATTTAACATTTTAAGATTTTTTAGAACTTTCTTGGAAACCTTGTAAATTAGCTTACAAGCTGAAAACAAATACAATTTTTTGGGGGTTTAAAAGTTCATGACTTCAGTTTTGCTTTAATCAGCTTGATTTACGATAAAATATGATGTTATACCGAAATGTTTATAAAAATAAATGTTGCCATAATCTACGACTGCACCTATATTTGTGCAAACAAATAAATTTGTAATAGAATCAAACAACAAAATTAAAAAATACACAGGCCACGGCAAGTTACTACTGGACTAGTGTAACTAAATTATTTACATCAGCGAACATGAGTTTAGGAACACAGATGACAGAACAGTGCACAGATGATTGAAAATTATACACAGAAGAACATGAATGAATACGAAGGATTATGAATGATAGGGATAGAGTTGTCTCGATTTTCTCCCGAAAATTCAGTGTTAGCGCTTTACATAAAATAAACGCGTTTTATAAAAACGCTTTTGCTAAACTTTTTTTTATTAAATTTTAAGAAGTCTTTGATGAAATATCCGGACAGTACATTAATCAAGCATACTTAATATATCATCTAGAGCAAACATGGAAATGCTTACAAACCGAAAATATTCTTTATAAACAAAGGTTCCACATGTAAAATAAAGTATACTTTTATTAATTTTCAAGAATTTGCTTTAAAAAAGCAAAAAAGTATAAAGTAGACATTTAATTTTATTTTTGTGGGAAAACCCTCATTCCTTTTATTTAAAAAATTTAATAAAAGGAATGAGAATTCCTTTTATTTATCATTATAAAATTGGAACTTGGTTGGAAAGGTTGGATACTGGCGTTGATTCGGTTGCAGAGGTACCGTATCATTTTGCCCCAGCCCTATGTACGAACTCCAACCCTGGTGATGACTCGCACAATCCTTTGGGAAACTTACTCCATGAGCTATATTCCCCTTAAAGGTATTATCACAACCCGTGACATACATGCCATGCCAAAACACATTGTTTGTTATTTTGTACCCATTCCCTTTTAATTCCATCGTGCCATTAGCCACATTGGTGTGTAAAAGGCCACAGCAAGTGTTCTCCGCCACGATAATACTGGGCGTTTGAATATTCAACGAATTATAATGCAGTTCATTTCTATCCGCTTCCACGTAAATGCCTCCATCCGCATCGGAAATAATGCAGAATTTAACCGTATTTCCGGGTCCTTTAAGTAGGATCCCTTTGCTCAGGGTTTGGAAAACAAGACGTTCTAAGGAATTGCCAGTGCCTTCCACAAGCACCCCGACAGAAGGTTTGGTTATCTTAATTTTCTCTAGCTTCCAATAATTGCCTTTTATGGTTATCCCAGTATTTCCTTTGCTAGCAATTGTGGAGTTTTCATTACCAATGATTTTTATGGGCGAGCTTTCAGTGCCATTCCGACTGGCCACAAATTCACCTTGGAAAACCGCCGGGGCAAGCTGAATGGTGTCTCCGGGATTAGCAGAATCCAACGTAGATTGGAATTCGCCAGACGTGGAAACTTTTTTTAGTGCACCCTGAACATGAAGGGAACACGCCAGAATTAGGAATGTAAAATAGGAACGGGGAAGAAATAACAAATTCCGCATTTTGAACAGTTCAACAGAAGACGACTTGGATTATGGAATGGTGTTTGCCTTGTGTTCTGTTGGTTTATCGTCCAAGGAGAAAAAAACTGGAAAGCTTGAATATTACAGAAAAATAGACGGTTATATAGTGCACTCACGCATGTTACAAATATAGAGTTTGGACATCTTTTTTCAAATTCAAATATTGCATTTCGCACCATTCTTCTAGTTCACATTTTTGTATGATCGTGCAAGTGGAAAGTAATGAAAAGTGAAACGGAAGCAATGAAAAACTGTTTAAGATGAAATGTTACCTTGTTTTTCAGTCTTGGATCTTGGCTGGAGTTGAAGTCTCAGTGTCAGTTGCTAAACAGGTATTGAGTGGGCTATAGCCGTTTGTAACCACTTTTTATTCTTTGAATCCAGAATCCACCTTGCTGAGAGATGAAGATGAGCAATTTTCTTGGAAATTTTTTTGTTTGAAAAACAATCCAGCAGAGTGATACATAGAGAGTGTAAAGAATACAGTGAAAACAAAATTGATGAGTTTTTAATGTGTAATGACTAGTTGAAAATTACGTGTGCGAGACTAATGAATAGATATTCAGGTGAAAATAGAATTTGCTCCAAGCACTACGTATTTTATGCATATAGAAAAGTTTTTTTCATTTCTGTTCAAGGACGTTTATTGTACAAAATGATTAAATACTAAGTAGAAACCCGACAGCAGCAGAAACAATGCTGCTGTACCAAGTAAGTAAGCCTGGATGACAAAAAATTTCAATAAAGGGCAATAAGGACATTTAGATATTTAATTTGCCTGTCGATTTTTAATTAGCGTTTTGATGTCTTGATCAATTTGCTCAGAGAGTGGTGCTAGAAGTAACAGAAATACAAAACCAGTTAATGGTAGACCAATTAAATATGCTCTTTGCTTAAGACGATGAACTCTCTAGCATTTAGATATTTTGAAGCTCATTTTTTTGCAGATTTAAAGCCAACAGACTTCAGTTGGATTCTATTTACTTGGGTAAGAGCCAACTTTTGCTGGTTTAGAACAAATTTAGCTATTCGAAATAAGATAACGTTGTGTTCATGGAATGTTTAATGAAATGTTTTTAATAGAAACAAACCGACGTTTCAGCTCAATATACACGAGCCCTCATCAGGGTAAAGATTGGAATAAGTTTTCGAAACACAACAAATATAAAATGGTTAAAATAAAGAGGTTATCATTTTTCATACGGTAAAATATTGACAATGTAACATTCCAAATAGGTATGAAATTCCTCAGCTAAAACGTTGACATTTTCAAGGTGAATCAAACAATATGGTCAATTGGCAGGTACGTTAGGTATATTTAACTGGGATTTGACAGGTTGAACCTTGATATTCACTTTTAAATTACATGAAATAAAAATATTACTAGAACAAATGACATTTTCAAGATGAATTGTCAACATGGAATATTGACAGGTAAGTTGGGTAACTTTAAATGGGATTTGACAAGTTGAACCCGGATCCAATCAATTATTCTAACATTGACAGACGCGACGCAATAACCTCTGAACGGATGTCTTTGAAGTTCCAGGTACAAATTAAAAGATTACCAGTACAGGAGTACAAGGTCGTGTATAACTTATTAAACAAAAAACAGCTTTCGAATACTATGATATAAACATTTTATACTATGATGCAAGTTAGAAGTAATCTAACGCCAGCAAAGAAAGCTGCTTAATATTATTTAAGACTTTTCAAAGTTCGACAGAATCAATTTTAGGCGGTGGCTAGCTCCTGTGAAACGAACACCTGTTTGTTATTTTGTTACGTTGAAAATATATAGTGTGAAAGCAATTTTGAGTCAATACTGAAGCAGTTCAACTGCTGCAGTTGTACATTTTGGACAGGAAAACGCTAGCATAATGAAGCGTTCATCAGTTTTTGATAGAACTTATACTGATTTAAACTGAAATGGCTCTAGTGAGCAGATAAAACAACGACGTAGTTTTTTAAAAATATGCTGGAAGTGGTAACAACAAATTACAAAGCCACTCGATCACACGCTCGATTTATAACCCCTCTCGAATTATACCCTCCTTTGAGAGGAGAAATTTGAAATTTTGGCCTCCCTCGGTTTATAGCCCCCTATCATTTTTTATACTAACGTAAATAAAAATAATCACCTTATAGTGAGTTTTATGAATATAACAATCATTGTGAATACGTTTGACGCAATGATTTATGCTAAAATACCTACTAACGAAGCAATAGCTAAACAGTTTAATGTTAATTATCGTCATAAATAAAAAATCGTTTCAAATTTTGCCATCAAATTTGAAATTTTGGCCCCCCTCGATTTACGACCCCCTCGAATTATACCCTCCTTTGAGGCGTCAAATTTGAAATTTTAGCCGGGGGTATAAATCGAATAAATACGGTATTTACATCAGCGAACATGAATTTAGATGACGGTTTGCTTAGAGATTCTACACAGAAAAGCATGAGTGAATACGAATGATATTGAATAATATATATAGAGTTTGGATTTCTAAGAAATATGTAAACTGCGAATGGCAGAAAGTCCTACTGGATTTACAGTGGATATACACTGGACTTAGAAAGTCCTCACTTACAAAACACTGGTATCAACGAATATTCTGGTAGAAATGCAAACATATTTGTAATGTTGTTCCAGTAGACTGTTTCTTCATGGTTTGTTAATACTTGTTGTGGACTGCTTTTATATTTTTTTATAAGACTGCTTTTAGTTAGTGTAAGTACGTTGATTCTATTTGCTATAGAAATAACTAGCAA